>JAWPHD010001175.1:0-349709 GCA_037043455.1 Cyrtodaria siliqua
GTCATAGACGACTAACTTTGAAAGCAGTCACGCTGTGTAAAAAGTTGAGGAAGTTTTAATTTCACACGACAAACATTGTGTATTGGGACCTTTAAATGTCAGGATAGATAAAGTATGTCGCATATATGTAAGTTGATATACAGCTTTATTCTGTATTAGTTGGAAATCTGTCCTGTCATTTTACAAACAGGAAATGAAAAAGTTGTCATTTTCATTTTGATTGGCAGTTGAAATTATTCTCCAATTAGCAAATATCTTTCCGATAAATCTCGATTATGATTAATCAGTATATGTGAACGGAAACAGTTTAGCAAGTGGTGTTATATTTTGTAACTTTGAGCCGGTTTATAATATTGTGTAGCGGATTACCGAATATTATTGACTATATTTAGTGACTAAGAGTAAGACATTTCACTATTTGGGCGGTTGCCTGGACTCGTGTACATGTATGATATGTGTGTATTGGGTAAGTAAGTAGGTGCTATATGATATCATGAGCAAATGTGAATATATATATAGGTTACACTTACATTAGAGTTATTAATACAAATTTATATAGATATATATGGAATATATTGTAGACTACATGCTACCGTATTACAATGTGGCAAGCCAAGAGTTGTTGAATATTCAATGCACTAACTGTTACAAGTAGACATGGTCGTGATTTACAAGTAGACCTGGTCGTGATATGACTAAAAGATTTTCAAAAGGACCTTTAAACCACATACATATAGGGGTTCCCATATAGGTACGTACCAAGAATATAAAGAGCGCTGTGATCTTACTTAGGCCTTTACACCCTACCAGGGCATAGGCCGCCAACAACAGCTCTCCAAACGTCTCCGGTCCTGGGCCATCCGCTCTACTTCTCCCCAGCTGTAACCTATTTCCTCTATGTCTGCATTGAGGTCGCGCCGCCAGGAATTCTTAGGCCTTCCTACTCTTCCTCTTGCCCTGTGGATTCCAAGTTAGGGCCTGTCTTGTAATGCTGGATGTCGGTTTCCGGAGCGTGTGACCAATCCAACCCCATCGCCTTTTCCTAATTTCCATTTCAATAGGTCCTTGCTTGGTTTGTTTATTGCCATAGGTCCACATTACTGATGGTGATCTAGTAGTAGAGCATTGGACCCATGATCCAAACGTCGTGGATTCGAATATTCAATGCACTAACTGTTACAAGTAGACATGGTCGTGATTTACAAGTAGACATGGTCGTGATATGACTAAAAGATTTTCAAAAGGACCTTTAAACCACATACATAAAGGTACGTACCGAGAATATAAAGAGCGCTGTGGTCTAGTAGTAGAGCATTGGACCCATGATCCAAACGTCATGGATTCGATCCCGCGCCATATAAACCATATGCGTTGTGTCCCTGAGCAAGACACTTTATCTGCATTGCTTAGTAGTGGTTCTTCCAGGAAAGTCAACCAAGAAGTAGCTTAGAAGCGAATAGCTTACAACAGGTATAGAATACTGTAAGTTCACAGTAATTAAGCAGTCAATGGTGGATACAGCGGGATAACAGTCATATGCTTTGCACCCCACCCCCACCCCGAAAAAAAAAGACAACAAAAAAGACAACACAACACCCTAATAAAAACACCCAGGTTTCGACACTAACGCTAGCCCAAGGCTAGTCACTTTCAAGAAGGACTAGTAAAAGCTTGATGGGTTAGTTATTATAGTTATTATTTAAATGTCAAGTTAACCATTTTGTATTCAGTTGCCAAAAATGGATGACCATTTACAGAGTCAAGGTCTTATCCATGGAGCTACAAAGGCATGAATTTTTGGCGTCTTTTTATTTTGGCGGGTAAAAGAAGGACTAGTTGGTTTTAAGAAGGGCTAGTGAAAAAAAATAAAAGGCACTAGCCCTGTAGGCTTAGTAGTAAAAATATTGGATCCGCAATTGGCAGTTGCAGTTCCTACCTATTGTCTCTATACATGTATACAGCCGAGTAAGCAATCTTTATTACTTTATATATGCATCCCCCAAGGTTGTACACTCCCCCCCCCCCCCCCCCCCCCCACACACACACACACACACACACACACACACCCCAAACCCCAATAAAATATATATTGGATCACAAATTGGCAGTAAAATATTGGATCCGCAATTGGCAGTCGCAGTTCCTACCTATTGTCTCTATACATGTATACAGCCGATAAGCAATCTTTATTACTTTATATATGCATCCCCCAATGTTGTACACCCCCACCCCCTTCTTCTAAGCTACTTCTTGGTTGACTTCCTGGGAAGAACCACTACTAAAGTGTCTTGCTCAGGGACACAACGCATATGGTTTATATGGCGGGGATATAACTTTCTTGTAAACAGGAACGCTTCATATTAATCTTTTCTACCAGTAGTATGAGAGTCCAATACTGTACATGTTGAGTTTTAAATTCACCACTTAACATAAGTATATAAATCCTCCTTTAAATAATGTTCATAAAACAATATTCCACAAACGAATATGTATTGCAAAGAGTCATTTACTGTTGGTAATTGTTACGACAATTATTATGTAAAATAATTAACAGGACTCTGCAATATATTGTTATTCCTACCACAGTATAAGATTTCATAAATCATAGGACCTACATAGATATATAGCTATGCCAAAAACAATTAATAGAACAGTTGCTAATGTTGAGTTTATGGCAGGTTGTTTATTGCAATCAAAAGATAAATGGTTTCTCCAATAGTAATAATGCATATACAGTATACATTGTGTAATATTTTATTTTTCAATTTTATGTATACATGTATTATGTATAACTGGGAAAGCTGTTTGTAGTTATGTTATTAATATGAGCTGTCAGATATTGAATTTGCCGGTGTTAAATGTGGTGTTTATTTGTAATTATGATGATATTTTGAAACCGAAAGTAGGTAGCCTAATAGTGTCGATGTTCCTGACGTTATTCGAAGATCATAATTATTGTGTTTCTTAAATTGATTTAAAAATTCGTTTATCTGCAAGACAAATGGAATATGTGATATGAAATACATAATTTCGATTTAAATAACAAACAAGCATGTAACAGACTTCATTTTTTTTGGTGACAAATATGACCAAACGTAATCTATTTTTAATGTGTTTAGTTTCACAAATGCATACTATAAATAAAATTGAAAATTAAAACAGTTAGCTGAAGTTATTTTTTTACCCTCGCCATATGCACAAATTAAAATATGACACAATTATAGTAACACACCACGCGCAGCCAGTGTTTGTGACGTGATTTATGGCCTCTTTGATCTAAACAAACATCCTGCTTTGGACAGCCAATTAGCCACGGGGTATCACATTATTACTATTGGAGAAACCCTTTATCTTTTGATTGCAATAAACAACATGCAAATAAAACCCAACATAAGCGACTGTAGTGTTCAATTACTTGTTTTTGGCATGGCTATATGTAGGTCCTATGATTTATGAATGGATTAAAAAATATTTTGCAGAGTTCTGTTAATTATTTTATCTATGCCGTAACAGTTAAATACTTTTGCGATACATATTCGCTTGTGGAATATAATTAGGTGTAATAAGTAAAGTTAATTACTTTAAATAATTTATGAAACACTAGGATTCTGATCTTTGAGTAACGCACATCTACCTACTTTCGGTTTCAAGGTATCATTATAATGGCAATGAAAAAGCCATTTTACCCAGAAAAGGTCAATATTCTGACAGTTTATATTACTAACACAACTAGAAACAGCACTCACATGATATTTTTGCATGATACGCTCTAAAATGTGTCTAAAACAAATAAACACTGTATATTCACTATACAGAGTTAGTGTTGAGATTCACTATACAGAGTTAGTGTTGAGACACCCCGAACTCGAAATCTCGCAAAAAACAAGAGCGAGATTTGATAATGGCAAAATCGAGAATACCATAGAAAATTCATTAGTATATTCTCATTCCTGCTCGCCCCTCGAAAAACATTCCGCCTCCATTTTTTTTAAATTTTATTTAAAGACAGAATATTATGCTTAGGCTTAAAAGAAACAAGTGTTTGTTTCCGCTAACCCGACCGACCCTATTATTTAGCCACCGACCCTAACTTTTTTTATTGCAATTTTTTTTTAAAAAAAAATAGAAAAAAATAATAATAATAAAAAGTTGAACCCATGAACCAAGGTTTCTCATGAAGAAAAAAAATAAATGCTTCCAGTGAGATTTGAACCCACGACCCCTGGGGTTTCCAGTGTACATTACCAAATATTGAAAAAGGGCCATAATCATGTATTATCTAGGTATTATTACCTTCCCCAGTATTTTTTATCATATTAAAAGCATTTTTTCATTAACAAAAATAAGGTCATTAATAATAAAAAAAAAGAAAAAAGTTCTACCTACCCTATTTTTTTTGAAGCCGTTGGCGGAAATAAACCATTATTTTTTTTGGCCTTATCTGTGCTTATTTTAGAACCTTATCTTCCGTCGGCTTCTTCAACTCTTGACTTCATTAATTTGATTAATTTATGCATGATGATCATGATTAATTGTCTTAATGAATTAAAACTTCAAGGTTGTAATTGTCATATAGATCTTAAATGAAATCAAAGTGTGAACATGGTGAATTTCCTGTTAATATATATAGGTTATCTTATTCTACATCGGTAGTGAGGCCAACTTTATTTTGTTCATCGTTGTTAGCTAATTGTAGTGTAAACATTTCAGTGAAAAACCTACTTGTTTATTGATGTGAAGCTGGTGTATTTGTGGTGTCGTATAATATAGATTTCATGGAGATTCAAGGCCATTTTCCCATACATGTGTACATATACGGTATACATTAGTTGCAGTAGGTTTGAAAATACCTTTGAGAACAGCAATTAATTTGTTGAAAATGTATGTCTCTTCCTTTATTTAACTTCCTATCTGAACCAATGAAGAAGCAAAAATATCACGTATCACCTTAGCTTTTCCTTCTAACTCCTCTTTCAAAAAATGCATTGATTTTGATGAGAATACATTTAAATGATTCATAAATAATAGAAAATGGGATTATACTAAATTATTTTTATTTTCAAAATAAGAAATTGTATAAAAAGTTGTATAGTTAACCCTTAACCCGCTAAGCGCGACTATAATAGCCTTTGCATCCATTGTAAACCCAAGATCAGCCTGCGAGTTACTCGCAGGCTGAGGCTGATCAGGGTTTACTCGCAGGCTGATCTTGGGTTTACATAAATGTCACATAAATGGAATGGTCTTAATTCAAAGAAAGAACAGTCTATTATATATATGTAGCTGGCTAAGGGTTATTTTTGAATTTTCCTTTAAAAACCAAGCAATTGACGTAGTGAAACTTACTTCAAACTCTTTGCTTAAAATGTTAATGTAAGGAAAATACCATAATTTGAAAGAGAAATAAATGGGCGATGGGTTTTGACATAAATGAAACGTATAATTTTTTTATGCATAAAACTCTTCATGATATGTGTGTTTAAAGTCGGCCAATATTTTGTGAAATTTCCGCACTGTGTCACCTGAAATTTAGAAGCATTTTACGGTTTCCAGTCTATTATGCCCCCGAAACCTTTTTCGGGGGCATATAGTAATCGCACCGTCTGTCTGTCCGTCCGTCATTGCGCAGTTTGTGTCCGGACTGTACCTTCAAAACCCCTGCATGGATTTTTAATTAACTTGGCACAAGTGATCACCATAACAAGACGATGTGTCTCGCACAAAACCCCGGTCCGTACCTCAATGGTCAAGGTCACACTTGCAGTTCATAGGTCAAAAACAGGTATGCATTTTCGTGTCCGGACCGTAACGTCACAACCCCTGCAGTGATTTTAAAATAACTTGGCACAAGTGGTCACCATAACAAGACGATGTGTCGCGCGCAAAACCGAGGTCCGTACTCAAAGGTCAAGGTCACACTTGCAGTTCATAGGTCAAAAACAGGTACGCAATTTCTTGTCCGGACCGTAACGTCACAACCCCTTCAGGGATTTTTAAACAACTTGGCACAAGTGATCACCATAACAAAACGATGTGTCGCGCGCAAAACACAGGTCCGTACCTCAATGGTCAGTCAGTCGAGGGAAATTTCACTTTCATTTCCCTCAATTCGCTTTGTCCAAATCACACCTTCAACTTGAAGACCACATTTTCTGGAACAAAGACACTTTTGGGGCATTTGTCACTTTACTGTGACATTTCTTGTTAGTCATGTGCTTCATTCTTCAATTAGTCATTAAATTTGTATTTTTTCACAGGATAACTACGGTATTTAAAAGACAGAAACATGTATTGAGGATCTTTCATGATTGACTGTGTATAAATGAGTTTTGATATAATGATAGGCTATTAGGCAGAGCCTAATGAGTTTATGAAAGTCAATAATACACACGATTGTAAGATTCTATTTATTAGACATCACACCTACGCTGTAATAGTGTCACTTTAGTGTTGTCAATTTACCTTGTATACAGCAGGTAAGAGATATAATAACTTTGTTATGTTGTTATGTTGGTAATGTGACACCTTAAACCAAAATTAACATTACTAACATGCATTTTTGTGTCGCCTTTTCGAAGAAAATGCGATACATAGGGATCACTTTGTCATCCATCAGTCCATCACAAAAAATTATTGTTGGCTATAAGCCTATAACTTCATCATTTCTTGATATTTTTTTATCAAACTTTCAACTATACTCATCATGACAACATCAACATGAATATACTAAACTATAAAGGTCAAGTCACACTGAATGTCATTATATGGGTTAAATACTCATTTTATTCTTCAAGAAAAAAACTTGACGCTGGCTATAACTTTCTCTTTTCTTGATATTTCTTCATCAAACTTTCAATATATACTCATCATGATAACATTGACATGACCATACTAAAATATAAAGGTCAAGGTCACACTGAAGGTCATTATATGGGTTAAATACTCATTTATTTCTTCAAAAAAACTTTACGTTGGCTATAACTTGCTCATTTCTTGATATTTCTTCATCAGCTTTCAGTATATACTCATCATGACAACATCGACATGACATACTAAAATATAAAGGTCATGCTTACACTGAAGGTCATTATGTGGGTAAAATACTTGCTTTTTTCTTCACAAAAACTAAACCTTGGCTGTTACTCTCTCATTTCTTGATATTTTTTGACACTTTCAATATATACTCATCATGACAACAGGCGACGCACATGTTTCTGGAACACCTGTCTAGTCATAAAGTAAGATTTCAAATATTGATAAATATTTAATGTGTCTGAACAAATCGAATAATATATCATGCAAACAATTGGGACTAAATGTTTTACTGTACACAAACACAATGATTCGGTCCTTATTTGCATCAATAATACACGAGTGTACAATGTATTAAGATAAATAAGTCATAAGCCATAAACCATGGCTTTTACACTCCCAGAAGCCATGTTATGCCATAAATAAATATAAGGTCTTTAAAAAAAATGGAGTAAGAATCAGACTTGCACCATAGTGGACCAGATTCGTCTGATCTAATCACTGATGAATTTGGTCCTTTAAAATACACCAGCTGCGATGACCTTGCTGAGGTGGGGGCCAAACATTGCAGGAGGTAGAGGTAAAATGTAGGAATTCGACACATTAGAAAAGGCACATATTAAACGCATCATTTGTGTTGAATTGAATTGGGTTTTACCAACACATGAAAGGTTATATGGAGCCCAAAAGGAATGAACGTGCCCGGTTCATCCTCCATTTACATTAAGATAAAATATGGAGAATGGGCCTAGAAGCTTCTTACCTGCAGAACTGCAGAGTTCCTGCAAATTCTATAGTAGATACTCCATTTACGATGGACCCCGTTTTCACGTTTGCATACACGGCGTCACAATAAAGACCCTAAATGAGCATGATAAAAAATGACAAAATGAATATGAATGGGGGCGTCCTACCCCTCTGCATGTGACAGTGTGTTTGTGAGATTGCAGTGGTTGTATTCTACCCCGGCGACCACACATGGCACACCATTTGAAGTGCTGATCAGAAATGGCTGTTAAAAATCACACTTTAGAGCTACAGACATCTTCTCCACGTGAGTTCGCTCCTTGACAGAGGCATGTCTGAAAATGTAGCCTCCATCTCATCTTTCTCTGAGGTTGCTCTAACCTAATATCATGTGCTAACGGGTAGTAAAACCCCATTTCATTACATTTCTTTTTCAAGGTTTTGATACATTTATCAACCCTTTTTAGCTCGACTATTCAAAGAATAGTGAGAGCTATCCTACTCACCATGGCATCGGCGTTGGTGTCGGCGTCCCCAGCTTCACCTTTTAATTTTTATGCAATAGATTTATAACTTCAATACTATTGAAGGCATTGCATTAAAACTTTATACTAATGTTTCCCTTCAAATTCTGCACCTTACCCAACAATCCCCATAACTCTTCCTTGCATTTTGACAAAGTTGTGGCCTTTGATTGTCATGTCTTTACCTTAAAGTTCTTGTGCAATAGATTTATAACTTTAAAACTACTCAAGCTATTGCATTAAAACTTCATACTAATGTTTCCCATCAAATTCTGCACCTTATCCAACAATCCCCATAACTCTTCCTTTCATTTTGACAAAGTTGTGGCCCTTTGATTGTCTTGCCTTTGATTGTCTTGTCTTTACCTTTAAGTTTTTGTGCAATAGATTTATAACTTCAAAACTACTCAAGTTATTGCATAAAATTTTAAACTAATGTTTCACATCACATTCTGTACCTCATCCTGCCTCTTCCAACAATCCCCATTTTGAAAAAATTATGGACCCTGAATTGGTAATAAATGTCATTTTTACATAGAAGTATATAGGAAAAACACTTCTTCTTTGTGACCCTGGGTTCAGAATTGGACCCACCCTGGGGTCACAAGAGGTGAAATATGAGGGTGTGGGTGGGCCCCCAGAGTCATAAATTAGTAACCGTTGAGATCCCCACCCTATAACCATATATACACTTACTGGCATGAACAGACAGATACAACCATCCAACCAGCAAAAACCCCGGTCTCCTTCCCCACCCCTGGGGATATAGCCCCTCGGTCATAACTTGGAAACCATTGAGATCCCCACCCTATAACCATATATATACACTAAATACTGGGCATAAATAGATGGATACAACCACCCAACCAGCATAGATCCCGGACTCCTTCCCCACCCCTGGTGACATAGTCCCTGGGTCATAACTTGTAAACCATAGAGATCCCACCCTATAACCATCTATACACTTACTGGGCATGAACAGACAGATATAATCACCCAATCAGCATAGACCCCGGGCTCCTTCCCCACCCCTGGTGACATAGCCCCTGGGTCATAACTTGTAAACCATTGAGATCCCACCCTATAACCATATATACACTTACTGGGCATGAACAGACGGATACAACCACCCAACCAGCATAGACCCTGCACTCCTTCCCCACCCCTGGTGACATAGCCCCCGGGTCATAACTTGTAAACCGTTGAGATACCTACCCTATAACCATATATACATTTATTGGGCATTTACAGACGGGTACAACCATCCAACCAGCATAGACCCTGCACTCCTTCCCCACCCCTGGTGACATAGCCCCCGGGTCATAACTTGTAAACCGTTGAGATACCTACCCTATAACCATATATACACTAACTGGGCATTAACAGACGGATACAACTATCCAACCAGCGTAGACCCTAGGCTTTTTCCCCACCTTTGTGGACCTAGCTCCTTTACAAATAATTTGATATTTTTTTTCGACTGTTCGAAGGATCTTATGGGGTCTATAGGTCAAAGTTCATGGTCACAAATTGCATTTATGTGTTGATAGGCTCTTGGCATCAGGTAAATGTTTACGTCCGCATTTCTTAACATGTAAATAACTTCATCATTTTTTATCCAATCATCATCAAACTTACATACTTTATTATAAATGGGACGATGATAGGATCTGTTGAGTTCAAGATCATTGGCTGAAAGGTCAAGGTCACAAAGGGGTCAGCGGTCAAATGCATTTACATAATACTTTTAACATATTTTCTTCAAATTTTCAACTTATAAAATTTGCATTATGTATCCTTTGAAAGGGTTATTATGAAATAACCTCTGTGTCATCACAGAAAAATTGTGGCCCTTGATTTAATGAAAATTCCAATGTGTACCTTCTTGACACGTCCAGTTCGCCCCTTTGTTTTCACATTTTTTAGCATGGTGAACTTGTTGACCAAGCTATAGTTACCGTGTTTTTTCACGAATCCTAACTACAGACTCACTGATGAATCGACGCATTGCCTGAAAAAGAAGACCCATATTTTAACAGGTGTTTCTTCTTTTCTAGTGCGGATACAAATAAGGTAATGTCATTTAGAAATTTCAAATAATTTCCTCGATACATTGTTTAAGTTATATATTGTTTATTTAGCTATTTCATCTATTGTTTCATCGTTTAGCTGTGCGTTGTATAAATAGATCAATCATCATCATCACATGATCATCACGTGATCTTGCCTAAAATATATTCATATGCTGTATTGTTCTCCTAGGATAGTGATTGAGATTTGTAACCAGTTAATTTTATAATTTATTTCTCTTGTTGCAACACCATCAAACGCATATCTTCCATCTTTCTTGGATTTATATATTTAAGAAATAAACATGGCCTTTATAGTCTTCATATAATATGTAATAGGTTTGGTCAGTAATGATTATTGCATAAGCTACTATCCTTTGTAAAAAGTTGTGCTGCCTATTCTCCGGAATAAGATTTCAGCTTATTTTGAAGTACGCTGTGTAATATTCTGAAGTCTTTACCTCCCTTGCTATGAAGTTAACATAACTGTTTTGGTCGTAAAATAATCCTGAATACGTGTGCCGATCGTGTCGGCGAGACCGAATGCAAATCAACAAGATCTGACTGGGTATAAATCCCGAGTGACTATTTTAGACCGGGTCAATTCGGACACTCCGGTTTTAGAATAAATACCTTATAGGTCATTATGCGCAGCTTTTTTGGGCGACTTCTCTTCTAAAACTATTGGATGGATTTTAATACAAATTTACAGGAATGTTGCTTTTGATGTCTAGTATTATTATTGTTTTGGATTTTTTTTTGAATTTTTTTTTTTATTTAATTATTTTTTTTTGAATTTTTTTTTATTATCATTATTTAAATAAAGGTCTATTATTAGATACATAAAATAGGAAAAATATAGCATTTTGTAAAAATTCCAACAAAATTAAAAAATTTAAGCATAATGGTAGGGTTCCAAAAACCAATATTAAATCTCAATATGCATTGTGACCTATAATTTTAATTGCATATATTGTCTAAATATATGTTCAAATAAGTGCCTAGGAAGTTTGAACAAATTCTGTTATTAGGAACATAACAAAAAAGGAAAATATACCATTTCCATATAATTTCATACAAAACTTGGCCTTTTAGCATAGGGGTAGGGTTTCAATTTTTTTTCTAAACAAGCATGGGGACCTATCATTTTTATTGCACATTTTGTTTTTATTGATGTTAAACTATGTGCTTAGAAAGTTTAAACAAATTCTATTATTGGGAACATACAAAAAAAAAAAGGAAATTGTATCATTATGGGCTAATTTGTGCATGAATTGTGGTAATGGTCTCAACAGATTTTGTAAAAAATATAGGTTTTACATAAAGATGAGCTTTAAATTTTATTGTAATGAAATGTTCTTTACTTTAATACAATTTTAGCAGAATTGTGACCAATGAGTAAATGATTAGACTTCAAAAATGTCTTATTTAGCTATTTCATGGACTTGTTCAACTTTTTGGACAGATTGACATGACGGTGGCATTACAAATTATTTTTTAAAATTTTAACAGTCATGGTGACCTTCCATTATTTTTGCCTTTTCTGTCTATATATATAACAGACTTACTGTACAAAAAGTTTAAAGAAAATCTGTTATGTAGAAAAAACTATAGAAAATGTCTTTACATTTGTTTATTATAAATCTTTGTGCAGCGGGGGATATGGCTGTCTTTCAGCTACACTCTGACTACTGACTACACTCGTGTTCATTTGATTTTAATCATACTTGCAAAGTAGGTCGATATCAATGCAAGGTTGTTTCCTATTTTAATTCAGCTATGTTGGTCAAAGGCTCTATGAATTACCTCCCCTTTGAATTGGCAAAATTAGCGGTCTTGACCTTTTTGACTCTATATTCATTTCTAATGACTCAAACTTTGATAGGTGATGGCTGGTGATGTTTTTTGATCCACTTTAACACCTGTGAAGCGTTTCGAAGATTAATTTTCATTATAACCAATCATTCCTTTTGTTCCCTTCTTTATTCCTGTATATACCTTACCTTATCTCGTTTTAATCGTTTAGTTCCAGATACATTAAACAATGCATTGATGTATTATTACATGCACTGATGTATTGTTATTAAGAAGAGTTGACACATTTTCAGTCCATCCATGTCATGCGTGATTGGAAAGAAACCTTCCATTACATGGATGCACAAATCATAGTTCACCATGCTCTCAGTACCTTCGGTACTTTGATTTTCTGATGGTATGCTGGGTGTATCATTTCTTGTTCTCTGAAAATTCGAAATAGTCCAGCTGTAACGCTGTCCTCTGACAGCTTTTGTTGTGTTTTACATCATATATGCCTTTACATTGCCATTCATGTTTGTTGTTTTGCGTGTTTTTGAGTTTACTGCATTCTACTAAAGCTGCATTTCCTATTCGACTTTTATACTTATTTTTTTCATCCCTAGCTTAATTATGTGTAATGTTTGAGCATAGAAAGGTGTTGTCTTGATAGAAGAAGAAGAAGATTCTTCACCTCGTAATAGGTCTAGTGGGGTCGAGGTCATCCCCACATAAACCTTACAATAACCTTACAATCATTTTAATATTTTACAATGTCGTAATGACCCATGAGCAAAATGTTTAAATAGCAAATTGTATGTTAACATATATATTTCAAATGTTCAATGGCGGAAATCAGTGTAACTATATATGTTTTACAATTTTCAACTAACATAATAATAGTCCAGAATATCACCCAAACATAAACAGTAATTTATCCTTTTTAATTTGGGCTGGCGTGGTGCGGTCGGATTTGTAACCGGAGGCCCCCGGGTTCAATCCTCCGCGGTGCCGGGCAGTCCCGTGTATCAGTCTATCCTCCGAGCACGTTAAAGAACCAGGGGAATCTATTCGATAATAAGAGTAGGGCAGGTTTCCGGATTCCTATGTATCCTTCCCCTCTCTCTGGGGCGGCTCTAAATAGCCTATACTGTGTTGATGAGCCGTTAAACAACATTCAATTCAATTCAGTTAATTTTTAGCATTGGACAGGAAAGTAAAAATGTAATATTATATGTATGTCAATATACATATTTAAACTACAACACTCTTCTGAGTACAACATACATTGTGTATGTTGTCACTGTGATCGACACCTGTCAACTCCAACATAGCTGTGTCACGAGAAAGGTTAATATTCCATAAGTGATCTGCTCATTAATATGACTGTTTATTTGTATTGTAATGATGGCTTTTATGGGTATAACTGAGAAAGATTGATTTTTGTTGTTTATGCATATGACAACAAAACTTGTATTAATGACAGATGTTTCCCCCACAATTTTTGTCTTTATGAATGAGAGCTTACAGATGTATATAAACCGTTTAATAAAGAGCTTATAGATCAAGTTACGTGAAGTCATTTTCATTTAGTTTTGACAAAAAAAATGTAAAAAAGCTTTACTTATGTATATACCAGTATATATATATTGTTATGAAAGAGAAAACTTACAGATAAAGAACTGAAAACAGTTGGTTTATAATTGCATATTTTTTTAACATTAAAGTTGTGCAAAAACTAACGTCGAGCCTAAAAGGTTAACCCACCCGCTAAGCTTGACTTTAATAGCCTTTGCGTCAATTGTAAACCCAGATCAGCCAGAGAGTAACTCGCAGGGATCAGCCTGTGAGTAACATAACTCGCAGGCTGATCAGGGTTTACAATGTCTCGCTGCTGATCAGTCATTTTTCCCAACACACCACCTTGTCACATAAATGGAATGGTCTTAATTCAAAGAAAGAACAGTCCATTATAATTTTATATGTATTGGGTTAAGGGTTAAAATATATTTTTATGCTACATGCATGTTCTATGATAGTGTAGGGGGCATATATTGAGTGCAATCTCATTAAAATCATATCCCAATTATGCTTTGATACTCTAGACTGTAGGATCTGACAGCACTGCCTTGGAGGTCACATCAGATCGACCTTTCGTCTAATCAATATTCATGAGAAGATCAACTGAATTCAACCAATGAAATCACGCGTTTCATATGCACTTCAGATGACGTTCGGGTGAACTGAACAAAAGAAAATCCACATAAAACACATAGATCTATATCCGTCTTCGTGAGTTATTGCTGTGGATTGCAAGATAAATTCAAAGAAATGCACTAAATGGCATGTTTTACATCAAGAATACGAAAAAAATCATGGGTGCGGTCTCGATGTGTTTTGAAAATATATATTCCATCGAAATTATTACGACATTAGATATTCTAAATAGTAAGTCATAATACATCTGGCCCGCTTAGCTCAGTTGATAGAGAAGTCGACTTTTGACCCGCGAGTGTAATTTTTAGTGTGGGTTCAATTCCATATCTCTGTACATTTTTTTGTACTTCTATTGAATTCCATCAAACAATCTTGTTGTTGTTTTTTCAGTAAATATTCAATAATGGCTGGTGTTTTATGTTTGTCAACGCAATTAATTATTTTGTTATTATATCATTCTAAAAGTTACGGATATTGTCTCTTTAAATACCGAGCGATTTTAATGAGATTGATATTGAGTGCAACCTTTGTCTGAACGTATGTCCAGTCCGTCCGTACAATGATAGTGTAGGGGGCATATATTGAGTGTAACCTTTGTCTGAACGCATGTCCAGTCCATCCGAACATCACCTTGGTTAAGGTTTTTCATAAATTCTGTTTCTAATTAGGTCATCGATTTCCCTATACACTCTTCAAACTACGTATACATACATTTAAAGGACTAGTATACAATCCGACCAAAATTAGGTCACTGTGACCGGCCTTAAACTTTCCTTTTACCCTTCATTTATTCTGATAAAAATTGTCATTACCTCCATTTTTAAGTCAATAAAAGTCCTATAATGTTTTGCTTTATTAAACTCTTGTGGGATTATTTTTTTGCAGTGAATCACGCAGAAATAATAACTACCATGATCCTTAAAAGTTTAGTTTTCAAAGTTTATTTTTTGTTTAATGTTCAGGGTCATAGCCAGCCCTGAAAATTAACTGAAATTTAATCCCTTCCTAGCAGGGCAGATGCACCGGATTTTTTTTTATTGATATCCTGCATTTTAGTGCATTCCCTGGCCA
This sequence comes from Cyrtodaria siliqua, assembly GCA_037043455.1. Taxonomy (NCBI): domain Eukaryota; kingdom Metazoa; phylum Mollusca; class Bivalvia; order Adapedonta; family Hiatellidae; genus Cyrtodaria; species Cyrtodaria siliqua. The sequence goes on from JAWPHD010001175.1 coordinate 15,455, forward strand.
GATTTTCAGCTTTATACAGTTATATTCCAGGCTACCATATTTAAATCATTATTGCCATAGAATCATTATTGTCATCATTATCGTCATGGAACCATTCAATCAATTTTATTTGATATTCCAAAATATTTGGGGAATATTCTCTGTGTTTATATAGCACAAAACATCTAAAACTACTTACAGATAGAATTAAGTATATTATTTTCTTACTGACTGATTTTGACAATTGACGAAAAAATGAAAACTTAACATTTTATTTAATTATATACAAGCAGGTTTAAACCCAAAATAATACTGGATAAATAAATCAAAACACTCATATCATTGCTTGATAACACTTCAACATTGCAAACTCTGTATATGCTGTGTAAATTAAAACATTACTTTCCGTATGATCCCCCAGTTTTTGTGCTTCAGTAATTGACCCTAAGACGTGTCCGGATGTAGTTAAAAGTCCTTGCTTCCTGTCGTCAACGTAAGTCTGATACTATTGTAACACAGATATACTGGCTGTATTAATTTACATGAGGACTGAGTATAGTGACCCAGAACTGTAGACAATTTTTGACTGCAATGAGTATTTACTCATCAGATTCAAAATGAATGAGTAACAAGTTACACGTTCTGAGAACAAAACAATTTTAAACAGTTCAAGCTTCCAAAATGGATGTGAATCCATGTAATACATTTTAAAAGAAACAACCATTCTGATTAAATGGATGTTAGTCAACAAAACACTGTATGGCTGTTGTTCTTAATATTAGACCCATGCTTAGAACAAGTTTCATCATGTAAATATGGAACAAAGTGTTCCACAGAACAATATAAAAATCAAAATTGGTACGTGTCCCTTGAAAATGCAACAATATCATGTAATTGTAATGGAAATAAAGCATAGCTGAGTCAGAACATCGGGATGACATGTGGACTGAAAATTACTGATGTGTTTTGCAGAAAATATGCATGTGTGTAGCTGCTTATTTTGTGCTATTTTCAGATTTTGCACATACTGTATTGTCGTATTTTGCACATACTGTATTGTCGTATTTTGCACATACTTTATTGTCGTATTTTGCACATACTGTATTGTCGTATTTTGCACATACTGTATTGTCGTATTTTGCGCATACTGTATTGTCGTATTTTGCACATACTGTATTGCCGTATTTTGCACAGATTGCTATTGCCATATACCTCTGTGTCTTGTTGCCAGTCTGGTCTGTTGCCATAGACTGCAGCATCATATATCACCAGACTGGGCTGTTGCCATAGACTGCAGCATCATATATCACCAGACTGGGCTGTTGCCATAGACTGCAGCATCATATATCACTAGACTGGGCTGTTGCCATAGACTGCAGCATCATATATCACCAGACTGGGCTGTTGCCATAGACTGCTATGTCGTATGTCGCCAGATTGTGCTGGTGCCATAGACTGCTGTGTCATATGTCACCTCACTGGACTGATGTCATAGACTGCTGTAACATGTCGCCAGACTGGGATTTGTCATAGATGCCACCAGAATGGTCTCCAGACTGGACTGCTGTCATAGACTGCTGTATCATATGTCACCTGACTGGGCTGTTGCCATATACGGCTGTATTATGTTACTATAGACTGCCGTGTCATATGTTACCAGACTGTGCTTTTGCTGTAAACTGCTGTGTCATGATTTGTTGAATTGCCATGCACTGCAGTTTGTTTGTAAATTGTGTAACATATATTGTCTTATACTTTAGGTATAATTTTATCTGAAAAAAATAGACTTAAGTTAATTACTGTTTTAATTCCCCCACCACAGAATGGTGAGGGGACATATTGTGTTAACCATGTCCGTCCGTCCGAGTGTCCATCAGACTGTCCGGAAAAGTTTGTGTCTATCTCCTCCTATAGTTTTCAACCGATTGTTTTGAAACTTTACAGAATGCTTACCTATGATGTGAGGATGTGCATACCAATTTGGCATCAAGATCGACCTTGTACTACCGGAGTTACAGACAATTGTTTTGTCATATTTTACGTTTTTCGCTGATTGTTTTCAGTGGGGGAATCCGTGTATCATGGACTTATTTCTAATTGTTTGCAAATAACAGAATCTGATGAAGTTAATTACAAAATCTGATGTAAAATTGATGTTATGTTCACTGTAAAATGGTTGCCAGAAGACAATTTAGTTGTATGCTTATTTAAAGGGGGTACATCCGGCTCTGGGGCTAAATTTGTTTAATTTGTTTTGTATGGTGTTTTACGTCATTTTCAACACGATGACGGTTGATTTTCTGTAGTGGAGGCAGACCACCCAATTTTCCTGGGTAGAACCAGTACTGTACATCTCCCGCCATCCGTAAGAATCGACACTTCCTCACAAGTTGAGCTCCCAGTGGGATTCGAACCCGCATCGGTGAGAGGCGAAAGTTTACAACGCAACGTCATTAACCATTCGGCCACGGAGACGCTCTATAAAATGTTTAGGCACATAAAATTTGTTTAAAAAAAGTTCAAAGAAACATATCAATACAATGCAATAATTAATAATTATAAATTCAACAAGTCTATTATCAGTCGAGGGCTGGCGTGGCGCAGTCGGTAGCGCGGCGGATTTGTAACCGGAGTCCCCGGGTTCAATCCTCCGTGGTGCCACTGAGTTCCGTTGGTGTGTTCTTGGGCAAGACACTTTCCCTTAGCCTCGTCCGTCGGATGGAGACGTAAACTGTAAACTGGGCGGTCCCGTGTATCGGTCTATCCTCCAAGCACGTTAAAAACCATAGGAATCTATTCGATCCTATGTATCCTTCCCCTCTCTCTGGGGCAGCTCTAAATAACCTATACTGTGTTGATGAGCCGTTAAACAACATTCAATTCTATTATGAGTCCAAAGAGAAATCCCTTAGTTATTAATGACTGTCATGCGGAGAAATTATCTATATGTACACAGGATGCTTGCTTTGTAATTCATTGTTATTTATTTTACCGCCATGTCTGGTGCAGCGATTTGTTTTTTACTACCAAGTCCCAGTTGTGTAACCATTGTTAGAAATACCTTGTCTTTTATTTTGTATGTTCAGTGTAATTTCTTTTGATAGTTTGTGGCTCTTTCAGTTTATTTTCATCAATGCAATACCTAAAAATTGTATTTGAACAGTTTTATAAAAAATATCAATCCTGATGCACTCCCTTTAATTAAGGAAGTCTGGCAAAACTTTACACTTAATTGAGGCAGTATTTATAATTGACATTAAATGCTTTTTGTGCCAATACTGGCATTTGAATGCTTTTAGTGCCAACCAATATGAATCCGCTTGAATGTTTTAAAATAAATTCTTATGCAGTTTTAAGAAACTGAAATATGTTATTTACTTTTTTAAATTAATAAATTGAATCATCAGGGCTTGTCATGATGATGGGCAAAGAATCGAAATGTTTGCTAAGTGAATTTATATTTGGAATCCTCATCACTCCAGTAATGACAATTTAATGAACGATCAATATTGACAGGTTGTTCGCTTCTGCTGTTTTCATACTTGATAAATATACTTTTGGAATTGACACTAACGCAGCTTTCCACTCCTTGCAGATTAAATGTGTTCAGCTTGTTCAGTTTTTCCCACTCTCTTACATAGTGCAGTACTGGCAGTCTGGCATGTCACTGATTGTTCTGTAACTGTGTCACCATCGGCTGAGAGGTTGCCAGGGACTTTCAAGTCTAGTAGTGGTTTAAAGATTTTAAAGGTTACATACCTTTACGGAGGCCAGCAGAGCTTATGGGATGCATTCGATCTTTACCAAACTTTACCAGATTGTTAATGTAATGAAAGCTCGGACCAGTAACAGCGGAGTTATGGCCCTTGATTTAGTTAAAAATGCTATATTTTGCCTCGTTAAGAAGATAGGTCCTTCATTTTTCATCCGATCTTTAACAAATTTAACCAGATTGTTAATGTCAATGAAAGCTCGGGCAAGTTCGAAAACCAGCCAGATCGAACTTGTAAAAGCGGAGTTATGGCCCTTGATTTAGTTAAAAAGGCTATATTTTGCCTTGCTAGGACGATAGGGCCTTCATTTTTGATCAGATCTTTACCAAACTTTACCAGATTGTTAATGTCAATGAAAGCTCAGAAAGGTACGAACACCAGCCAGATCTGACCAGTAGCAGCCGAGTTAAGGCCCTTGATTTAGTTAAAATGCCATATTTTGCCTCGTTAAGACGATAGGGCCTTCATGTTTCATCCGATCTTCACCAACCTTTTCCAGATTGTTAATATCAATGAAAGCTTGGAACATTTCGAAAACCAGCCAGATCAGACCGGTAACAGCAGAATTATGGCCCTTGATTTAGTTAAAAATGCTATGTTTTGCCTTGTCAAGCCTTATTTTTTATTTTATTTTTTGTTATTATTTCAAGTAAATGTTGATGTTTTTTACTCTTTTTTTTTTTGTTTTATTCATATTTTTTTGAAGTTTTTCATTTCATTGTTTCATTTGTTAAAATTGGTTTAATTACCTTTTTTTTTTTTTTTTTTTTTTTTATGCCTTGTTGGATTTGACGAAACAGCATGAAGCATTGGTATGATTTCTAGTTGTGCCTATTGCGTTTTTTTTTCCGGCTTGTTGATTTTTGATATAAAGCCGTTTAAGCAAGTAGAGCGTTCACAGGCCCTCTTGGGCTTCTTGTTGTATCGGTTTTCCTTAAAAAAAATAAATACATATACATGTACGTACATGTATATACAATAGTTGTAAAAAGTTTGGTTGATCTAGTGCATACAGTTCCTAGTGCTATGCTGTAACTGATGATTGATGACTTGCGGTTGTGGTGGTTGTTCTCGCAGCTGCGGACGGAAAATTATTATGTCTTCTCTTTTTCTGTGAAAGGTGAGACAGAAACAGTAACTGTTCATCTTAGTCAAGTGTATTAATTTGGGATTGAGTCTTGCATTAAATCTGTTATGCATTTTAGGAATAATTCTCATTTGCAGATATCGCTATTTGCAGATATCACTCTTTTTTTTGTAAGTTTGTCAATTGGTTGGAAATAAATGAATGTGCCAGTATGTTTTAGAGTCTGCAAGTTTTTGGAATCCATCAATTGAATAAAAAGCTTTGTCATTTAAAGATGGCATCGCACCATGTAGAGTTCATGGTAAATGTCATCTTTCACATTTGGAGTTTATGACAGTTTCTTATGATATCAATAGAATTGTTTACCATTGTTATGACACAAAGTAATTCTCCAGAGAGCGGACAAAAGAGGCTGAGCCCAAGTAAAACATTACTTGATAAGGCCAAAAAATAAATTACCTGTGTTTTCGGTGGCCCGACTGACCCTATTTTTAAGGGGCCAACCCTAAAACTTTTATGAAAAAGAGATAAATTATGAGGTAAAGACATGTAGAATCTCACAATATCTTGCTCAGAAAAAAAAAGCAAAAAAAAAAGCAAATGCCTACCGACCTACCCTATTTTTAGCTCTACTGGCCAAAGGTCAGGAGGGCTTATGCGATCACTTTTCGTCCGTCGTCCGTCTGTCTGTCTGTCTGTTAGCAATTTTATAAAATCGACATCTCCTCTGAAACTGCTTGAAGGATTTTGATGAAACTTCATCACAATGTTACTTTGGAGGGCCCCTCTCAGATTTGGGTTTTTCGCGGCCGCCAGTCATCCAAGATGGCCGCCATGGCTAAAACTAGGTCAAATTTAAGGAAATTTCAAACGACATCTCCTCCGAAACCACTTATTCCATTCTACTGAAATATCATATAAATGTTCCTTGGGTTGGCCTCTATCAAGTTTGTGTTTTTCGTTATCGTCAAATAATCAAAATGGCCACCACGGCGACTCAAAGTTTACATAGAGTTATATAGGAAAAGGTTAAAAATGACATCTTCTTTAAAACCGCTTGAAGGATTTTGATGAAATTTCATCACAATGTTACTTGGAAGGGCCCCTCTCAGATTTGTGTTTTTCGCGGCTGACAATCATCCAAGATGGCCGCCATGGCTAAAACTAGGTCAAATTTAAGGAAAGTTCAAACGACATCTCCTACGAAACCACTTATTCCATTCTACTGAAATATCATATACATGTTCCTTGGGTTGGCCTCTATCAAGTTTGTTGTTTTTCGTTATCGTCGAATAATCAAAATGGCCGCCACGGCGACTCAAAGTTTACATAGAGTTATATAGGAAAAGGTTAAAAATGACATCTTCTCTAAAACCTCCTAAAGGATTTTGATGAAACTTAATCACAATGATATTTGGGATAGTCCCGCTCAGATTTTTGCTTTTCGCGGCCGCTAGTCATCCAAGATGGCCGCCATGGCTAAAACTAGGTCAAATTTAAGGAAATTTCAAACGACATCTCCTCCGAAACCACTTATTCCATTCTTGTGAAATATCATTTACATGTTCCTTGGGTTGCTCTCTATCAACTTTGTGTTTTTCGTTATCGTCGAATAATCAAAATGGCCGCCACGGCGACTCAAAGTTTACATAGAGTTATATAGGAAAAGGTTAAGAATGACATCTTCTGAAACCGCTTGAAGGATTTTGATGAAACTTAATCACAATGATATTTGGGATAGTCCCTCTCAGATTTGTGTTTTTTTGCGGCCGCCAGTCATCCAAGATGGCCACCATGTCTAAAACTAGGTCAAATTTAAGTAAATTTCAAAAGACATCTCCGAAACCATTGATTCCATTCTACTGAAATATCATATACATGTTCCTTGGGTTGGCCTCTATTAAGTTTGTGTTTTTCGTTATCGTCGAATAATCAAAATGGCCGCCACGGCGACCCCAAATTTACATAGAGTTATATAGGAAAAGGTTAAAAATGACATCTTCTCTGAAACCGCTTGAAAGATTTTGATGAAACTTAATCACAATGATATTTGGGATAGTCCCTCTCAGATTTATGTTTTTCGTGGCCGCCAGTCATCCAAGATGGCCGCAATGGCTAAAACTAGGTCAAATTTAAGGAAATTTCAAACGACATCTCCTAAACCACTTATTCCATTCTTGTGAAATATCATATATATGTTCCTTGGGTTAGCCTCTATCAACTTTGTGTTTTTCATTATCGTCAAGTAATCAAAATTATTCAAAATGGCCGCCATGATAACCCAAAGTTTACATAGAGTTATATATAGGAAACATGTTTCTAATGGGTTGGCCTCTATCATGTTTATGTTTTTGAATCACATCATACAAGTAGAGCATCTACAGGCCCTCTTGGGCCTCTTGTTTAGGGCATGCAATAGGAAACACACCTAATTTTTTTTTGGCCTAAACTAAAAAAACAACACTTGAATTATTGACTGTATATATATTAATTTTAAAAAACTAACCATCTTTTAATTCCTTTTCCGCTCTACTGATCGTAGAGCAGCAAAGCTTATTATTATAATACCCCACCCCCCCACCGCTTCACAAAGTGTAGTGAGGGCTATATAGGCATCAGGTTGTCCATGATGTCCTGTAACGTCACGTACCGTCCCGTAACGTCACGTACTGTCCCGTATCATAACACATTTATATGACTTGTCTGAAACAGTTTTCAATGGATTGTTACCAAACTTCATGTACACATAACAACTGATGACCTTATGTACGTCCCTCTAAATCAAACATTGTTGGTTTTCTAATTATTACAGAATTATGGCCCTTTGTTTGACTTTGAATTTTCCACTCTATTATATTGCGGCAGGGAGCATACTCCGCTCTGCAAACTCCCCGCTGCAATGTTAATAGAATGGTATACCAAAAATTTAAGGCTGGCCAGATGTCTGAGCTTAAAATAGCTCAGAGCTAAAAATAAGTGGCAGCCGACCAGCTTCAAATTATATGCCTCCACGTAGATAAATAGTGCCTCCATCTTTGCAATTTTGAACTGAATGTAATGAGAAGAACTGACTTAAACTAAGATGAGCTATGTATGTAATAGAAAAACAATAATATTCCAAATGACAATATATCAAAATTCTTTGCAAAAAATAGCAAAATATAACAAATTATATTTATTTCTATTTTTATGGCGAATTACTGGTAGAATGTGAAAACAACGTGATTATTGCTTAATTATGTATAATTGTATACAGCAACAACTATTTCGAAAGTGAAGAAACATGTTTAGACACCACTGGATTGTTATTGTGTTGGAATATAGCATATATAGAAAACTTGTTATCGTTCTATCTCCTGTATTTAAGATTGGATTCGATCAAAACTTTCATAGATTGTAGAGTTCAGGATCTTGTTGTGCAAGAATAGGAAGGTAGAGGGGCATTCCGGATCTGAACGTTATACCAATTGACAAGATGCAAAAATGGCAAGAACAAATCGTGGCGGGCGCTATTTTTCCCCATTTTTATTAATTTTTCCTGCACTTTGTTATTCATGGCATGTTCATCTTATTCAGATTCACCGGGTTCAATCCTCCGTGGTGCCACTGAGGTTTGTTCTTGGGCAAGACACTTTCCCTTCGCCTCTTCCGTTGGATGGGGGACGTAAACCGGACGGTCCCGTGTATCGGTCAATCCTCCGAGCACGTTAAAGAACCATAGAAATCTATTAACCATAGGAATCTATTCGATAATAAGAGTAGGGCACAGTTCCCGGATTCCTATGTATCCTTCCCCTTTCTCTGGGGCAGCTCTAAATAACCTATACTGTGTTGATGAGCCGTTAACATTCAATTCAGTTGTCTGTTACACAAACCCCGCCCCATTCAGCACTTTCAGTGCTTTGATTTTAATTGTATAATGTTGCAACCCAAATGAAAGTCTATCATTCATACACAAGACATAAGAATGCTACCCGAACGAAAAGTCTATCATTCCGACAAAATTTTCAGACATTCCAAGAATATTAAGCTACACTGTTTATTTCAATGAGTGATGATCAAACTGACCAACTGATTTAAGTCTAATTTAATTTAAACTTATTTATTTTACATTGATTGTAACGAAAGCTCTCTGAACTTATTTTAATAACTCTCGGTGTCTTCCTGGGTAGAACCAGTACTAAGCAAATGCAGATAAAGTGTCTTGCTCAGGGACACAACACATATGGTTATGGCGGGGATAGAACCCACGACTTTTGGATCATGGATCCAATGCTCTACCACTAGACCACAGCGCTTTGCTGACCAACTGATTGAGATGTGCAGGGTATTCATCACCTAAGTGACAGTTCTAGTGTTTTATTGCGTCTATTTTTCTGATTGGTCTGAAACCTGGGCAGGTGAAAATTAATTAAATTTCTGCACCATCCAAGAGACTGCCATACAGCTAGAACCTGCCAAGATTAGATATGATATAGATGAAAAGTCCCAACTGTATTCCAGAAACTGGTTCTTGTCCTTGAAATGGATTTATAATGCATCTGGAGTTATCAATTATTTCTCCAGAATGTTTGCATTCTTAGCAATTAGTATTGTTTGAGAGGTTGTCATTGAATGTAGTGTACTTGGGAATGTGGCCTTGTGTGTAAAGAGATTCCTAATTAAACAGAAATATTAATTGTGTTTTTGTCATTAGGCAGTTCAGATATGTTCTTTGGCATCTTCATCTTTGTCCTGAATCTTTATGTGAGGAAGCTATCCAGTTGGCTTGCGGAACGTCGGTGGTTCTACCCAGGCACGAAAATTGCCCGGAGGGGCACCTGGGGTCTTCCTCCACCAATGGAAGCTGGAAAGTCGCCATATGACCTTAGCTGTTGGTGCGACTATAAAATCCAATTCAATCAATCATCTTTGTCCTCTGTCTGTAGATGACTTTTTGCTTTATTAAGCGACGACTTCTCAGAAACCACTAGGCCGATTTTTGATTTTACATGAATGTTCCATAGTCGCTTTCAAGTTTTAAAAATTAGTTCAGCACGACATCCACGTTTGTCGCAGTTATTAAAAATAGTCAGAACATTAAATCTTCTTCTCAAGAACCACTTAACAGATTTCACAGTTTTTTTCAGAAAAGACTGCTGGTTATCAGACTATCAAATGTGTTGGAAGTATATCCCTGGGGTAATGACTGCCTCAGGGGTCTAATGTTTGTACATAAAGATTAAAATCTTTCACATTTAAGACTTATATAGGGAAAAACTTGAACAATCTACTCAGGAACCCAAAGCATAAGTTTTTGGTTCTCTACCAATTTTATTGATATGGTTAAATATGGCCCCACCCCCCAGGTTCACAATTAGGAAAAGCTGTAAAAATTCTTCTCTGAAACTATATGAGCTAGAGGTCTAAAATTAAGCATTTATAATGTGCTTATAGCCCTCTACTAAGATTGTTCAAATGATGACATTGAGGTCAAAATATTGGCTTTGCCCCAGAGGTCACATGTTGTACATAGACAACCAGGTAAAAACTTGAAATATGAAATTTCTTCTGGGACACCACATGGTATAATGCTTTCGTATATTTCATGCAGCATAAGCTTATGATCCTTTACCAAGTTTGTTAAAATGGTGATCCTGAAGTAAATTTAAGCCTCTCCACAGGCATCACAGTTTTAGATATAGCGAAAAATCTTTAAAGAATTTTATCTGAAGCTACAAGAGCTAGAGGTGTAATATGTTGCATATGTAGCATGAAAAACTTTGTTTTTTTGAAACCGCAAGCAATAATGCCTAGAAACCTGGTTTGTTCAAATCCTAACCCTGGGGTCAAAATTGATCCGACTTGGGCGACACAGTTTTAAATAAAAACCACAACTCATAGATAAATTATTGCATAAGCTTATTATAGTACTTTACCAAGTTTGTTCAAACAAGTTTAGCAAGTCCTTATGTACATTTAGCTTAAAGAAATTGAATGCTATTTTATAATGTGAAGTATTATAAAACATTTGCATGACATAGGGTGATCTTCTCTTTCACTAATTAGTTGTGATCCAATGTAAGTACCAGAGTTATTTCTTATTTAGTTAAAACAGCATATTTCATATTTAAAAATGCCAATATGATAAAGAACATGGTTAAACATCACTAAATAACAATTCTGGGTTTCAAGTTATGAAAAAACGCAAAATCAATGGATACTAAACGTTGTCATTATAATGCAATAATGAACGAAAGTTTTGAAAAATTGAAATTTCCTCCCATTACATTAAAATAAGAATGAAATTATAATATCCGTAAAGCAGGTAGATTAAAACATTTTGTTATTTTTTTCGCAGATATTGTTTCAAACACAATGCCTGCATATATCCTGCTAATTATGTTAATTATATCGAGGACCTTCCCCAGGATTTTTTCAAGGGATAGTGGCATTAAACGCGCGACGGTGGGGGGTGGGTGCAGGAGGGTTCGAGGGTTCCCCCTCCTGCATGTCCGATTTTTTTCATGTTTTGAAGTAAAATACGGGTTTTGGCATACACCTGAAACATTTAAAACATGTTTTAAATATATCTACCAGTCTGCCATAGATAGTACATGTATGAGCATTTTTTTTTTTTTTTTTTTTTTTTTTTTGGAAAAATATGATACACTCAACTTTATATATTGTTTCCTTTGCTGTTCTAGATTGGTTTGTAAACACTTCATTATATATGTGGCCACGTGCTTAGTCTCTGACTTGAAATCCTTGCCCCTGCTGCTGTAGGAGTAATTATGTTATTTTTAAAAAAACAACAACTTGAAAACGCAGTGTCGTGTGTTTTTTAAGCATTCCGAAATAAGGACTATCCGGATTTACATCAACTTTTACGCTGACATTGTCTTACAAATGACTTAACGTCTAAGTCATGTTTACTGCATCAAGTCATTAGCGTTTTCGAAAGAAAAAGGTAGGAAACAGTTATAAGTTTATTTCTTTATTCATGGGGCGTCCGTGGCCGAGTGGTAAGAGTCTCGGACTTGCAATCACTTGCCCCTCACCGCTGTAGGTTTCGATCCCTCGGGGGCCTAGAAATCTTTATGTGAGGAAGCTATCCAGCTGGCTTGCGGTACGCCAGTAGGTTCTACCCAGGTGCCCGACCGTGCACGAAAATTGCCCGGAGGGGCACCTGGGGTCTTCCTCCACCAGTAGAAGCTGGAAAGTCGCCATATGACCTTAGCTGTTGGTGCGACTATAAATATCCAAATTCAATTCAATTCAATTCTTTATTCATAATTGATCGTTCTAGTTTGAAAAACGGAAGCAAATTCAAAACCGGAAGTAACCTAAATTTATAATCTGCAACCCCAAGATTCTTATAATTTGATGTGATTATCGAATAATTTGCGTTTGTGATATTATTTTCTCATCATGATCTATTTAAAATCACGATAAAATGGATGAGGCACGTTAATGTCAACGCTACAATAAAATATAACGAGTAAATTGTTTTCACATTTGATGACGTAATAAGTTTACAGGTCATGTACACATGGTTGAATTCTTGAATTAGACCCTCATCGCCAGAGGTAATTAACACCTCTGCCACTCTAATCCTTATGAAAACACTCCAATTAGGAGCTAAGGTTGTATGCATGTCAGGAGTTTATTCCTCAAGGCGTTATTTGGTCAGATATGTCATTAATTAACACTGGGAAATGAATGTTGACCACTTTTAAGGGATCGCGGCACGGTTTTAAAGGGTCGCGGTCAGATTAAGGATCGCAGCATGTCTGTTTCAAAAGTTAATGGATCGCGGCGCTGCTACGCCATTGGGGAAGGCCCTGTATATTGTTAATGATCTCTGCCATGAGCATAGTCTAGAATATATGCCCGAATGTTTATCAGTATACATAGCATCTCAGAGGCTGAGTAAATGGCAGAGATCAGGGTAAAATGGCAAAGTGTTATTCTGTGCCCTCATCCATTAAATGAATTTGTCACACACACAGACAGTCATTATCAGCTGAGAAGTAATGCATCTTGTCATAGCTAGGAGAGTTTGTCATAACGTTTGTCCTAATTTCTAATAAGGGCCAAACAAAATGAATACTTCGTTTCCGCTAACGTCTTGAAAAAAATTAGGGTAGGTAGGTAGGCACAACTTTCTTTTTTTTTCTTTTTTTTTCTACGCGATATAAAATATTAGGACTTTATAGGTTACTTTTTCTACGTAATATCAATGTATTTCAATATATGTTGTATTAAAAACATACTTTACTGAATAAATGAATATAAACAAGTTTAAAAAGATTTGTTGTCTCTTTATTTCACCCTAAAATAAACATCAAAATATTTTTAAAAAATCCATATAAACCTCTAGAACAAGTTAAATATTAAATGAGCTAGATCAGGCCCTAGTATCACGAATAAACTCAAGTTGAGATTTTAACTGGACTCAAAATGTCTTTTATATCAAATAGTAACCGAAATAATAGATATTCTTTTACATTAATATATAGAAAATTTATAGCAGAATTTGTTGTTATATTTTAACTCAAGTACTCAAAATTGTTACTCTATAAATATAATTTATTTTACCAAGATTTAAGAAAATGAATTTGAGATGGACTCAAATGTTTCAGATCCGACTCAAATACATTTTCTTCATTGTTTTCCAAGCAACTGTAGATTTTCACTTTTCACAATATCAGTAAAAGATCTATATACACTGATTTCCAGCAAAATTAAAATGATCCGATACAATATTAACTCAGAATTGTAATGTCAAAGACAGTTGAGTTGAGTCTGCGTTGAAAAGTTGAGTTGTTTCGTGATATTGGGGCCAGACTGGAGTATTAAACACGAGTTAAAAGACTAACATTACTGCATACATGTGTTACATTTTCACCAAACTGCAAGTTTGAAGATGATTTAATATTATGACTTTAATTAAATAATATAGCAAAGTCAACTTGTCTATCCAGTAAATAATTGACTGTTCTCTCCAGCCTTAATCAACTAGAACAATGGTATTTTTAAACTGATGTCGGGTACATAGCTAAAACATAATACAATTTCAATATAAAAATAGTGTATGGTATTAAACGAGACTTCTCAGAGTTTGATTGTTGTGTTATGTTGAAAAAACAGTTTAAATACTCTGACATTTTTGAAGCTGACTTTGCATGCCCGCCCCTAGAACTTTTCATTTGGGTAAAACACCCGGAAAAATAGCCTTGGAGAACACTGTCAGATGGTTTGTCTGATTAAATTTAATGACTTTTCTTGTTAACAGTTTTGCCAAATGGACGCTGTGTGATAGGAACTTTGCCTGAATCCTTACATGGCTGACAAATAGGCAACACAGTTTTATATCTCATTTTCAATTTCCCGTCTATTAAGGCATTTTCACTAGCACAAAAATAACAGATATCTTTTCTTCCCAGGTTACTACTATGAAAGGTCATCTCGATCGGATTACCACGACAAATATTCATCCTAACAGCAAAATTTTTCAGGGGCTCAAGTCCTGGATCTGCTAATGGAGATCCACACGTGTAATCACAATCTGACATAACCACATCTAGCAACCTTACTTGTATATTTGTCAGCTTTGTTTTGCTATAATACACCAAAAAAATTCCAAAAAACATTGTCACCGTAAGGACACCTGGTAGACGCTTTAAAAATATTGACATGCGTTTCAAGTATCGGGACGACTAATTACCGGAAAGATTTATATTATGCGGAAAGGAATAGAAAAGAGCAAAAACGATCGAACATATTTTTTATTACAAAAACGGTGAAAAAAACTTTAGGGTCGGCGGAAAAAAATAGGGTCGGTCGGGTTAGCGGAAACAGAGTATTCATTTCGTTTGGCCAAACTCCTTTCTTTTTAAAATTAACAGGGAAAATTACTTTCTGAATGATTTATGCTAAAAGTGGGGTCAGAACAAATGTCTAATGTCTGACATTATAAAGGGACACTCAGCTGTTTTGAAGTATTTTATTAAGTGATAAAATTAAGCCCTTGATTGATTTATTCAATGCCATTTCATAAAAGTTGCATGGACATATTTTTATATAGTGGGTGGGTGGGGAGAGAGTGAGCGAGTAGTGAGGGGCTTATATTCCACAATTAGTGAGCGGCCTGGCTGAAGCTTAAGTGGATAAGGCCTTGACTTTTAAGAGGGGCATCTGTGGCCGCGTGCTTAGTCTCTGACTTGAAATCCTTGCCCCTGCTGCTGTAGGTTCGATCCCTCATGGGCCTTGGAATCGTTATGAGAGGAAGCTATCCAGCTGGCTTGTGAAACATCGGTGGTTCTGCCCAGGGGTCCGCCTGTGCACAAAAATTGCCTGGAGAGGCACCTGGGGTCTTCCTCCACGATTGGAAGCTGGAAATGTCGCCATATGACCTTAGCTGTTGGTGCGACTATAAAATCCAGTTCAGTTTAATTGACTTTAGAGTTAGAGACCGGTTCACTCTACATCTCATCTCCCTCGCAGGTTGCTGTTACAACTTAACCTAATATGATGTGTTAACAGGACATAAAACTTCGATAGTATCGAAAATAATTCGTTTCAGAAATATAAAATGCCCCAGATGATGGTTTAGCCTTTTTAAAATATATTATTCAACCTATTCTAGAATATGGAGATTCAATATTCCCTGCTACACTGACACAATATGAAAGAGTTAGCTATAATTAGCTAAGCTAATGTTTCAATCAAAACCTTTACAATGAAACAGGTTGTGAAACCTTGGGAAACAGATGGTGTAAGCACACACATATTTTGTAATTGAGGAAGTGTTGATTCTTACGGCTGGCGGAAGTTGTACAGGACTGGTTCTACCCAGGAAAAGTGGGTGGTCTGCCTCCACCACAAAAAATCGACCATCATATATAACCTTACATGTGGTGAAATGACGTAAAACACCACACAAACAAACAAATCAAACAAAAAGTCTTATCTTTCGGATATTGTCTCAATGTCTGTCGGCCATATTTAAAGATGCAACATACACCACAAATGACCTTCAAACTATCAATGTGTGAGCAGATTATCACTTTGATTCTTTTTTACCTTGTGGCGAATGAGAAAGTAACAATCTCACTGGCACTATACACCATTCTGATCCTATTCACACCTTCAAAAATGCACTTAACTCTTAACCCGCTAAGCATGACTATAATATCCTTTGCGTCCATCGTAATTTACAATTAAACCCAGATCAGCCTGTGAGTTACTCGCCCCAGATCAGCCTGTGAGTTGCGAGTCACAGGATGATCAGGGTTTACAATGTCCAGCTGCTAATCAGTCATTTTCCCCAAAGACCCCTTTTCACATAAAAGGAATGGTCTTAATTCAAAGAAAGAACAGTCCATTATATATATGTAGCGGGTTAAGGGTTAAAGGCGATCTGAAAAATGGACTTATTGTTTGGGGCGTTTGTTTCAGCCAAAGGTTTTTCAGCATTAACATGAGCAATTTTAATAATATGTACATAAATTGAATATCATTAAAACTTGGAATTTTCATTGGCTATCATTAAAACTGGAAGTTTCATTGGTTAATATAATTACCTTAGTTTTGAAAATCGGTTGAAAGATAGATATTTTACAACCAAAATGCTTTTTTGGTGGGAGTCTTTCCATGTAAATTTCTTGTTGCTGGGACAGCAGAAAATTAAGAGAACTCAAATAACTTTAGTTAGCTTAATATTTTTCTATAAAACTTCCAGAGTGTCTTAATTTACGTTTATCCAACACCTTAGACCGGTTAACCCAATTTTAGTTAGAATTAAAAAAAAATTGATGCGGCAGAATTTTGCATTGAAAAGGCACGTGAAATTTTTATTTCTCATGAACCGATTTTGAAAAAATAAAGTATTTTTTATTTACCACTAAAAATGTCTGTTTCACTGATATACATCTTATTAAGATACTAGTTGAATTTTGTCTTAAAAATCCAAAAACCTTTGGCTGAAACAAGCGCCCCGAACAATAATCGTAATCCTTTAAAAGTTCCCAAACACAATTACTATCACTGTGAAAGGATCTTACAAATACTCATTCTATACTCATACTAACTTTAGCTCTCTAATCCTGTGGAGATTTTGAAAACGCTGAAAATTTCTTTTTCAATATATTGCAATTAGATATCACGGACATAGAACTTCTTTAACTGGACTTGTTGCCCATATGTCTCTCAGTATTTGTCCAAGAATACATGGATACCAATATTGATACTTGGATACCAATAATGATCCATGGATACCAATATTGCTGCATGGATACCAATATTGCTGCATGGATACCAATTGTAGTGTATGTACTATTGTGTATCATATTACAATCAGCCAGTGCGAGCTAGGGAGGTATTTAAGAGAGATGCTTTAGTATGACTGGAGAGTCACGAGAGTGTACAGTGTGCCTGGAGTAGTCTAACTAGTAATATTATATATTTGTAAACCAAGACTGGTGTTACTTTTTATATGACCAGAACCCACTACAAATTGGCGACCACTATTGATGCATATTGATGCATGGATACCAATATTGATGCATGGATACCAATATTAAGTTACGGATACCAAAATTGATTCATGAATAGCAATATTGATGCATGTATACCATGATTGATACATGGATACCAATACTGATGCAAGGATACCAATATTGATTCATGGATACCAATATTTGATTCATGGATACCAATATTGATTCATGGATACCAATAATGATACATGGATACCAATATTGATACATTGATACCAGTATTGATTCATCGATACCAATATTGATACATCAGAGCACGGAAAATCCACTCCTCTACTCACCATGACGAGTGCTCATTGATGCAGGATGAGTAGAAATTCAGATAAATTCTTTAACAATTATTATTTTATTTTACCGAAGTGCAGTGGTGTAGTTGTTAGAGCATCTGGCCTGCAACTGGGAGGTCGTGGGTGCGGATTCCCTGGCCACGTCATACCAAAGACTTTAAAATTGTAGTAGTTACTTGTAACCCTTGCTAGATGAGCAAATAATGGGTGGTAGTACGTCTGGTTGGCCCGGTGTCAGAATAAAGTGACTGGGTGGGGTATGATGTACTAAGGCGTGGTATTCCAGTGTTGCAGCACTATATCTGCTTCATAGATACATAGCACTACACAAAAGTCCACACTCCATTGTGCCCAAATGTACCAGGATTCTCTGGCCTTCAGGACAGAAGGACTATAATCCTTAGAATTACACACACAACAAATGATCAATTTCATCATTCAAAAAATGTAACTCGGAAATAAATGTTCCTGCCCTATACATGGATACCAATATTGATACATGGATACCAATAGTAATACACATACCCAGGGGTGTAAACATTTGGAAAAATCCACTCGCCGTGCAGGACTAGTGGAAGCAAAAAGCTACTCGCCCTTACCAATTTACCACTCGCCCTGCAGCATATAACCTGAACATTATTTTTACCACTATAGTAAGCTACAGTAAGTATACTCACCGTCAATGAAAAGTTACCACTTGTTAATCAGTTAAATAAATTCACAAAAGCAATTTTACAAGAACAAATCTGGTATATTTTGAGACGTTAGAGTATAGCCAGTCAATATGGAAAAAAACAGTAAGCGTCACCAATACCCAGTTCGTCTACACTAGCTTAAAATCCTAACGGTAGAAAACAAACTTCACAGACCTCAGTACCGGGTGTGACCACCGCCTGCAGCCATGACAGCTCGGCATCTACGGCCCATGCTTCTTATTAGGCGTTGTATGCGATACTGGGGTATCGCGAGCCATTCCGCAATGAGGGCTCTGATGATGTCTTGACGGGTGTTGATGTTACGTCTACCGTCATAGACACGGCGTCCAATCTGATCCCACAGATGCTTTTTAAGCATGAATTGAATCACAGTCTATGACGCGTGGGTTACCTGGTAACAAACAAACACCTGTTAATCTGGAAATCTTGCAAATATTGCAACATCATGTTTGAACGATAGTTTAACTTAATTTTTATAGTGCAAAAGTCACTCTCCCTGTCGGACGACCAGACGCCAAATGTTACTCGTCCGCAGGCAGCTTGCACTCGCCAATGCGAGCGGGCGAGTGGAACTTTACACCCCTGATACCAATAATGATGCATGGATACCAGTATTGATGCATGGATACCAGTATTGATACATGGATACCAATATTGATGCATGGATACTAATAGTAATACACATTTACCAATAATGATGCATGGATACCAATATGGATACTGGATACCAATATTGATACATGGGTACCAGTATTGATGCATGGATACCAGTATTGATACATGGATACCAGTAATGATACATGGATACCAATAATGATACTTGGATACAAATAATGATACTTGGATACCAATAATGATTCATTGATACCAATATTGATTCTTAGATACCAGTAATGATACGTGGATACCAATAATATTTGTATACCAATATTGATTAATGTTGTACAGGGCAAGAGGTATAAGGTTGGATTAAGTATGTGTAACTGGCATGGCTAATGTTTGAAGATAGGAAGTCATTAAATAAATGTAGATATAGCTGCACAGGCCATATTAATTAGTTTTAGTTGTTTGATGAGTGGCAGGAGAGCATTATTTGGATATATTAGCCTGTTGATATTTTTGTTTGATTATATACAAATGGATGATCATGTTTTGTATCCATACTAATTGAAAAGTATCCTGTCGATTTTCTAAATGGAAAATTATCGATTTGCCATGTTTAAAAATTTGGAATTAGAAGTTCAGAAAGGATTACTGGGTAAGTCTTCTCTAGACACGAGACTAGTTTAAAAATATTATTATTATTATTAGGGTAAGTTCTACAATAGAAGGATTAAACTGTCTGTCCATTGATCAACTTGAAATTGATTTGATTTTTGATTTTCACTTAACTGGCCAGGGCTAGAAGAGCTTACGACATGGCAAGTTGTCTGTCGTCCGTCCGTACTTTAAACGACCAGTAAATGTTCTTGGTGTGCCCACTCCTGTAACTCCTTTTTTCTTGTGATCTTAACCCTTTCGGCGCCACAGGCGACTCCAGTCGACATCTCGGCAGAGCGCCATAGGCGATTCCAGTCGACATCGAATAATGTGGTTGGAACGCAATTATTTTAAAAGTGTAAATATTACTGCCACACCGTCCGGGGATTTTCCAATATCAGAACGAGGTTTATGAATGAAAATACACAAACTTTTCCCCAAAAATTGCATAATATGTTGCTGAAAATGTTGCATAGTTTCGGCCGCTCGAGGAAGGAGAAAGTATACGATATATGGGTATATATTTAGAACTGCAATGTGCCAAAGTGAATTCGACATGTGTAGAATTGATATTAGTGAACTTTAACTTAAATAATTACACACCATCTTTATTTTATATTGACAAGATAGACTTCAGAACACAAAATCAGTTTTGGAAAAAAAATGTAATTACATAATATTTGGTGACACTTGACAAGTAAAATAATTATTTGTTGTTCTTTTACCATTACAATATTATAAAATCTATTATCACTGAAAATTTCAAGATGATATCTTTATTCTTTCTCAAGTTACAGCGATTTCAACAACCACACTATTTATTTTTGAAAATTACCAAAATTAATTTGGCGCTGGGAGAAAATTCTTAAAATTTATTTGGCGCCGAAACGGCTTAGTTATGCGAGACATTGAAACAAACATGAATATAAGACCAATGTAAATTGGCCCTTGTATTATAAATAACCATAAGATCTCGGGTAAATTCTTGAACTGGTATTATGCTGGGTATGCTTTGTTTTTTGTACTTTTTTGGCCAAAGGTAAAAAATGAAAACCAGGCAATGTTTTTGCCACAAGCTATACATCAGCAAGAAAAGGTCAAATTTACCACTCACACTTTTATATTTGCTTTCACACTTTGGAAGCTCTGGGAATTGTGTTGTTTATATTACAAAGAGATACTGTGTATACAGTGTGTTTGTTCTGACAGGAAGTGACTTAACAGCAAGCATCCCTTTGATATTGATCATCCTCTCAATATATAGGATGCTTGCATTGAAACTGTGGACCAGTTGGCTTTTCTTTTTGAATGAAGCATTGTATATGTACTTCCCTTTAGGAAAATTGTATCAAAAATCCTATTAAAATGCATGATAGTAACAGTTTTTTTTGTCAGGTTCAAGCAGGATGCCTACAGAGCTGCAGGGTTGAATAATGCCATGATTCTTGTAACACAAATAACGCATTGTTAGACATTCCACCAAACCTTCTGAAACACTCCACTCCCTAATTATTTATACAAACTAGGCTGTGGTCAGCTTGGTTTGCACCAGATAAACAGTGAACTGTATTTGGGTAAAGGATGAAGCCTTGGCAATATATTCTGATGTAAATTAGTATATGGCTGTGTGATTGGGTGAACAGTTTACCTACAGCCCATCAATACAGAATGTATGAATGAATGGTGTTTTATGGCACCTCGGCATATAAATAGGCCATCAATACAGACAGGTCAAGGAAAAAATATGGTATTTGATCATCTAATTACCATATATTGACATTGTGTTTTTAGGAGCTTTTAAAAAAACGTATGCCCACTTATACTGTACATTCACTTTTCTCTGTTTGATTGCAAGAACATAAAAAGATGAAACACTTCATAAACGTTTTACATGATATTTCCTTCTTCTAACCAGCTGATATTATAAGTCAGTTATCAACCACCACATAAATGACGATGATGATGCATGTATTGCCTATCATATTCCTGACATCTGACAACCTTGCCTGCACATAAAGTGCATATTATATGCTATACCTGTTTATTACCTTAATTACTGTCAGGATGTTATAATGCACACCTCACTGTACAAGAAACAGAATCTCATAAAGTCACATTATCTGTATAGCTTTGAGAATCTTATTTCTTACCGTTTTATATTCTGAACCTACCACAGAGCTATGACATGGCCTGTAGATAATATAGGTAGGTATACGGCACGACTCCATCCACACTTTCTAACAAGGTTTCTGAAGACATCATGCAATGCCTGCATAAAATTTAAAAAATCACCGTATTTCAATTGACTAAACCTTAAATACCACATATCCTTGCTTATAAAGCTAAGTTTCTAAATACGGGAACAATATTTTTGACGTGAGTGAGATATTTCGAAAGGGAAAAAAAAACATGTCTAAAAGTAGACACTTGTTACAAAAAAATGAACATAATGAATGTAAATCCTTCCCTTTGGTGAGTATTATTTCAAATCAAGTCATTTGAAATATGGCAGTTTTTATGCAGGCATTGCGTGATCTCGTCAGAAACCTTGCCAGAAAGTGTGGATGTAGTCATGCTATATTTTCTATAGGCAGCTTCATAGCTGTATGGTAGGTACAGAACATGAAACCATAAGAGCGATGATTCTCAAAGCTATATAGCTTGGTACAGATTATTTTTGCAACCACTGAGAGTTGGGAAATAATCCTTTATATTCAAGATCAGATCACTGGTGATGGTGATGCATTGAGGGAGTATATAATGTTACTCTGATTCCATGTTCCGGTGAGTAACTAGAGATGCCCAAGTTTTCTGCTTCACTTAGATTAAGGCAAGTTGAGTATTAATTACGTTTTTAATGGTTTCGTATTTAGTTCCAGCAGACTGGTTTCGTATTTAGTTTCAGCAGACTGGTTTCGTATTTAGTTCCAGCAGACTAAGTATGCAGAGTCAGCTTGGTGGAATTATCCTCTGAATTAAAAATTGTGTTCCTTTATTTCAAACACACAGCCATCAATCAGAAGTTTAACCCTTAACCTGCTAAGCACGACTATAATAGGCTTTGCGTCCTTTGTAAATCCAGATCAGCCTGCGAGTAACTCGCAGGCTGATCAGGGTTTACAATGTGTGGCTGCTGATCAGTCATTTCCCCTGAAACACCCCTATGTCACATAAATGGAATGGTCTTAAATCAAAGAAAGAACAGTCCATTATATATATGTAGCGGGTTACGGGTTTCAAACAGCCTCAATACTGGAGTACATATGACCTATATGATACACATGGGGAACATTTATAGGTAAGCCTCCCACAGAATGGCAAAGAACTTACCGTATTTGTCGGGGTATAGCGCGCACTTTTTTACCCCAGATTCTGTGGCTGAAGTTGGGGTGCGCGGTTTAAGCAACAAGTAATGATTTACTTCTTTTTTTTCAGCCAAGACGAGAAGTTTTGTGGTTTTCAAAAAGTCGCAAGACCGGCCGTTTACTACAGAGATTGAATCGAACAAAAGTTGGCTTGTTTCTATTGTTTCAATAAAATGCGTTGTATGCTATATGCTTATTATCAATAAAAATAATAAAATCAAACTTTACCATGTTTTATGTTGATTATTGTTGAGAAAATACCATTGAAATGTTGAAAAATACAATTGTTTACATCAATCGGCATTTTGAAATGAAAACGAGGCTGGGATTTTCCGAACGCGCAGACTGAGTTAGTGCATATTTTATTAATAGAATACAAAAGAATTGTATGTATAATAATTATTTCTAATAAACAACGACCCCCCTTACTTATTTGTTAAAGTTGATTTCTGAATTTCGACAACGTAGAATCATGATTATTCCTAAATGGGTTCAAGGGTTCATTTGATTGGTAAAACGTGTTAAGTGTGAAGTGTTTGGTTTTTGTTAACTGACCGCAAACAATGATAACTAATTATTAAACAAACATGTGACACTCGACCGGGATAGACGTCTTTTGTCTACCGGTCTACTGGTGTGAATTTAATTTTTACTTCTATTTTTAACTAGGGAACTTTAAATATCTAAGAGTAGGGTTTAGTGTTTGGGGTTTAGGTTTACAGCAGTCTTATACTCTATACGTTTGCTCTCCGATTATTATCAGGGTGCAAACAGCTTAGACTGCTTGAAGTTGTTTTTTTGTCCAAATCACAAAAGTCTATTTTTAGAATCTATTTTTATCCAGAGGCGAGTGTACAGTTTCGGGAATATCCCTACTACACAATTATTTTCGTTTTTGATAAGATTTGTCTAATAAAAGATTCTAACATCTAATAAAAGAAAAGTTACGCATTAGTTTAGTTATCTAATGCACATATAAAACTCTGAGAGCAACATTTACATTTGAAACTTCTTGAATTTTACTTAGAACATTGTTAGTGATATAGGATTTTCGAAATTATTCACTGAGTTTATATAGAAACGTACTACATACGTTTCATTTCGTTTCCGGTTTAGGCTTTATGTTTCATGCTACAAATTTAGATACATAGTATTACTATAGTTAGTTACTTCTGTTTGTAGTGTTGATGATTTCGAGACTGAACCTCGCTTCGAATTTGTTTTCTAAGCAAACATATATAAAACTTTAAGGGTTAGCAGAACAAAACGGTCCTTTTCAGGGCCAGCACATATTTATTCGAAAGAATAATCTGTTTTAATTGTCAATCCAAAATATTAAATATATATGATCGTAATAAAAGTTGAACACGGGCGTGGGTTTTTATTTTATTGAAACTTGAGTAAACAACAAAAGTACACTCAACAGTACAAGTTTATTTACACTTGAGTAAAAAAACACAGTCTAACATGCAGCTTCGTTTTAGCAAATCAAAATTCGTTTTACATTTCCTCTTTGGTCAATGCTTCAAAATGGCGCTCTGCTGTCCTGAAATTGAAAACACATGTTTTTAATGCGCGGTTTACACTACAATACATAAAAAAAAGTTTTTTTCCAAGGATTTCAGGCCCAAAGTCGGGGTGCGCGTTATATGGGCATGCGCGCTATACGCCGACAAATACGGTAGGCAGATGCCACAATTTTCTTGATCGTCTGGCAAGCTACACCATTAATGTTATTACATCATACTTCTTTTGTCATTGAAGTATCTGTGCAAGATTTCATTGTTGGAACCAGGGCTTCTAAAATTGCCGGTTTCTCGGTCTTCAGACCGAATTCTGTGTCTCCGGACCGATTTTATTTTCAAAATCCCTGTTAAAATCGGTCCCAGATATTTCATCTATAGGTCGTTAAATAATCTACAATTACCTTACACACTCCTTGAAATATGCCTTGCGGCAATATTCTTTGATCCATAACACGATTGTTTGTCACTCGCTGTGCGAAAGTAGGTCAATTTAGTCAATTTGGACTAAACCATTACCGATAGTAGGGAGTTTTCCGGAAGAGTCTATAGCGGGGTAGCATATGCCTTTGATGTGTGATCAGTGAAAGTATATCACGCGTTCTGTCGGTGCACTGAAGCGAGTGTTACCGACTGTAATTTCTTTGATATACCGTTAGTCGTAAGGTGTTAGCCTGTTTCCTTGTGTCGGTTTGTTTTTTTAAGTGGCCAAAGCTGGGAATGAAGTTTGTTTGCGTCATTAAAAAGAATTAAAACACCGAGATGTGTTAATTGTTTGTTTGATTTTTTTTTGCAATAACTTTAAGTATAATATTAATGACATTAATTAAGGAAAGTGACCGGTTTTTTTTTTAAGTCAGACCGAAATTGTTTGCGTTAGTCGTAACATTTGGTATTAATTAAGCTAATTGATGAAAAACGATATTACTCAAATTTACTCCTGCTGAAGTCGGATGTGTTGGGCCTCGACGTGGCGCAGGGGCAAAACACTACGATATGTACGAGCTGTTTGGTAATTTGTACGTAGTGGCTAGCTGCAGCACAACGCATATCAAAATAAACAAGTAAAATTTGATGGCATGGCATCAGTTCGCCGCAAAAAGATTTTGGTCAATGTTGTGAGAGTGTTAGAACCGACAAATGAACTTCACGCGACTTCCGGTCTATTATACACTTCCGGTTTAATTCCTCAAATGATCAACACTTTTAATATTGAGTGAAAATTATTCATCCAGTAAAGCGAAGACATGATGTCAGTCATTAAAATGTACAAATTGTGATAAAGTAAGTTATAAATAATACAAATATAATACAAACATACATTTTAAATAGTTCTCTATATCAATGACTGAACGGAAAAAAAAAAAATTTGGTGGGTGGGGTACGGCGATTTTAGTGATTTTTTCAAAATAAGTGCGATTCTTACGGCAGTTAAAAACCTGGACCGATTTGCATTTTAAAATTTTAGAAGCCCTGGTTGGAACACATGAGAACTTTGGTCGCAGTGGCTATCAGAATGCAAAGATGCTTTTGGAAAGTTCTTTCAAGGTTGCTTGTCTATGTGATGGCACATGGGGCAGAGTAATCAGGAAAAGGCGGATACACTGGTGGGTGACTTAAATCTGTGGATTTGATTGATATGTAGAATAAATAAGGGTATATGTCACGCAGAAAAACAAGGACTTTTCTTCATTCTAAACATTTAATTTCCAGCAGCGTAGTTAGGAGAACTGACAGTCTGTGAATGACTCTGGTCTCGATGATATGGACCACCATATGGTACAATCGAGATCATGATCAGGAAGGTCAGGACATCGAATGTAAAACATTGTGTTGCCTTACCCAATAAAAAATATTTTTTTATACATATTGGTACTCAGGTTCCAATCTGGAAAGAATGCTGAATAAATATTTCAGTTCTCGACATTTTCCAGATTTATGGTCTGATCTGGACATCTTACACCATGATGACAAAACCACGTGACATTTTGATCAAATTAATCAACAAAGCGTTCAAATTATGTATGTTTTTGCTTTATAAGTTTCTTAATGTTTAAAAATGTTGTTCAACTAAAGTTGCACATATCCCTACAAAGCGAACTCTCTCCTGTGTCACAAAACATTACTTGATTCATCCAGTACTTTCCCAAAGTCTTGGATATAACAAAGAAAGCGTATGACCCTGTACATTTTCGGAGGGTGAAATTACTGTAGGAATCAAGGTATCTTTTGTGGTCACATGAATGGTTCTGCCAAGGTGAACACGGATGGCGGGAGGTGTACAGTACTGGTTCTTCCCAGGAAAAGTGGGTGGTCTGCCTCCACCACAAAAAAATCGAACGTCATATATAACCTTTCATGTGTTGAAAATGACGTAAAACACCATACAAACAAACAAACATTAACCCAAGGTGAACACTTCTGAAAATTATCAAGATAATAAATTGGGAGTGCATGGGCTCAGAATATTACATTGGGAGTACATATGGACTAAGTGTCTTGAATAATAGATATAATGTTGAGGTTCAAGCAGGTTTCTGTAGACAAAGGTGGATAATAATACTGTGTACAGTCAGGTCTGGATAACTTGGCATTAACAGTAAATTCGAAAGTGGACTAGTAGGGTGAGAAGGCAAATTATTGGAAAATTATCATTGACTTGGGGTGTTCGACTATTTAAGTAACAAGAGTGTAACATAAAACAAATGTACAAATTTGTGGTGTAGTGGTCAGCCTTGTGGATTGTCAATCATATAACTTTTAGTGCAGGGTTCAACTCAAATGACGGACACACATTTATTGTGTGTGTAAAATTTATTTTTCAGTTATTTTTTATGTGTAAAATGTATGTGTCACTTTGTACATATTCACATATTTTCTTTTTACTTTTCAAATGGTTTTGTTTAATAAACAGATAAGCATAAGTCTTGGTACACTAATGGCAGAGCAATTCATGAACATATCAAGCTTACTAAGTATAATAATGAATACGTCGCATTCATGTATAACCTAACGTTCAAAGCTAGTGTCAGTGCACATGCACGAGAAAAGAGATAAAAGGCAATTAACATTTGTAAACTGTCATCTAATATGGTTTATTAAAATTCTCAATGTTGATTGGTTATTGGGGTGGTCTGAAAAAAGCTATATAAACCTTGACGTCATGTATATCAACCGTTAAGACGTCATTTTGAACGCCAGAAAACACGTTAACCGTTGAGACGTCATTTTAAACGTCAGATGCGAAACTACAACAACACAGTGAAATGCGTTATTTTAAGCGATGCTACGTTCCAACAACACATTTAAATAGGATAAAGCTGTTTTATATTCTTCTCGTTTGATGTTGAGAGATAGGCAAAAAATGTCATAAAATGTTAGGGTTTATATTGTAAACTGTCATATAAAAGGCGAAAGAGTGAGATTCGAACCATTGCGGGTTACTTTATAATGTTTACAACTGCAGACTGCTAACCACTGCGCCATGCGCTCGATACGTCAGAAAGTTCACATTTAAAGTATAATATCGTATTACTAAAAGTGCTCTTGTATAGTCCAACACCTGTTTTACCTGTCAGTGTTTATATTATTGTATTGGATTGAATCAAAACAAGGCCAAATCGAGTCCGGACTGGACTACTTGGAATTATAACCTTGGTGAACTATTATATTGTGGTTCTATTGATTTCTCTGGTCAGCAAATCTATGGTTTAAACTCAATAAAGCTCAGGATAAGAGGTTAAATATTTGATGTAAATATAATCAGTGGTTATAATTAGTTACTGAAATATTTTGTTTTATGATATATACATTTATATCTACCTTTATATTTAAAGACCCTTATTATTATATACTCTACATGTATATAATATATTACACATGTATTGGGACATAATACATGTTATTGGGTCTAGACACGGAAAATACTTAAAAAGAATCTTTTTTATTTTAAATAACATTTTGAGCAGTTATTGAACATTTAGAATTTAGAGGAATTTGTTATTAACATTTTTTAACATTGGATTTCAAAAGTTAAGTATCATTTTGTTTTTGGTCAAAAAAGTGAAATGAAGTTAATTATGGCATGACGTCATGATTTCTCATACAAATTGCCGCTGTACATGTATATTACATGTAAATACAGCGACATGTAGGGTGACATGTTCATGTGAGTAACATTGAAAATAGAAAACTAAACAAAATAAGTATAAACATTTCAAAAAGAAGCATTAAATTGAATGGAGTGTGGTTATCTGGTTATAAGGCTATTTCTTAAAACCAGTCCATGAACATTACGACGCATGCTCAACTTTATAGTACTGCCACACTCAATCCCATTTTTTTCTGATACCGGGTCTACCAGTCATAGTACTGCCTTTTGTATGCAGTCTTTAGTATGAACCGGTCAGAGTTTGTATCGTTTTTATGCAGTCTTTAGTATGAAACGGTCAGAGTTTGTACCCTTTTTATGCAGTCTTTAGTATGAAACGGTCAGAGTTTGTACCCTTTTTATGCAGTCTTAAGTATGAAACGGTCAGAGTTTGTACCCTTTTTATGCAGTCTTTAGTATGAACCGGTCAGAGTTTGGGCACAAGAACTCTCGCATGCAAGTCATACGCTCTGCTGTAACGCCATAATTGAATACACGTAAAATGTTTTTTAGTCAATAGTTCATACTGTTATTTAATTTAAAATGAGCAAATACGGATATTTGTAGCGCTTTAACCGTTTATACATGTTACATTATCTACACATGACATAAAAAGTTGCGGTGGCCGATTGGTTAGCATTCTTTGCGACTCTTTCAAAAGGTCTCGGGTTCGATTTCAAGTACGGTTTTAAAACACACTCCCACAGTATTTTACTGCAATCCCGCAGTATTTTACTCATGCAAGGTATTTTGAAAGTATGCATTTATTAAAATGGAGTGTAATTTAGCCATCGATCCAATTGCAGGGAGAGCCATACCCCGTGCACGTTAAAGATATCGCTGAACTTTTGTGTTTTCACAACCGTAAAAACCTAAGCCTTATCTCTATGTCGTGGTTTCAATAAAGGTTTTTAGAGTAAAACAAATAATTAAAAATACAAACATAAAAAAAAAATATAATAAAAAAAGAAAGAAGAAGAAGAACGATACCAGATACAAGGGTTGGAATTTAAAAAAAAAAGAAAGGCAAAGACTTCGGAGTGTAACATGTAAATGAACCCCAAGCAAAAATAGACATTACAATATTTTTATAGTAAAAATAGACACAAGCAAGGTTTTACGCAAGCGTAAAATAGCTGCTGAGAGAAAATAGCATTATATCTGGGTTGGAACTGGGAACAAAGTTTAACATAATAACCGATCAAGTAACGGGTGCTTAAACAATATGGAAAAAAATAAATGTTTCCAGGAAGGTAAAAACGCCACAACCTTTTTTTCTAACCAGAGACTTTCTTCCCAATTTTTACCATCACTTCTTCCTACCAAACATTTTTAATCGAGGTGGGTGACCTTAGCACAGAAATACAAGTGTTCACATGTAAGGGATGCATGTGCGTTAGCGTGCATTATAACACAGATAAACTTTTTCACTGCTACCATGTGTAATTATAAGATTGCGTTATCAAAGTGAAAAACTCAAAGAAACTGTTGATTGCTACCTTACAATGTGCAATTATGAAAACCATATGAGTCAATATATACAATATATTTATAGTAACACTCGTTCGACTTCTGTCTGTTACAAACAAGCAAAACCTTTGTCATGCTAACGTGACCTTTTGCTGTCCGAGGTCAATCGTGCTGCTGCTAGGATTTTCATAGTGATGGTTATTACTGCTGAAATAAAACGTCTGTATTAAATGCCGGTACATTTAATTATTACACTGTCGTCATTTCTATGTAACTAATCGTGTGTGCACCCTGGGTCGTATGACGTATTGAAATTTGCTCAGTATAATACGTGTATTATTTAAAACTCTGTATTCAATGATCATTCATCTTCGGAGAAAATAGTTAACCTCAGATAATCGTTTAAAACTCCAATATCAACGATCAGTTCATCCTAGGAGATGGCAAATACTGTATGAAATCCCATAATGGATTTGCACTAAAATTTAGCAAATCGGAACTTGACTGATAATATTGTGTTGCTGTCACTGGACCGTGGATTAGCAAATGTAGTCCCTTCTGTGTCGCCCAGGTGATGGGGGATACAAATGCTAGTGCTGATAGCATTCCTATTTCTTTGTCGATTTTAATAACTGTGGAGCCTTGCTGTGAGACAAAATAACAATTCTTAGAGAAAACAGACAACAGTAATGAGATTCCATTCAAGAGTTAAACCACTGCCACCCCCACCCCAACCCACTTTCAATTTTTTTTTTGAAAAAAATAATAGTATGAAAACAACAACAAAACAACAAACCCCAAAACAACTCCAATTTATTGCGTATATTGTAACGGCCAAGCTTTGGGGTAGATATTTGGTATATCTCCTGTATCTACATCTGTTACTCATATAATTATATATATGAACTAACCATGGTAGATGTTTCAGTGCTCAGTTATTATTGATGTATTCATTTTCTTGTTTTATTGTTCTCTTTGGCATATAAATATGCAGATATAAGCACATAAAACCAGTGACTGTGCATCTGATTGCTGATTGGTGAACATTCACCTGTTGAAGTGTAATGTATTTAAGTGCAGGCCTCCATATTACCTGCAGGTTTTTTCCTTAGGATGCATGTTTTCGGTTTGGATGTTTATTTGTCTGGAAGGAAAATGTGACCTTTAACAGTTTTACTGCATAAGTAAAAGTAAGTCATTTAGCATGAATGTTTATTACCTTTTTGTGTCGCCTTTTCGAAGGAAAATGCGATACATAGGGATCACTTTGTCATCCGTCAGTCCGTCCGAGCTTACGAATCAATACTTAGGTGGCTAGGAGAACAATAGAAAACAAAAAATGCTATTCATTCTGTTTTTACTATGTGGCTAAAAATTATTTTGCATGGCTAGAATAACAAAAGAGTGAACAAAGGAGTAGCCACATAAATACTGATTCGTCAGAATGTCCGTCCGTCAGTCCGTCACGAAAACTTAATGTTGGCTATAACTTTCTCATTTCTTGATATTTCTTCCATCAAACTTTCAATATATACTCATCATGACAACATCGACATGATCATAGTGGGTCCATGACCCATCTGGGTCCAGAAAACCTTGTTATACTGACTAAGCGCTGACAGGTGACGCACGTGTTCCGCGGAACATCCGTCTAGTTTATACCTTTGGGTCCCTCTTGATTGGTTGGATGAATGGTGTTTTCTGTCATTTTCAGCACATATAAGGCTATGCATTACTGTCAATTTGTTCGTGGTAGAGGCAGACCACCCACGTTTTCCTGGGTAGAACCAGTACTGTATATGACATCAGTAAGAATCGACACATTCTCTCTTACAAGTCGAGCTCCCAGTGGGATTCAAACCCACGCGGTGAGAGGAGAGAAGGTTTTAAACACAGCGTCTTTACCATCCTGGCCACGGGGTGCCCTCTTGAATATATGATACTTAACATAGTGGCAAAACAACTTGTTGTTTATTGTATGACAACTTATTCTAAGGAAAAACGTTTTTTTACAGTCTACTAATGAGGGTCATGGTAATCAAACCAGTATTTCAACAAAATTGTCATTCCCATCTGGCGTTGGTCGTGTTTCCTGCTACCTTTTATATTCGTTATTTTTTACATTAAATACTAAAATGGACTAGAGGTATTCTTGAAGACTGCTAATACAAAAGTATATATTATTATCTTGTAAAATGCAAGAAAGTGTGAATTTCACACCATCCGATTCAAATATTATTTATTAAATAGTTTGGTGCCGTAAAATTGCACATTTTACATCAGTTAACATGATACATGATGGTGGTTTTAGATTTGCTTTTGGATGACGCCCATAAATCTTCCCAACCGCTTCCATGAGTTTAAAAATGTGATTAATATTTAATATTCTATTTTCTTGCTTTTTTCCAGAAAAATAAAATAGAGAAGAGACGAAACTGCTGAACAGAACAAACAGTTAAAAGTAAGTTACTTACTTAACAAGAGCTGTCAGAGAACAGCGCACACGACTATTCGATTTTTCAGAGAATAATAAATTATATAGCCAGTATATACCATCAGAAAACAAGGCTAAAACAATGTGGGGTGGGGTTGGGGTCCGGGGCAGGTATAGAAACTCGGGCCGATATAAAATTATTGTTAGAATCTCATACAAATTATAGTAAAATTTGGGGCAGAGTGTGAAATTTTATTTTTTTATCAGTTTTAATCCAAAATTGCCGTCATTTTAAAGAAATGTGTGGCCGAAAGGCAACACGAGGGAGGGGATGAGAATCTAGCAATTTTTTATTGTGGCCCCATTTCAATTTTTTTGTATTGATATTTCATCCGTCTATCTGAATTTAATCAAAATTGTTTTATATTTTAAATGATTGCGTTTAAATTTCAATTTTAATATCCAAATAATGGAAGATAAAATGAAAAAAAACAACATTCGGGTGGTGGTGATGATGGGGTGGTGGGATTGTTGAGGGGTGGGGGCGAAACATATTGATAAATTGATAAAACAACACAGATATGTTAAAAAAAATACACAGAAACACATTTGGGTGGCAGGGGCTCATCATTGATATAGATATAGATTTGATAAAACAAAACAACAGACATATTTAAAAAACACACACACAAAAACATTTAGGTGGTCACGCCCTTACCAAATTTCACTGTATCGTCAGTGTAGTGTCGGTGTATTGCCAGGTCTGACTATAGACTGGCAATATATTACCAGTCTATTGTCAGCTTCAAACCAGTGTATTACCAGTTTAATGTCAGTGTAATGTCAGATCTGACAACAATTAAGCTGGCAATACACTGGAATCACACTGACAAAGTATTATACTGATAAATTTTAAGTAGAACTAAAGTCATTGCAATGTCTCAGAAAATCACAACATGTGTAATTTATAATGTAGTGTATTTTTAAAACAAATTTGTCGTCAGAAAAACAACTGACTGCACTGTGACTGACATCACACTGGCTTTATAAAAGAACTGACAACATACTGGTAATACACCGACAATAGCTTGGAATTGGTGTTATCCAGGCTGAAGTCAGTGTGAAACCAGTGTATTTCCAGGTCTGGCAACACACTGACAACAAACTGGCTACACTGACAATAGACTGGTAATAAAAACGAAACATTATGATGCCAGTATGAAGCCAGTGTGAAGCCAGTTTGATGTCAGTTTAAAACCTGTGGATTTTGTGTGATGTCAGTGTAAATCCAGTGTGATGTCACTGTAAATCAAGTTTGATGTCAGTGTAAATCAAATGTGATGTCAGCGTAAATCCAGTGTGTGATGTCAGTGTAAATCCAGTGTGATGTCAGTGTAAATCAAGTGTGATGTCAGCGTAAATCCAGTGTGTGTGATGTCAGTGTAAATCCAGTGTGATGTCAGGGTCTCTTCTTATAAAGCAACAGCCACGAGGCGGTGGCCTAGTTTGACTAGCATGAGGGAGGTTGTGGGTTCGATCCCTGGCCGAGTCATACCAGACTTAAGAATGGTACTAGTAGCTCCCTTGCTTGACGTTCAGCAATAAAGGGGAGTGCTAGGACTCAGCTGGTTGGCCCAGT
Source organism: Cyrtodaria siliqua (assembly GCA_037043455.1). Classification (NCBI taxonomy): domain Eukaryota; kingdom Metazoa; phylum Mollusca; class Bivalvia; order Adapedonta; family Hiatellidae; genus Cyrtodaria; species Cyrtodaria siliqua. The sequence continues at coordinate 49,680 of JAWPHD010001175.1, forward strand.
GTTAGTATACTGTGACTGGGTGGGATATCATGTCGGGTGTCTTTATTATTCTTTGGAAAACAGGATGTACTTCTGTAGTTTCCTTTACCCCCCGGAGGGTCCATCTTCCTTTTTTCGTTGTCTGTAAAGTTACTTTCTCGGGAGCCCATATTACTGATTTATGAAACAGCGACACCAATTATCTGTACTCATTGTAATATTTTTAGCCAATGATCGTTTACCGCCAATCTGTTTGTAGTGTAAACCAATACAAAGTCATGAACTACCATGGTAGACCATGTTTTGGTAAATGGCACTTGATGGTCCATGACCATGGTCTCTGATCATGGTACTTCATTGTCTCTGACCATGGTCAACCATGTTCACTGGTAGAACTACCATGGTCAGAGACACTACCATGGTCAGAGACCGTGGTACTACAATGATACCGCATGAAATACCATGGTCAACCATGAAGTACCATGGTCTCTGACCATGGTAGTTCACCGTTAGAAGCTCTTTAAGCTGCCACTGTCAACCCATAATATTTTACATTTCAAAATATCATTGACAATCTCTGACCATGTTCAACCATGGTCTCTGGTAGACCATGATGTTTGACCATGGACTACAACATTTCAAGGACATCCACTTGACATAATCATTCATTTACACACAGACTTTTTCATCCATTTACTACTCATACTGTACATTTTGGGTATAGACATTTTCATTTTATTTCAACAATAATATCAGTAAAATAATTGTGCACAATTTCAGCAAGAAATTTCTTAATGCATCATTTAAATAAACATCATGGACTTCATTAATAAATATTAAATGAATTAAGCAAAATCAATTAGGTAACTACTCAAATAAAACAGCTCACATCAGGGGTTCCACTAATTTTCAAATCAAGGAAGTTCAAACTTCCTTCATGTCAATTTTGGAAGTTCAAGGGAAAATTTAAGGAAGTTCACACTTAACGCGACATCACCGTTCGAATTAGTGTTTGTGTTAATAAAATATAAATAACTATGCATAGTTCATGTTCTTTAAATGTGTTTTTAAAACATTTAAAGTACATAATTTATGGATATTTTTTAAATTTATTAAATTATTTATTAAATTATTCATTAAATTAAAATATATTAAATAGCTTAATGTTTGTATTAAGTTTACTTTAAGTTTATTGAATTTATCATCATCATGATTCATCAATCATCATCATCATCATCAACAACAAAAATCATGGCCCTTTGAAATGTTGGCAACTTGCAGCTTGACACACTTTGCAGAACATACGCTTAGAGTCAGAATTGAAGTCGAGCCAATCAAACTGACGGAGCATGGCTTCTTGGAACACTTTTGGTCTACTACTATTATCCACCTTAGGTTTTTTAGCTGGCAGCTGTATTTCACAGGAACTTACAGTGTGCGCGGGCGCAGCATCATTTTTACGTTTTTGAGTGACACCGAAATGCAATAGAGAACGTTGCGACATTTTGACGCTTATGACGGTCTAAACTAAAGCAGACAATATTTAACCCTTTCTTAAATTTACTCATATTTTTACTCATTTTCATAAATAAAAGATGTTCTATTATGCTTTAAAATTGCTTCTCGCCGTATACAAACAATCATATAAATCGGCAGCTAAGATTTTATTCAAAACAATTACTCGATCGTCAAACTGTTGCATCTTCATAATCAGCTAATGTCTCGTAATCCGTTTGCCATTTCTACCTTTCATAATTAGTCAATCAGTCACAACGTCAAAGTAAAAAATCGCGCTGAATGCAAACAATCGCAAACAATCATTATAAATCGGCAGCGTAATATTTTATTTAAAACAATTACACGTTCGGATAAGGTATCTGTAATAAACAAACGGGTGCATAAAACGAACCTGCCTTTCATAATTAGTCAATCGGTCACTAACGTCAATGTAAAAATTCGCGCTGAATGCAAACAATCGCAAACATTCATTATAAATCGGCAGCGTATTCCGTAATATTTTATTTAAAATAATTAGGTGCATAAAACAAACCTGCCAATCATAATTATTCAATCAGTCATCAATTAAACGTAATCCACTTTAATCCCATTAATTAATTGCCACACTTCTTTGAATCCAGAAGCGATGTTTGTTTACATAATACTTGACACAATACACAATTCAATTTACACACGTGGCTAACCCCATAATAAAACTGGATCCAACCGGTTTCACCTGTCGAACGCTGTCACAGTAACACAGTGGGTGTTAATTTAATCGCTTTACAACTTGGCTGTGCAGCGTTTGGATGTAATTGGACCCGATGGGCGGAGCTATATCGGTGATTTAAGCAATTTGACACTGACAGCTGTACGCCCGCGGTATAGAAAGTCGGCGTACATTGATGTTTTTGGAAGTTCAGTGTACGTCTTTGATCTCAATTTTCGGCGTACAACTCAAATTTCCGGACGTAATATACGGCCGTACGGCCATTAACGGAACCCCTGTCACATTAAAATACACTTTTGGCATTTTATAAAATGAATGGAATGAATGAATGAATGAATGAATGAATGAATGAATGAATGAATGAATGAATGAATGAATGAATGAATGAATGAATGAATGAATGAATGAATGAATGAATGAATGAACGAACGAACGAACGAATGAATGGAACAGAATGGAATGTAATGAAGAATGGACGAATTAACGAATGAACAGTCTATTGGTACATAATTAGAACTTTAGAAAACTTTGCATTGGTATAGAAAAAAAAAACTCGTCTAAATTAAGATAATTTCATATTGATCTTTATTGTTTTGTCAAATACTACTTAGATAACGAGGGACAGGCATTTCCGAAAACTGTCGAATATGTTTGTCACCATTGTTAATTTATTGTCTTTCAGACAAGGCATTCAATTATGGCCATTTAATGATTTTGCCTTAAAATAAGAAGTTTCTTTGAAAGGAAAACGATTAAACTCTAGAATGATAGCAAATTTATAAACTTTAATTATCGATAAAATATTTTCATCTCCTCTCACTGCTGCGTGTTCGAATCACACGGGGAGCTTTACTTACCAAGGGAGAAAGTGTCGATTCTTTCGGATGGCAGGAGGTATACAGTACTGATTCTACCCAAATCCATGTAGTATTACCGGAGATATGGCCCCTATTTTTGCCATATTTAAGATTTTCACTGTTTTCATTTGCAAGTTGAAATTTTCAGCACTTGCAAAAGTGCATTCTTACTTATTTTTTCTCCTCCTTTCAGTCAAAGACAGTTATGCGCATACACTAATTCTATTAGATTCTGCTGTAAAAGACAACAAATAACTCGAGTAATCAGTCAATTTGTACAGAACAGATATAGTTTTTTGCGAGTGCTGAAAATTTAAACTTGCATTTTCTCAAAACAACTCACATTTTGCGACGAGTGCTAAATTCGAGCCCTGATCAGATTTATTCCAATGCTAAATTCCGTTGCATCAGATATGTTTATTGTGTGGAGACTTTTGTCAATAAAGCAATTTAATAAACTAAATGAATTACAGGAACGCTTTGCATCAAGCAAGGTTTGGAATTAAATTATGTTTAATGCTGGGGAATGAATTGCCTTTAATGGAATTTGAGTCTTGGGAACATGTCTCCATTTGAAAAGTTTTTTTTATTGGATTTCCTCTTTGACGTTTTAATATAAATTATGACATATGGGTTGTTGATTTATAACATTTCCCCATGTGGTTTCCTGAGCATCACACAAGTGACGGCATGTATACTGGTCATATTCTTCTGCTGAAACTCTTGCAATTCTACAGAAATTGGGCTGAGTGAATGAATATTTGTTGTTTTGTGTGAATAATTTTTGATTTCATCGAGAACAGATATGTGAGAGTTATTTACCACAAAACAACAAATGTTTTTATTTCATGTCTTAATTATAATTAAATCACATTTTCAGCAATGTCTTTGGCTCAGCATTATGAAATGGCTATTTTTAATCTACTGTACCTTTTAAATTCTTGACTGATTTCAATAAATTAACTTTTGACTCATTTTCTTAGTTATTTGCAATTCAATGATATATACTGAAACGAAAAAGAAACGCAACTCAGGAATTTCCGCTATATATTGTATGTACGATATGCTGCTGTTAATGGAATGGTACATGGCTATGTAAGACCCTTCCTTTCGGAAAAAAAGAGACTAAAAAAACACATATCATAGCAAATAGTATTCCTTCAAAGTTTCATTATTGACAGAGTACGCGTTGGACTCAAGTATGTGAGTAAAATTAGAATGCAAACTTTTTATGTTAAATGGCTCAGTTTTTTAAAGAGGAACTTCAACATTTATGAATTTCTTGTTACAAAGTGTACTGTGATTAAAACATCTACAGCATCACAGTTGTGTCCTTTCTCTAACAAACTGCAACTTTTTTTTTTTACAAGACATCTTGGGATTTCTTTGGAATATTATGTGGAATTAAGTGTGCAGTATATATAATTTATAGCTGAAATTCCCGAGTTGCGTTTCTTTTTTTCTTCAGTATATAACTTTCATACCATGTACCAAGTTTCTGAAAAAAGTTGTGTTTGAAGAAAACAAATTGTAATGGCAAACTGATATCTCTAAATGAATACTAATTACTCCTAAAATTCTGAATTTCCAAATAATCATTTTCCATTAAGCTAGCGATATAAGTTTTAAATTTATTTTCTGAAAATAAGAAGAATTAACATTTAAAAAAAGAAAAGGTTTCGGCATTCTATAAAGTAAAGAAAAAATAAAACTCCTCTATGGAATATCACTTTTGGAACATCACTTTTTCTTCACTGCTAAAATCGACAATGTCATTGTTAAACATCAGATTTATTTTGTATTTATTGCACCATTATGTCCAGTCATTTGTCAATAAACTCGATGATTTATATAGGAAGCTTTGCATCAAGCAAGGTTCTGAAGGGATATTGACATTTCAGTCTCTGGCTATTACATTTATTCTGGGAATGAATTGCCATTAATGCAATTTGAGCCTTGGGAACATCTAAGTGTTTCGTCTCCATTTGAAATGAAAACAGTAAACTTTAAACAAAGCTATTGTATTCAATTCCCTCTGTGAGGTTTAATATTAATTATGACATATGGGTTGTTAATTTGTAACATTTTCCCCATGTAGTTTCCTGATCGTCACCACGTGAGTGGTGGCATGGATAGGGTTAGTATGTTTCTGACTCCTGCATGTTGCGGAAGTGTATTTGCTGGAACTCTGCAATTCTACAGGTGTAAAGGGTTTAAATTGATTTTGCATATGTATGCCCACACACAAAGTGAAGCGGGCATAAAGTGGTACCCTTATTCATCCATACCTATGTACGGTTGTGGCCATATGGTTAATGGCCATACTTTGAACACTTTTTGTATTCAAGTTTTAATCCTTTTGAGTCCATTTCTCAGACACTGGGAGGCATAAGGCTTTCAAACTTCGTACATGCTTACATCTATATGACAGCAGTATGTTCCTATCAAAGTAGGTTAATATGAATGACCTTGACCTTCTTTTTGGACTGTTTACTTACATTGAAGTTTTATTTTATGTGACGGACAGCACTAAAGTGGCCATCCATATCCCATGGTCACATTTTTTAGTTCCAGTGACGGCCTGGAATGTTCATTTCTGTTGGCACCACATTACCTTTTTATACTGGTTTACCATGATACCGTATGCCTTATAAAACACTAATACCACGGTATTTTTCCATAATAATTTCCATATAATCAAGTCCAGCAATTAAATAATCTATTGATTACATTTTTAATCAGTTTGTATAAGATTTAACCTTAAATATTTCACTTTGTTGAACTTCCTCGGCAAATGACGTCAACGTTCTGAACACTTTTATGAAGTCATGACTCAACTTCACACCGTTAATTATTTTTGTATTTTTAGTAATTTATATAAGCGAGTATGATTTTTTTTCACTGCAAAATCCCCAGAGGGAGGTCGTGAGTTCAATACACAGCCAGATCACACCAAAGGCTTGCAAAAATGGTAGTACTAGGGTAGTGCTTTCTAAGAAATGAGTATAATGTGACTGGGTGGAGTACCACGTCATGTGTCCATGGCCTGGTATTCCAGTATGGCAGCAGTGAGCTCAGTGCTCACTGCTTTGAGCTCACTGCTACAAGCAGACACTAGTGATATACTGGTAACTGAAAGATTATTAAATGCCATACATAGTTGACCAGTCTACGAATTAACACACTAGCCTGAAGCCCGGGACTAGTAAACTGTCATTCGGGCTAGTGATTTTTTTTTAATTTATGTAGTCGGGCTAAAGGAAAACGTATGAGTTTTCATTGAGTAAATTCGGGCTAGTGACACAAGCATTTTAATTCAAAGACTGTTGACTGGGAGAAAAATAAAAATAAAGTAGAGAATTATTAGTTTTGTCAAAATCACAACACAAGACAAATATCTAGAACGTGAATGTTGTATGTTCACCTGTGCATTTCACATGAAAGTGACATGTAAGTGTGCGAACCAGTTTTTACAGTTGTTTCTCGCGTAATATTGTGTAATTTGATAATGTTCGTTCTTAGTCAAAGCATTTATATAAAACTTAATAACTTAGTCATAGCATTTATATAAAACTTAATTCAAAGGACTAGGTATGATATGGGTCAAAATTGGCCCCCAATATTGAAGTTTTGAATGCACACATTTTAAATACCGGTCCTATTTTAGCTAAAATGGACCTATTGACACTAAATTAGTTTCAGACACTCAGAAACAAGATCTTTTCTTTGTAAACAAGACATTTACGTTCAGTTTTAGCAGTTTTCAGTAACTTTTTGTTCCTGGAAATAGAATGCGCATCCTGGAGCACAGCTGAATTTTAGCTCTACTGATCAGAGATCAGCAGAGCTTATGCCATGGTGCGGTGTCCGTCTGTCCATCCGTCCGTCCGTCTGTCTGTCCGTAAACTTTTTTTGTAGCGACTACTCCTCTGAAACTACTGGATGGATATTTATGAAACTTTACAAAAATGTTGCCATGAAGTCTAGTGGATCTTAGCAAAATTTCATGTTGAAGTGAAATCCAAGATGGCCAACAAAACTTGTAGCGATTACTCTTCTGAAACTCCTTCACAGGAATGTTGCTCTTGATGTGTAGTTGATCCTAGCAAAAATTCAGGTCGGCCGGAAATTCAAGATGGCCGCCACGGCTTAAAATAGATTTTTAAAAAACAAGTTTGTAGTGACTACTTCTTGAAAACTATAAGTGATATTAATATAGGACTTTTTCTAAAATGATCAGCATGACATGATGTTGATCCTTGTCGAAAATTGCTTTGGTTCGACATTAAACAAATTGGCTGCGGCCATCTTTGTTTACAAAGAGTTATATAGTAAAAACTTGTAGCGATTACTCTTCTGAAACTACTTGATGGATTTTCATGAAACTTCACAGGAATGTTGCTCTTGATGTCTTATTGATCCTAGCAAAATTTCAGGTCGGCCGGAAATTCAAGGTGGCCGCCATGGCTAAAAATAGTTTTTAAAAAACTAATTTGTAGCGACTACTTCTTGAAAACTGTAAGTGATATTGATATGGGACTTTTTCTAAAATAATCAGCATGACATGATGTTCCTCCTTGTTGAAAATTGTTTTGATTCAACATTAAACATGGCTGCAACAGCCATTTTGTTTACATAGAGTTATATAGTAAAAAATTGTAGCGACTACTCCTCTGAAACTACTTGACAGATTTTCATTGTTAAAAGAGGTAATTGATATGAGTTGATAACTTTTCATTCAACACTCCAGTTTTGGGGTTTGGCCTGGCGGGTTAAAGCCATTTATATTGTGCCTATAGAAATTATGTAAGTTATATATATATACGTCAGTAGGTTTAGAAACGGTGTACATAATGTTGTAAAATTTGGTTGTTGTTGGCGGGACAGCTACTTTAACTTGCACAACAAATTATAGTAAAAATAAAATAATATTTTTTTTGCATTTTGAACATTTTGGATGCCAAAATAACCTGTTATCATACATGTCCTTTCATAAAACAAATAAATAAAAACAACTTCTCATCTGAACAGTGTGTTTCAGTCTGTAGAATTTATTGCTTATTATATTTCCATATTTCATTGATTTGCATATTTTGTTAATAGATGAAAGCATTCTGCCAACTTTGATTTGATCTTGTCTGAGATTGAGACACCTGTCTTCAAGTTGTAATTTCTCACTCCAACAATCCCTCACAGGTTGTTGCAACTGAATAAGGAAGTTTTACAGTCAATATATGCCGCTAGAGATTTAATTAACAAATGTCAGGAATTCCTTTGCAAAACATTGAAAATAAAAGACAAAGGAACCCGCTGTTTATTATCTCTTAACATCTATTTTTGTCTAGGCTTCGAGAAGGCGGCAAAACATAGGTATCACTTAGGTATTTCTTATTAATTAAAGATGATTGCTTATACAAATCATTCTCAGAAAAACATTTCCTAAGTGAACTATTAAAATCTTTTAATCAGAAAAATTCTTGTTTTCTACTGTTTATTGGAGTGCAGACATTTCCCCAAACAATTCCAACAAGCTTTATAATAGTAAAAAAAATAAATTAAAATGCATTTATTTGCCCAAATGTTCCAAATTTCCCTACATTCACCACTCTGGGAATCCTTGTTTTTACCATAATAAACAGTATTATAAAATGACTGAGAGGTGCAATTATTTATTATAGAATTTCATAAAATGCAGAAAATTAAGATATTAAATTATTGAGTATTACAAATATTGTCGAGCCTTCGTAAGTTTGAATCCTTAAAACAAACTCGGTGCTCTAGTTTTATGTTCTTTATTTAATTGTTATTTATATAGTTTAAACTTATTTATTTTGTATCGATTGTAATGAAAGCTCTATGAACTTATTTGAATCACTCTCGATGTCTTCCTGGGTAGAACCAGTACTAAGCAATGCAGATAAAGTGTCTTGCTCAGGGACACAACGCATATGGCAATGGCGGGAATTGAACCCACGACTTTTGGATCATGGGTCCAACGCTCTACCACTAGACCACAGCGTTTTATATATAGAAGAATATAAGTTCAGACATTGTTTTTGAAAACCTAGGTATGTTTTCGAAAACAGTCTGAAATAAAGTAGTTGTTAAAAATATGTGTTACACATAGGTCAAGCTTTTCATTAGGTCTGTATTTAACTACTGATAGCTCTACACTTTTCAAACTTAAATACTGATTTGCATCTACATTAATTAGTGTTACACATTCTAAAAGTAGGTATCATTTCCCAACCTTCACCTACTGTTTACACTTCAGTTATGTTATTCTGGTCGAGGTTTCTCATCAAGTCTTTTTCTAAGTCACGGATAACCATACAGTCAGATACATCTACTTGAGTACTACACATTCTGAACAGAAGTATGTCACACTATGACCATGCTGGTCAAAGTTTATCATTAGGTCCTTTTCCAAGTCACAGATATCCCTACACTCTTCAGTCATACTTCGCACTCAGATACATCTACAGGAGTTCTACATGTTCCCCTCAAAAGTAGGTCACGATCACTGACCTTAATATATTCTACACCAATGATTCTTTCTCATTAGGTGGTGTCTATGTCACGCCTTACACTCTTTGAACATCAAACAGATAAATTAGTCCTATTCTAAACCAAAAGTAGGTGGCTATGACCAAGGTTTTCCCTGAGAGGTCATGGGTTTAATCCACAACCGGGTCGAAACAAAGACTTCATAAAAGTGCTAGTAGCTCCCTTGGCTGACATTCAGCATATAAAGGGAATATAGTCCCAGAGTTGGTCACCTGGTATAAAGGGAATATATTCCTAGAGTTGGTCACCTTGGTTGACATTCAGCATATATAAAGGGAATATAGTCCTAGGGTTGGTCACCTTGGTTGACATTCAGCATATAAAGGGAATATATTCCTAGAGTTGGTCACCTTGGTTGACATTCAGCATATAAAGGGAATATAGTACCAGGGTTGGTCATCTTGGTTGACATTCAGCATATAAAGGGAATATAGTACCAGGGTTGGTCACCTTGGTTGACATTCAGCATATAAAGGGAATATATTCCTAGGGTTGGTCACCTTGGTTGACATTCAGCATATAAAGGGAATATAGTACCAGGGTTGGTCATCTTGGTTGACATTCAGCATATAAAGGGAATATAGTACTAGGGTTGGTCACCTTGGTTGACATTCAGCATATAAAGGGAATATAGTACCAGGGTTGGTCACCTTGGTTGACATTCAGCATATAAAGGGAATATAGTACCAGGGTTGGTCATCTTGGTTGACATTCAGCATATAAAGGGAATATAGTACCAGGGTTGGTCATTTTGGTTGACATTCAGCATATAAAGGGAATATAGTCCTTGGGTTGGTCACCTTGGTTGACATTCAACATATAAAGGGAATATAGTACCAGGGTTGGTCACCTTGGTTGACATTCAGCATATAAAGGGAATATAGTCCTAGGGTTGGTCACCTTGGTTGACATTCAACATATAAAGGGGATATAGTACCAGGGTGTGTCACCTTGGTTGACATTCAGCATAGTCCTAGGGTTGGTCACCTTGGTTGACATTCAGCATATAAAGGGAATATATTCCTAGAGTTGGTCATCTTGGTTGACATTCAGCATATAAAGGGAATATAGTACCAGGGTTGGTCACCTTGGTTGACATTCAGCATATAAAGGGAATATATTCCTAGGGTTGGTCACCTTGGTTGATATTCAGCATATAAAGGGAATATAGTACCAGGGTTGGTCATCTTGGTTGACATTCAGCATATAAAGGGAATATAGTACTAGGGTTGGTCACCTTGGTTGACATTCAGCATATAAAGGGAATATAGTACCAGGGTTGGTCATCTTGGTTGACATTCAGCATATAAAGGGAATATATTCCTAGGGTTGGTCACCTTGGTTGACATTCAGCATATAAAGGGAATATATTCCTAGGGTTGGTCACCTTGGTTGACATTCAGCATATAAAGGGAATATAGTACCAGGGTTGGTCATCTTGGTTGACATTCAGCATATAAAGGGAATATAGTACCAGGGTTGGTCATTTTGGTTGACATTCAGCATATAAAGGGAATATAGTCCTTGGGTTGGTCACCTTGGTTGACATTCAACATATAAAGGGAATATAGTCCTAGGGTTGGTCACCTTGGTTGACATTCAACATATAAAGGGGATATAGTACCAGGGTTGGTTACCTTGGTTGACATTCAGCATATAAAGGGAATATAGTCCTAGGGTTGGTCACCTTGGTTGACATTCAACATATAAAGGGGATATAGTACCAGGGTGTGTCACCTTGGTTGACATTCAGCATAGTCCTAGGGTTGGTCACCTTGGTTGACATTCAGCATATAAAGGGAATATAGTCCTAGGGTTGGTCGGTCTGGTGTAGTATATTTTGACAAGATTGTTAAAAGGGACGTTAAACTACATACATACATACTACTCCTTAAAAATAAAAACAATAAATTTTCATTGAATGCTGCTGTCTGTCTTACGCTGTATCCAAAATGCAAAACGGTGCTCCGTGTCCTTAGACAGACTAGGTCACCGTTATAAATTTTGATAAATTGTCTGTCAGGTTGCTAAAATATCTGGTTATAATGACTCATTACAAGCATGCATGCTGTCTCCTTTCTGTGCATTTTGCATGTTTTAATCTCTGTTAAATGTAAATATCTCAACATTTTTTCTTATATCTTTCTTTCGACCCCTATTCTTTAAATTTAAAGTAGACCAAACACAGAGTCGATTAATATCAAAGCGTATTTACATTACAATATAAAGCTGTAAAAGTAACCCATGATCAATATCTGCATTGATAAAAAATGTATAAAAAATTGCAAACTCATTTAAATTGAATGTATACCTGACAGTTAATTTTATTCAATGCTATGGATAATGAACTTCAACAAATGGACAATTTATGAGGCAGCAAGATCCATTTCACATAAATCTATCAACAAACCTATTTATTACCTGATCAATGTTGACTCTGCAAGCCTTTGTGTCATGCACAGAAGTCTGCAGCACAACAAGGGGCTAATTGTTTCTATATGTAACATATACATTAATGGAGTATTGTTTAACTGAATGTATGTATACTCTGATTGCTCATCAACACATAAGTCACCCTAGAGAGAGGGAACCGATATATAGGAATCTGGGAACCTGCATAGCGTATTAATGGATAGATTTGTATGATTTTTAACGTGCTTAGAGGATACACTTAGATACATTGGATCCCCAGGTTTATGTCCCCGACGGAAGGGGCTAATGAAAAGTGTCTGTCGGAAGAACACACCGACGAAACCACAGTGATGCCAGTGAGGCTTGAACCCAGGTCCTCCAGGTTACAAGTCCATGCTGTACCCTGGGCCATGGCAGCCTCACAGCATCATCAAGTCCATGCTATACCCTGGGCCATGGCAGCCCCACAGCATCATCAAGTCCATGCTATACCCTGAGCCATGGCGGCCCCACAGCATCATCAAGTCCATGCTATACCCTGGGCCATGGCAGCCCCACAGCATCATCAAGTCCATGCTATACCCTGAGCCATGGCGGCCCCACAGCATCATCAAGTCCATGCTATACCCTGGGCCATGGCGGCCCCACAGCATCATCAAGTCCATGCTATACCCTGGGCTATGGCAGCCCCACAGCATCATCAAGTCCATGCTATACCCTGAGCCATGGCGGCCCCACAGCATCATCAAGTCCATGCTATACCCTGGGCCATGGCAGCCCCACAGCATCATCAAGTCCATACTATACCCTGGGCCATGGCAGCCCCACAGCATCATCAAGTCCATACTATACCCTGGGCCATGGCAGCCCAACAGCATCATCAAGTCCATGCTATACCCTGAGCCATGGCGACCCCACAGCATCATCAAGTTCATGCTATACCCTGGGCCATGGCGGCCCCACAGCATCATCAAGTCCATGCTATACCCTGGGCCATGGCAGCCCCACAGCATCATCAAATCCATGCTATACCTTGGGCCATGGCAGCCCCACAGCATCATTGAACAGCTTAACAATACAGTATTAAGTTTATTTATAGCTGCTCCCAGAGAGAGGAGCATGTTACCGAGTCAGCGAACACATCTCCATTCAAAATATGATGACAAAAGAGAGTATGACAGAGGACTTACTGGATCACTTTTTTTTTACTACTCCTCTGTTACAAGAACATTTTTATTTGACTGCTATAATAATCCTTTGACCACTATACTATCCCTTTGACCAATATAATAATCGATGGACTAATATAATATCCCTTTGAAGAATATAACAATCCTTTGATCAATATAATAATCCTTTGACCACTATATTATCCCTTTTACCACTATAATAATCCTTTGCCTGCTATAATAACCCCTTGACCACTATACTAATCATTTGACCATTACAATAATCATTTGACCACTACAATAACCATTTGACCACTGTAATAACCCCTTGACCACTATAATAATCATTTGACCACTACAATAAACATTTGACCACTGCAATAACCCCTTGACCACTATAATAATCATTTGACCATTACAATAACCATTTGACCACTGTAATAACCCCTTGACCACTATAATAATCATTTGACCACTACAATAACCATTTGACCACTGTAATAACCCATTGACCACTATAATAATCATTTGACCACTACAATAACCATTTGACCACTGTAATAACCCCTTGAACACTATAATAATAATTTGACCACTACAATAACCCCTTGACCACTATAATAACCCTTTGACCAATACAATAACCATTTGACCACTATAATAAGCCTTTGATCACTACAATAATCACTTGACCACTATAATAATCTTGACCACTATAATAAGCTTTGACCACTATAATACCATTTGACTGCCATAGTAACCCTTTGACCACTGTAATAACCCTTTTACTACTATAATAACCCCTTGGCCATTATAATATAATTCTTAGACTGCTATAATATCCCTTTGACTACTACAATAACCCCTTGACAACTATAATAATCCTTTGACCGATACAATAACCCCTTGACCACTATAATAATCCTTTGACCACAATAACCATTTGACCACTATAATAACCCTTTGACCACTACAATAACCCTTTGACCACTATAATAATCCTTTGACCACCATAATAATCCTTTGACCACTATAATAATCCTTTGACGGCTATAATAACCCTTTGACTGCCATAATAATCCTTTGACTGCTATAATAACTCTTTGACTGCCATAATAACACTTTGACTGCTATAATAACCCTTTGACCACTGCAATAACTCTTTGACCACTATAATAATCCTTTGACTGCCATACTAACCCTTTGACTACCATAATAACCCTTTGACTGCTATAATAACCCTTTGACTGCTATAATAATCCTTTACCTTTGACTGCTATAATAATCCTTTGACTGCTATAATAATGCTTTGACTGCTATAATAAACCTTTGACTGCCATAAGAATCCTTTGACTGCTATAATAATCCTTTGACTGCCATAATAATCCTTTGACTGCTATAATAACCCTTTGACTGCTATAATAATCCTTTGACTGCCATAATAACACTTTGACTGCTATAATAACCCCTTGACTGCTATAATAACCCTTTGACTGTTATAATAATCCTTTGACTGCTATAATAACCCTTTGACTGCCATAATAACCCTTTGACTGCTATTATAACCCTTTGACTGCTATAATAACCCTTTGACTGCCATAATAACACGTTGACTGCGATAATAACCCTTTGACTGCTATAATAACCCTTTGACTGCCATAATAACACGTTGACTGCGATAATAACCCTTTGACTGCTATAATAACCCTTTGACTGCTATTATAACCCCTTGACTGCTGTAATAACCCTTTGACTGCCATAATAATCCTTTGACTGCTATACTAATCCTTTGACTGCTATAATAACCCTTTGACTGCCATAATAACCCTTTCACTGCTATAATAATCCTTTGACTGCTATAATAACCCTTTGACTGCTATAATTAATAACCCTTTGACTGTTGTAATAATCCTTTGACTGCTATAATAACACTTTGACTGCCATAATAACCCTTTGACTGCTATAATAACCCTTTGACTGTTATAATAATCCTTTGACTGCTATAATAACCCTTTGACTGCTATAATAACCCTTTGACTGCCATAATAACCCTTCGACTGCTATAATAACCCTTTGACTGTTATAATAACCTTTTGACCGCCATAATAACCCTTTGACCGCCATAATAACCCTTTATTATGCACAATCCGCAGACGAAGCAGTGCAAGTTGTCCAAGATAATGTTGTTATAATATGGTTATAGGGTTATTATAGTATATGGTTATGTAATAGATAGAGTCTGGTCTCAGCGAGTTGGCTTATTTAAACATCGAGGTGTTTAAATTTAAATAACCAACGAGCTGAGACAGACTCTATCTTTTTTGTAGCATGGTGTACTTAGTAACACTGTGACGTCATAGTGACCGTACTCTAAATTCCAATATCCGGTAGTTGTAGAACGGCATAGCCACGCCCCTTTAGTTACCCGAAATTAAACGATTTAATGCTCTGCATTTATCAAAGGAAATGTCACCGACCGTGCTACAAATGGTTATTATAGTATATGGTTATAGGGTTATTATAGTATATAGTTATCGGGTTATTATAGTATATGGTTATAAGGTTATTATAGTATATGGTCAAAGGGTTATTATAGCGGCCAAAGGGTTATTACAGTGGTCAAAGGGTTATAATAAAAGGGTTGTTATACTATATGGTCAAAAGGTTACTATGCTGATCACAATTTTATTATTTTGATCTAAGGGTTATTACTCCTTAGCCTTCTAAGGGCGACTACAATAGCCTTTGCATCCATATACTACATATAGTACTACTAATAACCCCTTAATCAACATTATAACGCTTCAATCAGTAACCCTTAACCTGCTACATATATATAATGGACTGTCCTTTCTTTAAATTTAGACCATTCCATTTATGTTAGAAAGGGGTGTTTTGGAGAAATGACTGATGAGCAGCCAGACATGGTAAACCTTGATCAGCCTGCGAGTTATCTGGGTTTACAATGGACGTAAAGGCTATTGTAGTCGCCGTTAGCAGGCTAAGGGTTAGTAACCCTGAGATCAATATATTGCACAATTTGGGAAATAATCCACATTCCCTATAAATCTTGTGACCGATCAAATCCATGTATTGAAAGAAGTAAAATCGATCTTGGAGACATTTTAATTAAAAATAAACACAAAATAAAAAAACTTGCACTTTTAATATCGTAAAGTATATTTGTCGAAGGCTATTACGAGGGTTCAATGCAAGACTATCTCCTTCTTTATTCATATGTAGTTACAATAGTTTTGCGCTGACCCCTCGATTATATACTGAGCAAAATTTAAATTCAGCCATAAAATGCATGTCAGATACAAAGCCGTCTATGTTCGGGGTCAAGGATAAGGTGACCTAGATATCACCAATAATAATGCTACAAAATCTTTTGTTAACAGTCGGTGATAAAAATTAAGCTAATATGATGTGAGCATATTATCGAAAATCGTTATCATTTTAATGAAAATGGAGGTAATTTTAAAATTACAAAATTTGGTACGTTTTTGTTTGAGAATTACATTTCGTTTATGAACCCATTTCATCATTTTTCAAACAATGACAGAATGAGCAATCCTTCTAAATGCGAAACATTAAATTTGTTCAAAGCAATACTTTTGTATAATGAAATAAGTTCTTTTTTAATATATTGGCGGTTACAATTCTGATACTTCGCTTAGACAATAATAAAATAACACACATTTTTGAAAATCACATCCTTAGGCTATAATGAAGTAATTGCAAGATTCTCATCCCCACCTGCCCCCGTTTTTTTATGCCGCCCCGGTAATTTTTATTTCTTCAAAACATAAAATTTAAAAAAAAAAAAATAATAATAAAAAAAGTTAAAAAAGTTAAAAAAAAAAAATAATAATAAAAAAAAAATTGCTGAAAGTATGAAACACTATTAAAAATGTGTTTTCAATCTTGGAAGTACTCAGTAGTATGTTTTACTATTTTTGTCTTGTGCTGAGGCTATTTTCCATTTGTCGTATAAAATAAAATAAAAATCTAAAAAAAAATCACCCCATGCCCCTATTTTGAAATAAATTTGGATGAGAAACTAGCAATTAATTTATTATGGCCTTACCTAGCATTTCTAATATCTTCAAACAATTACATCAAAGTTCATATGTTTTAATCCATGTCCCTGAAAAGTCATGCTAACCTTCTTTGTTCAATATAGTATATGGTCAAAGGCAGTCAATTGCCTTCAGCTGAATAAATCAGCTGAAAATCAGTTTATCAGTAAAATCAGTAAATCAGTTTAAATTAAATCGGTATTGTCATATATATATACATTTGTATTTCATGTAATCTGCAACTTTTAAATGGTAGAAAAATTGGTGATTTATCAGGTAATTTTACCTCCTTTCAAAGTAATGGAAATAGTGTTGTTGACTACTGTATAATTTCTGATAGAGCTATATCTAATGTCAACTATTTTCAGATTGATAATCATATACCTTATCTATCAGATCATGCAAAATTAACAGTATTGTTGAGTGCAAATATTATGAATAATATATCTAAAAACACATGCTATAATATGCCATCTTCTTTCAAATGGCATGAATCCTCTTATATTTTGTTTCAAGAGGCTTTCAAGTCTGCAGATATTCAAAGTAAAATAAATAGTTTCCTCAGTTTAGACAATAGTACACATGTTGATACCTTCACTGCTGTAAATAACGCAACTGAGGAATTTAAACATATTATTTTATCTGCCTGTAGTAAGTCTTTAAAAAAGAATATATGTCAGTCGAAAAAAAGGAAGAAAATAGTTCAACGAAAATGGTATGATCACGATTTGTCAAGGATGAAAAAAGAACTAATTTTAAAAAGCAATGCTTATTCACAGAATCCTTTTAACGCCACTGTTAGAAATGCCTTTTATAAATTTCGCAAGTTATATAGTCGCTGTTGTAAAAACACAAAAAGAGAATTTGCACAAAATATATTCAATAAATTAGATCATTTGGTTGATAACGATCCAGAGGCTTATTGGAAGTTAATAAAAGATCTCAAAGAAGACCAGAGTAATGATGACCCAGGCAAGAATATTGCCCCTGAAACTTGGGCTAACTATTTTAGCAATCTTTTCTCTATAAAGGCAGAATTTCAACGTCAAAATAACTATTTTAATAAAATACTTGACAATTTAGAGGATGCTTCACTCAGCACCAAGCTGGACTCAACCATTAATGATAAAGAAATCCTACAGGCAATAAAAGAACTGAAAAATAATAATTCCTCAAGCTTAGATGGAATTAAAAATGAAATGTTGAAATATAGTAGCAATTATATTTTGCCATGTTTAACAAAATTATTCAATCTCATCATGTCTACTGGTATTTATCCAGCAGAATGGAAAGCTGGGTATATAAAGCCAATTTTTAAAAGTGGCAAACCTGATGACCCATCTAACTATAGAGGGATTTCTATTGTCCCATGTGTGGCCAAATTATTTAATAGTGTCTTAAATAAAAGACTTCAGATTTATTTGAATGACAATAATATTATAAATAATGTACAAATTGGCTTTCAGCCTAAAGCACGTACGAGTGATCATATGTTTGTTTTAAGAACAATTATTGAGAAGTATAAGTCTAAAGGGTTGAAAGTTTTTGCATGCTTTGTGGATTTTTCCAAAGCTTTTGATACAGTTCTGCACTCAGCATTATTTGTAAAATTACATAAGATAGGTATTTCTGGTAATTTTTTCAATGTTATTAGAGACCAGTACAATAATACTTATCTTAGTGTTAGGATAGGTAATTCTCTTACCACTAAATTTGAACAAAAGGTTGGTGTAAGACAAGGGGATAATTTAAGCCCAAATATGTTTAAGATTTTTATAAATGACTTAGCCACAATATTCTCTGATGATGATAATCCAGTAGAGTTAGATACTGTTAGAATTAATTGTTTATTGTATGCTGACGATTTAATCTTATTGTCATTAAGTCAATCTGGCTTACAGAAATGTCTTGATAAATTGTCAGATTATTGTGAACAGAATTGTCTTTGTGTTAATTTAAGTAAAACACAAGTCATAGTTTTCGGTAGAGGAAAAGTTCCTCAAGTAAATGTGTATTATAGATCTCATCTGATAGAACAGTCGAATACCTATAAATATCTCGGCATTTTATTTTCTGCCAATGGTACATTTAATAATTGTCAAGAAGACTTATATAAACGTGGCTTGAGAGCATATTTTAAGTTATTAAAAAGTTGTAATAATACTAGTGCTAGTGTTAAGAGTTTTATACACCTTTTTGACCACACAATTAAGCCAATACTTCTATACTCTTGTGAAATATGGGGCACTGTCAATGTAGAATCCAAGTTAATTAAGTCTGTAAATTACAGCATCGAAGATTCTTTTCGTAACCTGCCATGTGATAAATTACATTTAAAAGTACTAAAATACGTGCTTGCTGTTAACAAGAAAGCTACTAATGATGCTGTGTTAGGTGATACAGGCCGTTATCCTTTATATGCTGACATTTTGAAACATTCTATTAAGTATTTTCAGAGACTTCTGGAGGCTCAGCCTTCCACTTTGTTATATTCAGCATTTAGAGAGAGCTGCTCTTTACATCAGAAGGGAAAAACAAGTTGGGTTTCAAGTATTTATTTTGTAATGAATCACATGGGTATTAAACCATACCAGTATCAGAATAAAAATATAGCTGCACAAGTTAAATCAAAAGCAATCAGTGTTTTTAAGTCAAATTGGTCAAAAAGGCTCAGTATATGTGTTGAGGGTAATACTGGAAAACTGCGTACTTATGCTACTTTTAAGAATGTATTTGAGTTTGAAAAATACCTACATGTTGTTAAGGATCCTAAAGTTAGATCTTGTCTTACTAAAATTAGAATAAGCGCACATAAACTGGAAATAGAACTTGGTCGGTACAAGAATATTCCATTAACAGACAGACTCTGTAAACTTTGTGATACTAATCAAATTGAAAGTGAAACTCATTTTATGTTGGAATGTCCAAAATATGCTACAGTAAGAAATGAATTTACAACAGAGATCTCTAAAACATGTAAAAATTTCAATACTTTATCATACAAAAATCAGTTTGCTTTCTTGTTATGTAATGAAGACGAATATATAATCAATAGAACAGCAGGATTTATTTACACATGTTATACCATGAGATTTAATCATTTGAACTGTAATATAAGTAACAAAACAGGTCTGTCATGTTAGTGTTATAAATCATGGATTTTTCATAAATATAATGTGCACTTAATAACTGTAAGAACTTGTTGAAGTTCTTGAATTGAATTGATAAACTGTTATTGTTCTTTTATGCCTTATCTAATTAGTTGTTTACTTATGTTAATTGTGTTGTATAATCAGAATTAAGCTTATGTTATTTTATAACCTCATATATGTCAACATTATTATGTGATTACTATGCCAGTGATGGCCCATGATTGGAAATAAAATATATTCTATTCTATTCTATTCTATATAATTACAAAGATGAACAATGAGTGTGCTAGACTGTGCTATATCAACAGAGCTAGGTGAAAAAGAAATGCACTTAAAAAACTTATCCAGTTTATCAGATAATATAAATAAATACCAGAAGTACTAATAAATGTTGGTTTATGTTATAGAAAGATGAATCCCGCTCTAAATTACAAATAATGAGAGCGATAATTGGGATAAAATTGGGATAAAATTGCCGAGATTCCTGTTAGATTATGGATAGTTTAATACCTGGATGTACGCTGTATTATTTCTTCTGAAGTGTTGTCTTGGCACAAAGCTTGCTGGAAATTTAGTTGAAACATTTACCGCAATTTGAAATTGTTATTTTAACTGTTAAAAGACCTGCTTCAAAACTTGCCATTTTACCCAATATGATAATTGAAAATAAGCAAGAAATCGAATATGAGATTAATATTGTGTTAAGAAATATTTTGAGACCGTTTATACCATTTATTGTTTTACCAATATTGTAGTTTTGTATATTGGGTGAGAGAAGTCTTGAGATTTTCGAGAGTGTGCTTACCATGGAGCAGAAGAGGCTTTTGTTTTAAAGTGTGCTATTCATTTCTCTAACATCTGGAATTAAGACATTATTCATTTGTCATGAGTAATGAATAACAGGATAAAGGATAGACTATTGTACTTGATTTGAGTGCTTATGATTTCATTGAAAGAATGTAAAATTGGAAACGTTTCTTGAGAGAATTTTAGTGTGCTGGAATCAAATCGGCACTGATTTATCTGAAGATGCTATAAAGTTTGGGGTACTGGAATAAAACATTTTTGAAGGTGTTACACTGAAACACAATTTGGGATATATATAATAACATGAAGTGGAGCGTCCATTTAACTTATCATTAAAATTCATACTTAGAAGATATATATCTACATTCAAAAAAAATAACAGTTAAAACACATCATCAGTTACTACTGATATAGGATACTTTTTGTAATATTTTATGGAGATCTAATTAATTATCTGTATGTGAACATTTTATATTAAAGAAGTGATTGATGTAGGCTAGGTAGTGTTGTTTGCTATACTTGTAACAAAATTAACTGTTCTGTTGAATAAAGTATATAATATTATCCTTTCGTGTGCAATATACAGAACTTTAGAATCAGTAGGTGGACTAGTACTAACGTGTCCGACGACATATAGAGAGATATATGGGGTCTATGGAAGAGTTTGATATAGATATAGAATATGAGAAATATTGTAAGTATGTTTTTTATGTTTTCTTGCACACATTTCACATTGTCATGACAGATTCCATTAAACAGCTACATGGTCTTATAAATGTCAGTGTCGTGACCTGATCAACAATTCTGATCTGAAATTCGTAGACTGATCAATATGTTTTACAATTTTAAGATTCTCACGAACATTGTCACTGAACAAAATGGAAATTCAATGATTGAGAGGATTGCAAATTATTGTCTAAAGTCAAGATGACCTATAAGAAAAACAGATAAAGAAGTCTCTTTAGACATGCTAAAATAATTAACCCTTAAACCCACTAAATGTATATAATTGACTGTTCTTTCTTTGAATTTAAAACATTCCATTTATGTGACAAAGGGGTGTTTTTACATCAGCAGCCGGACATTGTAAACCCTGATCAGCTGCAAATTCCTCGCAGGCTGATCAGGGTTTACAATGGACACAAAGGCTATCATAGTTGTGCTTAGCGGGTTAAGGGTTAATACATGGGAATTGACTGTTCAAATACAATATGTAATTATGCTGTTGAAACGTTCAATTCAATTCAGTTCAGTTTTATTAGATAAACCGAACGTGACCTCAGTTACATCTTACGTTGCAAAACATAATAATAATAATAATAATAGTAGTAACAAAAATCATAATATTAATAGACAAATAATTACATTATTTTAAAAACATGCATTTTTAGTTAGTTTATTTAATGCTTGCAATTGAATGAGAGTCTTCGGCGTCCCTGGCTCAGACAGGGCCAGAGTTATAAATTTATACAATTTGTTAGTTTGAGCTCTAATCTGTGGGTTTAATAATTTAGTTTAAAATGTATTATTTGGGAAATTTCTAAAGCACTAAGTAATACTTAGGAACTTTCCTGTAATACAGAAGTACTCAGTGAATGAAACCTTAAATTGTCTTTCTTTTTACACAACCTGTCAAATCTTTAAAATACATTAATCAGGGCTATACAAATCCTACAGCCCGACGCCCGGGACTAGTCCAAAACGATAGTCCAATTTTAAAAAAAGAGAAGGTCGGGCGTGTCAAATGAAATAAAAACAAAACAAACTGATATACATAATCAGTTAGATTTCGTATTCGGCAGTGCTAATGTTTACATTTCAAAAATGAGTTTGTTGAACTTTTTTAGTGTTAAAAATAGGAAAATTTTCAGAGCGAAAGCAAAAGTGAAAGTAAAAATAAAAAGAGGGAAAATGTAGAATGTGATACACAGCCAATCAAAAAGTCAAAATCATCTGATGTAGTTGACAAAAACATAAAATTAAAATGTTTACATTGATTCACATGTTATTTATTTTTTGCATTAGGTAAAATGGTAATAAAGTTAAGAATCTCATCTGTAGCCCCTTACCTATGTAAAGTAAAATGACTTTTTTCTCTCCATTAAATGATTATCTGGTACTGTAATATGAAACTCAATATCTATATTGAAATTTAAAAATGCAGATGTGATTCTTACTGTTGCTACTGTTTCACCCAATGGCAGTCTATACTTACACCACTATCTATACCACTGAAACATGCATTAATTGTCTGAAGAGTAAATAAGGATTGTTTTCTTTACTGTGTATAATGAATTGTAATGAGTATGCAAGACGCAGTTTTAACATATTGAGAAATCGAAAGAATTCAGGACTTGTGTCCATTTTTTGGGACTTAAGTCACAATTTTTTTGGGACTAGTCACTTTTGACAGGGTGAATAGAGCTGGACTAGTGGCTAAAAAAATTATTTGTACAGCCCTGCATTAATAAGTTCCAGTACTCTGTCCTGTGTGGTATGGGTTCTAGTGCTGTGTCAGGTGTGGGTTCCAATGCTGTGTCAGGTGTGGGTTCCAGTGCTGTGTCAGGTGTGAGTTCCAATGCTGTGTCAGGTGTGGGTTCCAATGCTGTGTCAGATGTGGGTTCCAATGCTGTGTCATGTGTGGGTGCCAGTACTGTGTCAGGTGTGGGTGCCAGTACTGTGTCAGGTGTGGGTTCTAGTGCTGTGTCAGGTGTGGGTGCCAGTACTGTGTCAGGTGTGTGTTCCAGTACTCTGTCAGGTGTGGGTGCCAGTACTGTGGCAGGTGTGGGTGCCAGTGCTGTGGCAGTTGTGGGTTCCAGTGCTGTGTCAGGCGTGGGTTCCAGTGCTGTGTCAGGCGTGGGTTCCAGTGCTGTGTCAGGTGTGTGTTCCAGTGCTGTGTCAGGTGTGGGTTCCAGTACTGTGTCAGTTGTGGGTGCCAGTGCTGTGTCATGTGTGGGTTCCAGTGCTGTGTCAGGCATGGGTTCCGATGCTGTGTCAGGTGTGGGTTCCAGTGCGCTGTTAGGAGTTGTTTCCAGTGCTGTGCCAGGTGTGGGTGCCAGGTGTGGGTGCCAATGTTGTGTCAGGTGTTGGTTCCAGTGCTGTGTCAGGTGTGGGTTCCAGTGCTGTGCCAGGTGTGGGTTCCAATGCTGTGTCAGGTGTGGGTTCCAGTACTGTGTCAGTTGTAGGTGCCAGTGCTGTGTCAGGTGTGGGTTCCAGTGCTGTGTCAGGCATGGGTTTCGATGCTGTGTCAGGTGTGGGTTCCAGTGCTCTGTTAGGAGTGGTTTCCAATGCTCTGTCAGGTGTGGGTGCCAGTGCTGTGCCAGGTGTGGGTGCCAATGTTGTGTCAGGTGTATAAGCCAGTGCTGTGCCAGGTGTGGGTGCCAGTGATGTGTCAGGTGTGGGTTCCAGTGTTGTGTCAGGTGCAGGTTCCAGTGCTGTCATGTGTGGGTTCCAGTGCTCTGTTAGGAGTGGTTTCCAATGCTCTGTCAGGTGTGGGTGCCAGTGCTGTGCCAGGTGTGGGTGCCAATGTTGTGTCAGGTGTATGTGCCAGTGCTGTGCCAGGTGTGGGTTCCAATGCTGTGTCAGGTGTGGGTTCCAGTACTGTGTCAGTTGTGGGTGCCAGTGCTGTGTCAGGTGTGGGTTCCAGTGCTGTGTGAGGCATGGGTTCCGATGCTGTGTCAGGTGTGGGTTCCAGTGCTCTGTCAGGTGTGGGTGCCAGTGCTGTGCCAGGTGTGGGTGCCAATGTTGTGTCAGGTGTATGTGCCAGTGCTGTGCCAGGTGTGGGTGCCAGTGTTGTGTCAGGTGTGGGTTCCAGTGTTGTGTCAGGTGCGGGTTCCAGTGCTGTCATGTGTGGGTTCCAGTGCTGTGTCAGGTGTGGGTTCCAGTACTCTGTCAGGTGTGGGTTCCAGTACTCTGTCAGGTGTGGGTATCAGTACTGTGTCAGGTGTAGGTTCCAGTGCTGTGTCAGATGTTGGTTCCAGTGCTGTGTCAGGTGTGGGTTCCAGTGCTGTGTCAGGCATGGGTTCCAGTGCTGTGTCAGGTGTAGGTTCCAGTGCTGTGTCAGGTGTGGGATTCAGTGCTGTGTCTGGTGTGGGTTCTAGTGCTGTGCCAGGTGTGTGTGCCAGTGCTGTGTCAGTTGCGGGTGCCAGTGCTGTGTAAGTTGTGGGTGCCAGTGCTGTGTCAGGTGTGGGTTCCAGTGCTGTGTCAGATGTGGGTTCCAGTGCTGTGTCAGTTGTGGGTGCCAGTGCTGTATCAGGTGTGGGTTCTAGTGCTATGTCTGATGTGGGTTTCAGTGCCGAGTCAGATGTGGGTTCCAGTACTCTGTCAGGTGGGATTCAGTGCTGTGTCATGTGTGGGTTTCTGTGCTGTGTCAGTTGTGGGTGCCAGTGCTGTGTCAGGTGTGGGTTTTAGTGCTGTGTCAGATGTGGGTTCCAGTACTCTGTCAGGTGTAGGATTCAGTACTCGGTCAGGTGTGGGTTTCAGTACTTTGTCAGGTTTTGGTTCCAGTACTCTGACATGTATGGGTTCCAGTACTCTGTCAGGTGTGGGATTCAGTGCTGTGTCAGGTGTGGATACCAGTGCTTTGTCAGGTGTGGGTTCAAATGCTGTGTCAGGTGTGGGTTCCAGTGCTGTGTCAGGTGTGGGTTCCAGTGCTGTGTCAGATGTGGGTTCCAGTACTCTGTCAGGTGTGGGTTCCAGTACTCTGTCAGGTGTGGGTATCAGTACTGTGTCAGGTGTAGGTTCCAGTACTGTGTCAGATGTTGGTTCCAGTGCTGTGTCAGGTGTGGGTTCCACTGCTCTGTCAGGTATGGGTTCCAATGCTGTGTCCGGTGTGGGTTTCGGTGCTGTGTCAGTTGTATGTTGCAGTGCTGTGTCAAGTGTGGGTTCCAGTGCTGTGTCAGGTAGGTTCCAGTGCTGTGTCAGTTGTGGGTGACAGTGCTGTGTCAGGTGTTGGTTCCAGTGATGTGTCAGGTGTGGGTTCCAGTGCTCAGTCAGGTGTGGGATTCAGTGTTGTGTCAGGTGTAGGTTCCAGTGCTCTGTCAGGTGTGGGATTCAGTGTTGTGTCAGGTGTAGGTTCCAGTGCTCTGTCAGGTGTGGGATTCAGTGTTGTGTCAGGTGTAGGTTCCAGTGCTCTGTCAGGTGTGGGTTCCAGTGCTGTGTCAGGTGTGGGTTCCAGTGCTGTGTCAGATGTGGGTTCCAGTGCTGTGTGTAGTGTGGGTTCCAGTGCTGTGTCATTTGTGGGTTCCAGTGCTGTGTCAGGTGTGGGTTCCAGTGCTGTGTCAGGTGGGTTTCAGTGCTGTGTCAGTTGTGGGTGCCAGTGCTGTGTCAGGTGTTGGTTCCAGTGCTGTGTCAGGTGTGGGTTCCAGTGCTGTGTCAGGTGTGGGTTCCAGTGCTTTGTCAGTTGTGGGTTCCAGTGCTGTGTCAGGTGTGGGTTCCAGTGCTGTGTCAGGTGTGGGTTCCAGTGCTGTGTGTAGTGTGGGTCATAGTGCTCTGTCAGGTGTGGGTTCCACTGCTCTGTCAGGTATGGGTTCCAATGCTGTGTCAGGTGTGGGTTTCGGTGCTGTGTCAGTTGTATGTTCCAGTGCTGTGTCAGGTGTGGGTTCCAGTGCTGTGTCAGGTGGGTTCCAGTGCTGTGTCAGTTGTGGGTGCCAGTGCTGTGTCAGGTGTTGGTTCCAGTGCTGTGTCAGGTGTGGGTTCCAGTGCTGTGTCAGTTGTGGGTTCCAGTGCTGTGTCAGGTGTGGGTTCCAGTGCTGTGTGTAGTGTGGGTTCCAGTGCTATGTCAGGTGTGAGTTCCAGTGTTGTGTCAGTCGTGGGTTCCAGTGCTGTGTCAGGTGTAGGTTCCAGTGTTGTGTCAGTTGTGGGTTCCAGTGCTGTGTCAGGTGTGGGTTCCAGTGCTGTGTCAGGTGTAGGTTTCAGTGCTGTGTCAGGTGTGGGTTCCAGTGCTCTGTCAGGTGTGGGATTCAGTGTTGTGTCGGGTGTAGGTTCCAGTGCTCTGTCAGGTGTGGGATTCAGTGTTGTGTCAGGTGTAGGTTCCAGTGCTCTGTCAGGTGTGGGTTTCAGTGCTCTATCATGTGTGGGTTTCAGTGCTGTATCAGGTGTTGGTTCCAGTGCTGTGTCAGGTGTGGGTTCCAGTACTCTGTCAGGTACATGGGTTTACTTTCTGGATAGCATTAGCGTTGATCATCTCAGAGCTGGCCTATTCAATAATAAGGCATGGAAACATTCATGTTGGAACATCTGGGACAATTAATTAGTCGGTGTTACATCCTTAACATTATTAATCTCTTCATAATAAGAGATGCATTTCGTGAGAAGAAACCATTTGTCTGCTGGAATATAAAATAAATCTCCCTATTTACTCTTTCTCTGAATTTATCACTGTTTCTTAATTACTTGTACCAGAATAAAACAACTCATTTCCATGTTGTCTGTACCATTGTGGAACTGGAAGTAACATAATATAGGCCCATCGGTTGTCTCATTTATCTGCACTTCATATTTTCTCACGTGAATGCTTTTTTGTTTGTTTGTTTGTTTGTATGGTGGTGTTTTAAGTCATATTTCAACACATGTCGAGCTCACAGTGGGATTTGAATGCAAAAAAAATCTAATAATTATTTTGTGGTAATATTTTTTTTAGCCAGAATGAGAAAATAATGGGACCTGTTATTAACATTCATTCCTTTATTCAACCAAGTAAAGGGTAGTAAAATTTCTGGATTGATTGTCTCTGGAACTTGTTTGCATTGATCATTGTTAATTTCTAAATAAAATAAGATTTATATCTTTCAATTACTTCAAAACTGTCAAAGCTTATGAAATTTTCGAAAGGAAAACAAAATAATTGATGTTTTCATAAACTACAAAAGTATCATAGATCCTGCTTGTGAAATTTTCAGACTTCAGGTATTGCTGTAGTTTTGCCACCAGTTCAACTATCACTAACATGTGTGATATTAAACACATTCAGGCTAAATTGAAAACTGACTTGGGTACAGTATCAAACAGTTGTATCTAAGTAATAATCGGTTTAGCTATCTTTAAATTGCGTTTTTATCAATTAATCTGCAGGAGAATGCACAGCTGTGACATATTATACTCTGTAAAATAAGTTTATCAATTAACATGGTAAATCCCATTAGGCAGATGTTAGAATTTGTGTCCAGTGGTCATGCATAATGTAATAAACATGTGCAGGATGACATTTTACAAAAAAAAACTAGAAAATAATTTTTATTTACATGCTTTACAGAATTTAAGTCTGTTTTTCAGTGTACAGGGAGGTAATTTTAAAACTTTATTTGTCATTTTCTTATAATGAGAAGGTCAAGGTCACTGTTACTAAAAGTAGAAAAATGGTTTCTGCTCAATAACTTCCGTTAGAAATAAGATATTGGAATGAAACTTTATGGATATGTAGCTTATATGAAAAGGAAGCTTGGGTTTGCATTTGGGATCACTGGGGTCAAGGTCACTGTTGCTAAAAATAGAAGAAAAAAATTTCTGCTCAATAACTTCAGTCATCAATGAGATAATTTGGAATAAAATTTTATGGGTAGGTAGAAAAACATTTTCCGCTCAATAACTTCAGTTAGGAATGAGATATTGGAATGAAACCTTATAGGTAGGTAGCTTATATGAAAAAGGAGCTTCGCACCGCAGCAAACATATTATCCACTGACTGGGCCAAAGCAGCAAACATACTATCCACTGACTGGGCCACCGCAGCAAACATAGTTTCCACTGACGGGGCCACCGCAGCCAACATACTATCCTCTGGGCCACAGAAGCCAACATATTATCCACTGGGCCACCACAGCCAACATACTATCCACTCACTGGGCCACTGCAGCCAACATACTATCCACTGGGCCACTGCAGCCAACATACTATCCACTGACACGGCCACCACAGCCAACATACTATCCACTGACTGGGCCACCACAACCAACATACTATCAACTGGGCCACCGCAGTCAACATACTGTCCACTGACTGGGCCACCGCAGCCAACATACTATCCACTGGACCACCACAGCCAACATACTATCCACTAGGCCACCACAGCCAACATACTATCCACTGGGCAACTGCAGCCAATATACTATCCACTGACTGGGCCACCGCAGCCAATATACTATCCACTGGGCCACCACAGCCAACATACTATCCACTGGGCCACCACAGCCAACATACTATCCACTGGGCCACCGCAGCCAACATACTATCCACTGACTCGGCCACCACAGCCAACATACTATCCACTGACTGGGCCACTGCAGCCAGCATACTATCCACTGACTGGGACACCACAGCCAACATACTATCCACTGACTAGGCCACTGCAGCCAACATACTATCCACTGACTGGGTCACCACAGACAGCATACTATCCACTGGGCCACCACAGCCAACATACTATCCACTGGGCCACCACAGTCAACATACTACACTGGGCCACCGCAGTCAACATACTACACTGGGCCATCGCAGTCAACATACTATCCACTGACTGGGCCACCACAGGCAACATACTATCCACTGACTGGGCCACTGCAGCCAGCATACTATCCACTGACTGGGACACCACAGCCAACATACTATCCACTGACTGGGCCACCACAGCCAACATACTATCCACTGGGCCACCACAGCTAACATACTATCCACTGACTGGGCCACCGCAGCCAATATACTATCCACTGGGCCACCACAGCCAACATACTATCCACTGGGCCACCACAGCCAACATACTATCCACTGGGCCACCGCAGCCAACATACTATCCACTGACTCAGCCACCACAGCCAACATACTATCCACTGACTGGGCCACTGCAGCCAGCATACTATCCACTGACTGGGACACCACAGCCAACATACTATCCACTGACTAGGCCACTGCAGCCAACATACTATCCACTGACTGGGTCACCACAGACAGCATACTATCCACTGGGCCACCACAGCCAACATACTATCCACTGGGCCACCACAGTCAACATACTACACTGGGCCACCGCAGTCAACATACTACACTGGGCCATCACAGTCAACATACTATCCACTGACTGGGCCACCACAGGAAACATACTATCCACTGATTGGGCCACTGCAGCCAGCATACTATCCACTGACTGGGACACCACAGCCAACATACTATCCACTGGGCCACCACAGCCAACATACTATCCACTGACTGGGCCACTGCTGCCAATATACTATCCACTGAGCCACCACAGTCAACATACTATCCACTGGGCCACTACAGCCAACATACTATCCACTGGGCCACCACAGCCAACATACTATCCACTGACTGGGCCACCACAGCCAACATACTATCCACTGACTGGGCCACCACAGCCAACATTATATCCACTGACTGGGCCACCACAGCTAACATACTATCCACTGACTGGGCCATCACAGCCAGCATACTATCCACTGGGTCACCACAGCCGACATACTATCCACTGGGCCACCACAATCAACATACTATCCACTGACTGGGACACCACAGCCAACATACTATGCACTGGGCCACCACAGTCAACATACTTTCCAATGACTGGACCATCACAGCCAACATACTATCCACTGACTGGGCCACCGCAGCCAACATACTATCCACTGACTGGGTCACCACAGACAGCATACTATCCACTGGGCCACCACAGCCAACATACTATCCACTGGGCCACCACAGTCAACATACTACACTGGGCCACCGCAGTCAACATACTACACTGGGCCATCGCAGTCAACATACTATCCACTGACTGGGCCACCACAGGCAACATACTATCCACTGACTGGGCCACTGCAGCCAGCATACTATCCACTGACTGGGACACCACAGCCAACATACTATCCACTGACTGGGCCACCACAGCCAACATACTATCCACTGGGCCACCACAGCTAACATACTATCCACTGACTGGGCCACCGCAGCCAATATACTATCCACTGGGCCACCACAGCCAACATACTATCCACTGGGCCACCACAGCCAACATACTATCCACTGGGCCACCGCAGCCAACATACTATCCACTGACTCAGCCACCACAGCCAACATACTATCCACTGACTGGGCCACTGCAGCCAGCATACTATCCACTGACTGGGACACCACAGCCAACATACTATCCACTGACTAGGCCACTGCAGCCAACATACTATCCACTGACTGGGTCACCACAGACAGCATACTATCCACTGGGCCACCACAGCCAACATACTATCCACTGGGCCACCACAGTCAACATACTACACTGGGCCACCGCAGTCAACATACTACACTGGGCCATCACAGTCAACATACTATCCACTGACTGGGCCACCACAGGAAACATACTATCCACTGATTGGGCCACTGCAGCCAGCATACTATCCACTGACTGGGACACCACAGCCAACATACTATCCACTGGGCCACCACAGCCAACATACTATCCACTGACTGGGCCACTGCTGCCAATATACTATCCACTGAGCCACCACAGTCAACATACTATCCACTGGGCCACTACAGCCAACATACTATCCACTGGGCCACCACAGCCAACATACTATCCACTGACTGGGCCACCACAGCCAACATACTATCCACTGACTGGGCCACCACAGCCAACATTATATCCACTGACTGGGCCACCACAGCTAACATACTATCCACTGACTGGGCCATCACAGCCAGCATACTATCCACTGGGTCACCACAGCCGACATACTATCCACTGGGCCACCACAATCAACATACTATCCACTGACTGGGACACCACAGCCAACATACTATGCACTGGGCCACCACAGTCAACATACTTTCCAATGACTGGGCCATCACAGCCAACATACTATCCACTGACTGGGCCACCGCAGCCAACATACTATCCACTGACTGGGTCACCACAGACAGCATACTATCCACTGGGCCACCACAGCCAACATACTATCCACTGGGCCACCACAGTCAACATACTACACTGGGCCACCGCAGTCAACATACTACACTGGGCCATCACAGTCAACATACTATCCACTGACTGGGCCACCACAGGAAACATACTATCCACTGATTGGGCCACTGCAGCCAGCATACTATCCACTGACTGGAACACCACAGCCAACATACTATCCACTGGGCCACCACAGCCAACATACTATCCACTGACTGGGCCACTGCTGCCAATATACTATCCACTGAGCCACCACAGTCAACATACTATCCACTGGGCCACTACAGCCAACATACTATCCACTTGGCCACCACAGCCAACATACTATCCACTGACTAGGCCACCACAGCCAACATACTATCCACTGACTGGGCCACCACAGCCAACATTATATCCACTGACTGGGCCACCACAGCCAACATACTATCCACTGACTGGGCCATCACAGCCAGCATACTATCCACTTGGTCACCACAGCCGACATACTATCCACTGGGCCACCACAATCAACATACTATCCACTGACTGGGCCACCACAGTCAACATACTTTCCAATGACTGGGCCATCACAGCCAACATACTATCCACTGACTGGGCCACCGCAGCCAACATACTATCCAAGGACTGGGACACCGCAGCCAACATACTATCCACTGACGGCCACTGCAGCCAACATACTATCCACTGGACCACTACAGCCAACATACTATCCACTGGGCCACCGCAGCCAACATACTATCCACTGACTGGGCCACCACAGCCAACATACTATCCACTGACTGGGCCACCACTGCCAACATACTATCCACTGACTGGGCCACCACAGCCAACATACTATCCACTGACTGGGCCACCACAGCCAACATACTATCCACTGAATGGGACACCACAGCCAACATACTGTCCACTGACTGGGCCACTGCAGCCAACATACTATCCACTGACTGGGCCACCACAGCCAACATACTATCCACTGACTGAGCCACCACAGCCAACATACTATTCACTGACTGGGACACCACAGCCAACATACTATCCACTGACTGGGCCACTGCAGCCAACATACTATCCACTGACATGGCCATCACAGCCAGCATACTATCCACTGGGTCACCACAGCCAACATACTATCCACTGGGCCACCACAGCCAACATACCATCCACTGGGACACCACAGCCAACATACCATCCACGGGGCCACCACAGCCAACATACTATCCACTGGGCCACCACAGCCAACATACTATCCACTGGGCCACCACAGTCAACATAATATCCAATGACGTGGCCATCACAGCCAACATACTATCCACTGACTGGGCCACCACAGCCAACATACTATCCACTGACTGGGACACCACAGCCAACATACTATCCACTGACTGGGACACCACAGACAACATACCTTCCACTGACAGGGCCACTGCAGCCAACATATTATCCACTGGGCCACTGCTGCCAACATACTATCCACTGACAGGGCCACTGCAGCCAACATACTATCCACTGGGCCACTGCAGCCAACATACTATCTACTGACTGGGCCACCACAGCCAGCATACTATCCACTGGGCAAATGCAGCCAACATACTATCCACTGACTGGGCCACCACAGCCAACATACTATCCACTGACTGGGCCACTGCAGCCAACATACTATCTACTGACTTGGCCACCACAGCCAACATACTATCCACTGGGCAAATGCAGCCAACATACTATCCACTGACTGGGCCACCACAGCCAACTTACTATCCAATGACTGGCCACCGCAGCCAACATTCTATCCACTGACTGGGACACCACAGCCAACATACTATCCACAGACTTGACCACTGCAGCCAACGTACTATCTACTGACTAGGCCACCACAGCCAACATACTATCCACTGGGCCACCACAGCCAACATACTATCCACTGGGCCACCGCAGCCAACATACTATTCACTGGGCCACCACAGCCAACATACTAGCCACTGGGCCACCACAGTCAACATGCTATCCTCTGACTGGGCCACCACAGCCAACATACTATCCACTGGGCCACCACTGTCAACATACTATCAACTGGGCCACCACAGCCAACATACTATCCTCTGACTGGGCCACCACAGTCAACATACTATCCTCTGACTGGGCCACCACAGCCAACATACTATCCACTGTGCCACCGCAACCAACATACTATCCACTGGGCCACCACAGCCAACATACTATCCACTGACTGGGCCACCACAGCCAACATACTATCCACTGACTGGGCCACCACAGCCAACACTATTCACTGGGCCACCACAGCCTATATACTATCCACTGACTGGGCCACTGCAGCCAACATACTATCCACTGGGCCACTACAGCCAACATACTATCAACTGGGCCACCACAGCCAACATATGTTACTCAGGGTTTCCCCCAGAAAATTTTGAAGGCATGTTGTTCTGACATTACATTTACCAAACTGGGCTTGAAAAAAATAGTGCCTATTAATGGCAAAATGGCAAAATAACATACTTTTATGATTTTGGTGCAAAAGGAACAAGAATCACAATAGAAATTCTATTTTTCTTCTTTTAAATCTGTTATTCCTTCAAATTAAGAAAATCATAAGGCATGTTGCTCTGATGAAGGCATGTTGTTTTTCCTTTCTTTTCCAGGAAGGCATGTTGCATGCGACATGCCTTATGACCCTGGGGGAAACCCTGATACTATCCTCTGACTGGGCCACCACAGTCAACATACTATCCTTTGACTGGGCCACCACAGCCAACATACTATCCACTGTGCCACCGCAACCAACATACTATCCACTGGGCCACCACAGCCAATATACTATCCACTGACTGGGCCACCACAGCCAACATACTATCCACTGACTGGGCCACCACAGCCAACACTCTATTCACTGGGCCACCACAGCCAATATACTATCCACTGACTGGGCCACTGCAGCCAACATACTATCCACTGGGCCACTACAGCCAACATTCTATCCACTGGGCCACCGCAGCCAACATACTATCCACTGACTGGGCCACCACAGCCAACATACTATCCACTGGGCCACCGCTGTCAACATACTATCAACTGGGCCACCACAGCCAACATACTATCCTCTGACTGGGCCACCACAGCCAACACTCTATTCACTGGGCCAACACAGCCAATATACTATCCACTGACTGGGCCACTGCAGCCAACATACTATCCACTGGGCCACTACAGCCAACATACTATCAACTGGGCCACCACAGCCAACATACTATCGTCTGACTGGGCCACCACAGTCAACGTACTATCCTCTGACTGGGCCACCACAGCCAACATACTATCCACTGTGCCACCGCAACCAACATACTATCCACTGGGCCGCCACAGCCAACATACTATCCACTGACTGGGCCACTGCCACCAACATACTATCCACTGACTGGGCCACCACAGCCAACATACTATCCACTGACTGGCCCACCACAGCCAACATACTATCCACTGACTGGGCCACTGCAGCCAACATACTATCCACTGACTGGGCCATCACAGCCAGCATACTATCCACTGGGTCACCACAGCCAACATACTATCCACTGACTGGGCCGCCACAGCCAACATACTATTCACTGACTGAGCCACCACAGCCAACATACTATCCACTGACTGGGCCACTGCAGCCAACATACTATCCACTGACTGGGCCATCACAGCCAGCATACTATCCACTGGGTCACCACAGCCAACATACTATCCACTGACTGGGCCACCACAGCCAACATACTATCCACTGACTGAGCCACCACAGCCAACATACTATTCACTGACTGGGCCACCACAGCCAACATACTATTCACTGACTGAGCCACCAAGGCCAACATACTATCCACTGAATGGGACACCACAGCCAACATACTATACACTGACAGGGCCATCACAGCCAGCATACTATCCACTGGGTCACCACAGCCAACATACTATCCACTGGGCCACCACAGCCAACATACCATCCACTGGGACACCACAGCCAACATACCATCCACAGGGTCACCACAGCCAACATACTATCCACTGGGCCACCACAGCCAACATACTATCCACTGGGCCACCACAGCCAACATACTATCCACTGGGCCACTACAGCCAACATACTTTTCTCTGACTGGGCCACCACAGCCAACATATTATCCACCGGGCCACCACAGCCAACATACTATCCAATGGGCCACCACAGCCAGCTTACTATCCTCTGACTGGGCCACCACAGCCAACATACTATCCACTGACTGGGCCACCTCAACCAACATACTATCCACTGGGCCACCGCAGGCAACATACTATCCACTGGCTGGGCCACTGCAGCCAACATAATAACCACTGACTGGGCCACCACAGCCAACATACTATCCACTGACTGGGCCACCACAGCCATTATACTATCCACTGACTGGGCCGCCACAGCCAACATATTATCCACTGACTGGGCCGCCACAGCCAACATATTATCCACTGACTGGGCCACCACAGACCAACCTACTATCCACTGACAGGGCCACTGCAGCCCTCTCTCAACATTTTGTGCTTGTATTTTTCACTGAATCATGCAACTATACATAAAAAATGATGCAATCAGCAAAATGCAGATTTATAATTGTTCTGGTCAACTTTTCCTCCAGGTAACCTTTTAACTTATTTGTCTCCAGTTTTATGATGTAGTAGAAAATTGTTTATCTTGACTGCAAACCATTTTGTCTGGGAGAAAAATGGCAGTTGTGTTAATGTCATTTCCTGATTCAGTTTTCCAATGATTTTTGGGAGCTGTCAAGCTTTATGCTTGTCTCAGTAGTCATTGATATGTTACAGTTAGAGAATGGTCATGTGAGTGATACCCATCAAATAACATTATCTAAATGTTTTGGTGCATTACCGTATAATCCCTAATAAACGCTCCCAAAGAAGGGAGAGTTTGAAAAGTGTGTGGGGACCAAAAAATACATAATTTAACTTTTAAATCAGACATTATTTAATGATTAAAGTCTGCATGTCAATCAATCAAATAATGCATCGGATTGTAAGTTTTCAAATGGTTTTGTGTGTCCCCATGTGGTTGCCGGGGTAGAATACAACCACTGCAAACACACCGTCACATGCAGAGGGGTAGGACCACCCATTCATATTCATGTTTCAGGTGCCATCTCGCTCACATCACTAAGAGCAGTGGCAGAAAAACAATAAACATTGCTCAAGCAATATTGTAAATGGAGTGTCTACAATAGAATTTGCAGCAACTCTGCAGTTCAGGGTGAGAAGGTCCTAGGCCCATTCTCCATATTTTATCTCGATGTACATGGAGGATGAGCCTGGCATGTTCATGCCTGTTAGGCGCCATAAATTATAACCTTTCATGTGTTGGTGCGCCTTAAAACCCAATTCAATTGTGTGTTCCATTGTGAATGAAACAGATGAACTTGCATCTTTTGGTGTTTTAAAAAAATATATTTCTGAAAAAATGGTTGGGGGAGGGCATTTATATTAGTGGAGGGGCATTTATTTGGGATTATACGGTATATTAATTTATATTTAAAACGTAATTATTCACTCTATATTTAAATGGCATTGTTCGGAGAAAAAAATAAAATGCAGGTCTTTTCTTCCTTCTACTGGGGCTGGTATGAAAGGTTATATGGCATCTAACAGGAATGAACTTGCCTGAGGCTCATCCTCCATTTACATCGAGATAAAATATGGAGACTGAGCCTAGAACCTTCTCACTCGCAGAACTGCAGGGTTGCTGCAAATTCTATTGTAGACACTCCATTCACACTGGAGCCACATTGTTTTTCTGCCACTGCTCTAGTGATTTGAGCGAGATGGCACCTGAAACAATGCAGGGGTCATGATAGAGACCTTTAATGAGCATGAACAAAACATGATAAAATGGAACATGAAACTGAGGGTGCCTACCCCTCTAACGGGATATGCAGTGGTCCTATTCTTTGCCAGGGGAACCACACGCCCATTATATTTGAGAAAACTCATCTAACATACATATTTAATATTATGTATACTATTCTGAAAAGATTATTTAATTAACCAGCTAGATTTAATTGCCTCTTAATTGTTGAAAATTGACGATGATGGCTCAATAAAGTAGTATTTAAAATCTGACCAAACGTTGATACAATGCTTATGGCCAAATTATCTTGGTCAAGTCAGATAACCAGCCAGAACAAAATAGTTATTGGTAGTTATTGACCCTTTATTTGTGATCATTTTTGTAATTGACAGTGTCTACTTGGTAACTTGACTTGATTGACTGACCGAAATTTAGCCAAACATGGACACAATGATATGGGCAAAGTATTTCTGTCAAGCTTGATAACCAAGTTAGACAATATCTCACCTATTGCATCTTTTTCCTTCATTCTATTCGATAATGTCGTCTTTAATAACTTTCTCCTATAACTAAGATGGATATAATTCTGAATAATTGTTTTCTTGATAGTGCCAGTGATATTGGAAATCTGGTTTGTTTTGTGCAATCTGCCGCCTAATTGAAGTTGATGTGCCTTATAAGGCTTTTCAAGTCTGTGATTGGGAAATAATTTATTGTGGCAATTACTAGATTGTTTGCTATAGGACTGCATGATAGGAAATTAATTGTTTTGGCTCAGCCGTGATTAGTAGTAAGGCCAATGTCTGAAGGAACGTTTATTTGTCTGCTACTGATTATAAACATTATTATATTCAAAACTTGTAATACAATTTCTTTGTTTTATATAATATTTTGTCATTCTACTGTTCATGTGTTTTAAAGTTTCTTATTTTGTGTGTGTGGCGCAGTTGGTAGCGCGGCGGATTTTTAAACGGAGGCCCCGGGGTCAATCCTCCGTGGTGCCACTGAGTTTCGTCGGTGCATTCTTGGGCAGGACGCTTTCCCGTAGTCTCGTCCGTCGGATGGGGACGTAAACCGGGCGGTCCCATGTATCGGTCTATCCTCCGAGCACATTAAAGAACCATAGGAATCTATTCGATAACAAGAGTAGGGCACAGTTGCCGGATTCCTATGTATCCTTCCCCTCTCTCTGGGGCGGCTCTAAATAACCTGTACTGTGTTGATGAGCCGTGAAACATTCAATTCAATTCAATTATTTTGTATGTAATTTTTATGAGAGGGTCTCAGTGAAGTTACACTTTCTTGCTTACTAACTATACTGTATAGCCTACCAATCTAGTATGATTAGCCACATATCCCTGTCGATGCTGCTTTCTGTTTCTCCATTGATCATGTACCACAATTCCAAAAATGTTTAAGCCTTTACCCACTACATATATATAATGGACTGTTCTTTCTTTGAATTAAGACTATTCCATTTATGTGACAAAGGGGTGTTTTGGGAAAATGACTGATCAGCAGCCAGACATTGTTAACCCTGATTAGCATCTGGGTTTACAATGGATGCAAAGGCCATTATAATCGTGCTTAACTGGTTAAGGGTTAAGGTGTGATGGCGTGTGTCTGTGTGTGTGTGGTAACTGTTTTATGTATTGCCCTTGTATTTTAAAGGGACACACGGCAATCATGATTTGTTGAAAACTTGCGGCGTCCCTTTAATTTTTCTCTTAACTTGCATTTGTTCAATCATTAATATTAATTGTTAGAATAGTTCAAAGCAAATTATTTTTACATACTACTAACTTTTTATAATATTGCACCAATAATATATTTAAAACTTTAGTAAAATAGTGAAGAAAATTGAAGTCTCATTTTTTCATTTAATTATACACAAGCAGTTTTAAAGTAAAAATGATGCAGGGTAATTAAATCGAGGAGTAAATTTTAATGTTTGAATAAAGCTCAAGATTGCCATTTGTGGCTTTAAGTGCATCCTTTGTTCAGGAGACAGTTATTCAATGGTAGAAGATAAAACTGTTGTTTAACAGCTCATTAACACATTGTTCAGGTTATTTTGAGCCATCCCAGAGAATCTCAGACATGGGACAAATGTTGTTTAATGGCTTATTTAGAGCTGCCCCATCAACATATTATAGGTTATTTAGAGCTGCCCCATCAACATATTATAGGTTATTTAGAGCTGACCCATCAACATATTATAGGTTATTTAGCGCTGCCCCATCAACATATTATAGGTTATTTAGAGCTGCCCCATCAACATATAGGTTATTTAGAGCTACCCCATCAACATATATGTTATTTAGAGCTGCCCCATCAACATATTATAGGTTATTTAGAGCTGCCCCATCAACATATTATAGGTTATTTAGAGCTGCCCCAGAGAGAGGGGCAGGATACATAGGAACCCAGGCACCTGCTGTATTTTAACCGTCGATTAGATTCCTATAATTCTATATGTGCTCGGAGGATAGACTCCCACAAACTGGACCGCCCGGTTTATGTCTCCATCCAACAGATATGACTAAGATAAAATGTTTTGCCCAAGAACACACCGATGAATTTTATTTGCACGGGTGAGGCTTGAACCTAGGTCCTCTGGTTTCAAGTCACTGGGCTATCCACTGGGTCATGCCAGCCTTCATCCCAGAGAAAAGGGAAGGATACATAGAAATCATTCAGGATCCCTGCCTTATTCTTTCAAATAGATTCTTATAGTTTTTTAAAGTTCTTTAAAGTCTCGGAGAATAGACTTCCATACACAGGAAATGGCAGGTTCACACAGGAATATCTGGTATCGGAGGGGAGGTGGGAAAGGTGGGGAGGGGGTCTATGGACACACCAAAAAAAGTTACCAGTCAGTGGTAGGTACCATTGATGAAGTTCAAATCTCTTGATCTCTGATTCAGAGTTGAACTCTTCTTGGATGTTATCTATATGATGCAAGAATCTTTCATGGGTATCTGGTGAAGATCGGGAATTCCAACACAAGGTATAATTGCTAAACTTCCAATTAAAACAGTATACCGAGGGTTGGAATTTCATTTTTTCTTGCATACCATTTACATTCTGAGCATTGACGTTGCCAGCTACTAATGTTTTGCGTGTTTATTTATTTATCTTCCCTCATGTGTAAGATCAGGCTTTCCTATTGGTTAAGTTTACACTACATTTATGAGGTTTCAGAAGGGTGTCATGCTTTTGTAGCAAAGGCCTAAATTATATAATAATATTGCTTTAGTCTTGATTCGATAGTAAGCATATTACAGGGTTTTCAACTTCCTATGCATCTTTCCCTTCTGACTGGGGCGGCTCCAAACAACCTTATATTAAAAAACAATTCAATTTGAGTCCAAATAGGACAAACGAGTTTAACCCTTAACCCGCTAAGCCGACTATAATAGCCTTTGCATCAATTGTAAACCCAGATCGGCCTGCGAGCTGATCAGGGTTTACAATGTCTTGCAGCTGATCAGTCATTTCCCACAAAACACTCCTTTGTCACATGAATGTAATGGTCTTAACTGAAAGAAAGTACAGTCCATTATATATATGTAGCGGGTTAAGGGTTAAAGGAAACTGCTAATATATAAACCACATAAGTATGAAGTTAAGTTTATGTGCCAAATATTTAATGAGTTTTATGTATCCCTGATACAAAAAAGGGCTCATTAAGATAAAAAATAATTGTTCACTACTGAGAGAATGTAGAGAACATAAAGAGCGAAGCTTATATGGATAAGCAAGGATTTAAACCATCTATTTGGGAATAGGATCTTCAAAGGTTATTTTAACACCGACATATCTAAATTTATGTTAAATTCTACATATTAAATGGTATATACAAATATTTAAAGAATGTGTTAATATCAGATATTGCAAGCAGGAGGTCATGTGTTCCATCCCCATGCAGGAGGTCATGTGTTCCATCCCCATGCAGGAGGTCATGTGTTCCATCCCCATGCAGGAGGTCATGTGTTCCATCCCCATGCAGGAGGTCATGTGTTCCATCCCCATGCGGGTTATACCAAAGACTTCATAAAAACTGTGTTCATCTTATTAATATTGAACCTGTTTTTTCGTCTTCTGTTTTTACATATGTAATTGTTCTGTGGTATGGGCTAGTATTCTGAACTATTGATCAGTCTTATATTCTCTAGAATTAAAGGAAAATTCATTTAAAACAGTCATTTTAGAATTAGTTTTTGTTTAGAATTTGCTGTATTAGAAAGTCAAGAAACACAATACTCAGTGAGTAATGGAAACATTCAAAATATTTCTTTTCTTCAAGACATGGAACTCAATGTATTCTCAGAACACAGTTGGTCCTATAAGAACACAGTGATTCTATTTTTTGAATTAAAAAGGATATTTTGGGTGTTTGTGTTACTCATTGAGTAATGAGTTTCTTGATTTAAATCTTGATATGGCAAATTCTAAACAAACTTTTTTTTGTAGCGACTACTCCTCTGAAACTACTGAATGGATTTTCATGAAACTTTACAGAAATGTTGCCCATGAAGTCTAGTTGATCCTTGCAAAAATTCATGTTGATTTGAAATCCAAGATGGCCACCAAATCTAAAAATAGTTTTTAAAAAACAAGTTTGTAGCGACTACTTCTTGAAAACTCTAAGTGATATTGATATGGGACTTTTTCTAAAATGATCAGCATGACATGATGTTGGTCCTTGTCGAAAAATCGTTTTGATTCGACGGTAAACATGGCTGCCAGTGGCCATCTTTGTTTACATAGAGTTATATAATGAAAACTTGTAGCGATTACTCCTCTGAAACTACTTGACGGATTTTCATGAAAGTTCACACGAATGTTGCTCTTGATGTCTTATTGATCCTAGCAAAATTTCAGGTCGGCCGGAAATTCAAGATGGCTGCCATGGCTAAAAATAGATTTTCAAAATACAAGTTTGTAGTGACTACTTCTTGAAAACTATAAGTGATATTGATATGGGACTTTTTCTAAAATGATCAGCATGACATGATGTTGGTCCTTGTCAAAAATTGTTTTGATTCGACGTTAAACATGGCTGTCAGCGGCCATCTTTGTTTACATAGAGTTATATAATGAAAACTTGTAGCGACTACTCCTCTGAAACTACTTGACGGATTTTCATGAAACTTCACAGGAATGTTGCTCTTGATGTCTAATTGATCCTAGCAAAATTTCAGGTCGGCCGGAAATTCAAGATGGCCTCCACGGCTAAAAATATTTTTTTAAGAAACAAGTTTGTAGCGACTACTTCCTGAAATCAAAATCAATCAGTAGAGCTTCAAGGTCATTGACCTCTTGTTAAAATACAAGTTTGTAGCGACTACTTCTTGAAAACTATAAGTGATATTGATATGGGACTTTTTCTAAAATGATCAGTATGACATGATGTTTTCTTGAAAACTTGTAGCGACTACTTCTATGAAACTACTTGGCGGATTTTCATGAAACTGTACAGGAATGTTGCTCTTGATGTCTAATTGATCCTAGCGAAATTTAAGATCGGCCAGAAATTCAAGATGGCCGCCACAGCTAAAAATAGATATTTAAAAAATAAGTTTGTAGCGACTACTTCTTGAAAACTATAAGTGATATTGATATGGGACTTTTTCTAAAATGATCAGCATGACATGATTTTGATCCGAGTCGAACATTATTTTGATTCGACGTTAAACATGTCTGCCAGTGGCCATCTTTGGTTACATAGTTATATAGTAAAAACTTGTAGCGACTACTCCTCTGAAACTACTTGAAGGATGTTCATGAAACTTCACAGGAATGTTGCTCTTGATGTCTAGTTGATCCTAAAAGAAATTCAGGTCGGCCGGAAATTCAAGATAGCCGCCACAGCTAAAAATAGATTTAAAATAAATAAATTGTAGCGACTACTTCTTGAAAACTATAAGAGATATTGATATGGGACTTCTTCCAAAATGATCAGCATGACATGATGTTGGTCCTTGTCGAAAATCGATTTGATTCGACGTAAAACATGGCTGCCAGCAGCCATCTTTGTTTACATAGAGTTATATAATGAAAACTTGTAGCGACTACTCCTCTGAAACTACTTGACGGATTTTCATGAAACTTCACAGGAATGTTGCTCTTGATGTCTAATTGATCCTAGCAAAATTTCAGGTCGGCCGGAAATTCAAGATGGCCGCCACAGCTAAAAATATATTTTTAACAAATAAGTTTGTAGCAACTACTTAGTGAAAACTATAAGAGATATTGATATGGGACTTTTTCTAAAATGATCAGCATGACATGATGGTTATCCGAGTCGAACATTATTTTGATTCGTCTTTAAACATGACTGCCAGTGGCCATCTTTGTTTACATAGAGTTATATTATGAAAACTTGTAGCGACTACTCCTCTGAAACTACTTGACGGATTTTCATGAAACTTCACGTGAATGTTGCTCTTGATGTCTAATTGATCCTAGCAAAATATCAGGTCGGCCGGAAATTCAAGGTGGCCGCCATGGCTAAAAATAGATTTTCAAAATA
Organism: Cyrtodaria siliqua; assembly: GCA_037043455.1. Lineage (NCBI taxonomy): Eukaryota > Metazoa > Mollusca > Bivalvia > Adapedonta > Hiatellidae > Cyrtodaria > Cyrtodaria siliqua. The sequence goes on from JAWPHD010001175.1 coordinate 94,320, forward strand.
AAAGTTTGTAGCGACTACTTCTTGAAAACTATAAGTGATATTGATATGGGACTTTTTCTAAAATGATCAGCATGACATGATGTTGGTCCTTGTCAAAAATCGTTTTGATTCGACGTTAAACATGGCTGTCAGCGACCATCTTTGTTTACATAGAGTTATATAATGAAAACTTGTAGCGACTATTCCTCTGAAACTACTTGACGGATTTTCATGAAACTTCACAGGAATGTTGCTATTTATGTCTTATTGATCCTAGCAGAATTTCAGATCAGCCAGAAATTCAAGATGGCCGCCACAGCTAAAAATAGATTTAAAAAAAATAAGTTTGTAGCGACTACTTCTTGAAAACTATAAGTGATATTGATATGGGACTTTTTCTAAAAATGATCAGCATGACATGTTGGTTATTTGAGACAAACATTATTTTGATTCGACGTTAAACATGGCTGCCAGTGGCCATCTTTGATTACATAGAATTATATAATGAAAACTTGTAGCGACTACTCCTCTGAAACTACTTGATGGATGTTCATGAAACTTCACACGAATGTTGCTCTTGATGTCTAGTTGATCCTAGAAAAATTTCAGGCTCGCCGGAAATTCAAGATGGCCACCACAGCTAAAAATAGATTTAAAATAAGTAAGTTTGTAGCGACTACTTCTTGAAAACTATAAGAGATATTGATATGGGACTTTTTCTAAAATGATCAGCATGACATGACGGTTATCCGAGTCGAACATTATTTTGATTCGACGTTAAACATGGCTGCCAGTGGCCATCTTTGTTTACATAGAGTTATATAATGAAAACTTGTAGCGACTACTCCTCTGAAACTACTTGACGGATTTTCATGAAACTGCACACAAATGTTGCTCTTGAGGTCTTAATTGATCCTAGCAAAATTTCAGGTCGGCCGGAAAATCAAGATGGCCGCCATGGCTAAAAATAGATTTTCAAAATACAAGTTTGTAGCGACTACTTCTTGAAAACTATAAGTGATATTGATATGGGACTTTTTCTAAAATGATCAGCATGACATGATGTTGATCCGAGTCGAACATTATTTTGATTCGACGTTAAACATGGCTGCCAGTGGCCATCTTTGGTTACATAGAGTTATATAGTAAAAACTTGTAGCGACTTCTCCTCTGAAACTACTTGACGGATGTTCATGAAACTTCACAGGAATGTTGCTCTTGATGTCTAGTTGATCCTAAAAAAAATTCAGGTCGGCCGGAAATTCAAGATGGCCACCACAGCTAAAAATAGATTTAAAATAAAAAAGTCTGTAGCGACTACTTCTTGAAAACTATAAGAGATATTGATATGGGACTTCTTCCAAAATGATCAGCATGACATGATGTTGGTCCTTGTTGAAAATCGTTTTGATTCGACGTAAAACATGGCTGCCAGCAGCCATCTTTATTTACATAGAGTTATATAATGAAAACTTGTAGTGACTACACCTCTGAAACTACAAGACGGATTTTCATGAAACTTCACAGGAATGTTGCTCTTGATGTCTAATTGATCCTAGCAAAATTTCAGGTTGGCCGGAAATTCAAGATGGCCGCCACAGCTAAAAATAAATTTTTAAAAAATAAGTTTGTAGCGACTACTTAGTGAAAACTATAAGAGATATTGATATGGGACTTTTTCTAAAATGATCAGCATGACATGACGGTTATCCGAGTCAAACATTATTTTGATTCGTCTTTAAACATGGCTGCCAGTGGCCATCTTTGTTTACATAGAGTTATATAATGAAAACTTGTAGCGACTACTCCTCTGAAACTACTTGATGGATTTTCATGAAACTTTACAGGAATTTTGCTCTTGATGTCTAATTGATCCTAGCAAAATTTCAGGTCGGCCGGAAATTCAAGATGGCCACCATGGCTAAAAATAGATTTTCAAAATACAAGTTTGTAGCGACTACTTCTTGAAAACTATAAGTGATATTGATATGGGACTTTTTCTAAAATGATCAGCATGACATGATGTTGGTCCTTGTCAAAAATCGTTTTGATTCGATGTTAAACATTGCTGTCAGCGGCCATCTTTGTTTACATAGAGTTATATAATGAAAACTTGTAGCGACTACTCCTCTGAAACTACATGACGGATTTTCATGAAACTTCACAGGAAATTGTTGCTCTTGATGTCTCATTGATCCTAGCAAAATTTCAGGTCGGCCGGAAATTTAAGATGGCCGCCACGGCTAAAAATAGATTTTTAAAAAATAAGTTTGTAGCGACTACTTCTTGAAAACTATAAGAGATATTGATATGGGACTTTTTCTTAAATGATCAGCATGACATGATGGTTATCCGAGTCGAACATTATTTTGATTCGACGTTAAACATGGCTGCCAGTGGCCATCTTTGTTTACATAGAGTTATATAATGAAAACTTGTAGCGACTACTCCTCTGAAACTACTTGACGGTTTTTCATGAAACTTCACAGGAAATTGTTGCTCTTGATGTCTCATTGATCCTAGCAAAATTGCAGGTCGGCCGGAAATTTAAGATGGCCGCCACGGCTAAAAATAGATTTTTAAAAAATAAGTTTGTAGCGACTACTTCTTGAAAACTATAAGAGATATTGATATGGGACTTTTTCTAAAATGATCAGCATGACATGATGGTTATCCGAGTCGAACATTATTTTGATTCGACGTTAAACATGGCTGCCAGTGGCCATCTTTGTTTACATAGAGTTATATAATGAAAACTTGTAGCGACTACTCCTCTGAAACTACTTGACGGATTTTCATGAAACTTCACAGGAAATTGTTGCTCTTGATGTCTCATTGATCCTAGCAAAATTGCAGGTCGGCCGGAAATTTAAGATGGCCGCCACGGCTAAAAATAGATTTTTAAAAAATAAGTTTGTAGCGACTACTTCTTGAAAACTATAAGAGATATTGATATGGGACTTTTTCTAAAATGATCAGCATGACATGATGGTTATCCGAGTCGAACATTATTTTGATTCGACGTTAAACTCATCTCTAAAATACATGAACTGCACATTCAGGCAGGGAAAACTACACCCTATACTACAAGTTAAATGCGAATCAACCCGTGAGGCAACCAGACTGCCTGCACGTCTACGTGTCCTGTCCGGAACTTACAACCTTCAGGTGAACAGAGCGAGATTCAATCAGAAGGCTGTCAGCCCTCTGTGCCCACTGTGTGGAACTGAGGATGAAACGCTTGAACACTTCTTGCTGAGATGCATCAACCTACAGACAGTGCGGGACCCTATATTAGCTAACATTTATGACATTTTGAGAGAACACGATGTTACATGTGTTATGAACTCAGAAGATCTCATGAAACTCATTGCTGACTTCTCGCATATATTGCCGAGTTACCTACATAATGACACCTGTGGGCATGAGATCGAATTTCACGCAAGAAGACTGATTTACAATCTGCATTCAATGAGATATAGACTATTTAAAGGAATAAGATAGAGCCTTCCTGTGTGGTCACTTGCTATTAATACGTGATCTTAGTAAACATTATTAGAAACAAACAAGAAGAGAACAGTTTTAACATAGTTTTTAATACCGGTAGTGTAAAGCGTAAATAGACTATTCAGTGGTGGTGGATATACGTGTACAGTGATATTATCTATAGAAGTAACCTAGCAGTACCACTGCTGGGGTTCGCCATTTCTGGCGGTGAAGAATATAACAACAACAACAACAACATGGCTGCCAGTGGCCATCTTTGTTTACATAGAGTTATATAATGAAAACTTGTAGCGACTACTCCTCTGAAACTACTTGACGGATTTTCATGAAACTGCACACGAATGTTGCTCTTGATGTCTTAATTGATCCTAGCAAAATTTCAGGTCGGCCGGAAAATCAAGATGGCCACCATGGCTAAAAATAGATTTTCAAAATACAAGTTCGTAGCGACTACTTCTTGAAAACTATAAGTGATATTGATATGGGACTTTTTCTAAAATGATCAGCATGACATGTTGTTGGTCCTTGTCAAAAATCGTTTTGATTCGATGTTAAACATGGCTGTCAGCGGTCATCTTTGTTTACATAGAGTTATATAATGAAAACTTGTAGCGACTACTCCTCTGAAACTACTTGACGGATTTTCATGAAACTTCACAGGAAATTGTTGCTCTTGATGTCTCATTGATCCTAGCAAAATTTCAGGTCGGCCGGAAATTTAAGATGGCCGCCACGGCTAAAAATAGATTTTTAAAAAATAAGTTTGTAGCAACTACTTCTTGAAAACTATAAGAGATATTGATATGGGACTTTTTCTAAAATGATCAGCATGACATGTTGTTGGTCCTTGTCAAAAATCGTTTTGATTCGATGTTAAACATGGCTGTCAGCGGCCATCTTTGTTTACATAGAGTTATATAATGAAAACTTGTAGCGACTACTCCTCTGAAACTACTTGACGGATTTTCATGAAACTTCACACGAAGGTTGCTCTTGATGTCTTATTGATCCTAGCAAAATTTCAGACCGGCCAGAAATTCAAGATGGCCACCAGAGCTAAAAATAAATTAAAAAAATAATAAGTTTGTAGCGACTACTTCTTGAAAACTATAAGTGATATTGATATGGGACTTTTTCTAAAATTATCAGCATGACATGATGGTTATTTGAGTCGAACATTATTTTGATTCGACGTTAAACATGGCTGCCAGTGGCAATCTTTGTTTACATAGAGTTATATAATGAAAACTTGTAGCGACTACTCCTCTGAAACTACTTGATGGATTTTCATGAATATTCACAGGAATGTTGCTCTTGATGTCTTATTGATCCTAGCAAAATTTCAGGTCGGCCGAAAATTCAAGATGGCCGCCACGGCTAAAAATAGATTTTCAAAAAACAAGTTTGTAGCGACTACTTCCTGAAATCAAAATCAATCAGTATAGCTTCAAGGTCATTGACCTCTTGTTTAAGTCCCACCACAAAAGTGGAGCGGGCATTTAGTGTTACCCTTGGGTTAGAGTGGCCTTGACCTACTTTGTTCATTTACTCCATATCTCACACAGTAACTGTAATAGCAAAACACATCAAACACATCTACATGACAGAAACAGGTTAATCCATAGGTAGGTCTGTGTGAATACTGTAATCTTGACCTGTTTTTCGTACTGTTAATTTCGTTGAATTTTTGCACAGTATTAAACATCCACGGATACAGCTTTCAAACTTTGTGTGACTGACAGAGCTAATATCAGGACATCCGTGTGCCATGAACACATTTTCTTATTTATAGAAGCTTGTGTATATAGTCATCTAAACATATACTTATAAAAAAATAATTATATAAATAACCTCTAGAATTATATGCTTGTGGTAGAATTGCATATCAAGTACCTGTCTAATTTACCTTAAAATGATAAATAAGATGTTTTGTAAACTCAGTATGATCTAGTTGAACAGTTTAGATTGTATCCACCTGAATGATAATGATCTGATTTACCTGGAAACATTATACAGATTAAATATGCACAAAACAGATTTCTTTGAAAATGGCAAAGTAAACCAGTAACTGTTATTCATGCTTAATAATGCAGGTGGTTGGTCTTGTGCATAATTCTGCAGATGGCTGGTCTCTTGCATAATGCATAATTTTGCAGGTGGTTGGTCTCGTGCATAGTTCTGCAGGTGGTTGGTTTCGTGCATAATTCTGCAGGTGGTTGGTCTTGCACATAATTCTGCAAGTGGTTGGTTTTGTGCATAATTCTGCAAGTGGATGGTCTCGTGCATAATTCTGCAAGTGGATGGTCTCGTGCATAATTCTGCAAGTGGCTGGTCTCGTGCATGATTCTGCAAGTGGATGGTCTCGTGCATAATTCTGCAAGTGGATGGTCTCGTGCATAATTCTGCAAGTGGTTGGTCTCGTGCATAATTCTGCAAGTGGTTGGTCTCATGCATAATTCTGCAAGTGGATGGTCTCGTGCATAATTCTGCAAGTGGATGGTCTCGTGCATAATTCTGCAAGTGGATGGTCTCGTGCATAATTCTGCAAGTGGTCCTGGTCTCTTGCATAATTCTGCAAGTGGATGGTCTCTTGCATAATTCGGCAGGTCGTTGGTCTCGTGCATAATTCTGCAAGTGGTTGGTCTCGTGCATAATTCTGCAAGTGGTTGGTCTCTTGCATAATTCTGCAGGTGGTTGGTCTCGTGCATAATTCTGCAAGTGGTTGGTCTCGTGCATAATTCTGCAAGTGGTTGGTCTCGTGCATCATTCTAGTTGGTTCACAGGCAATTTTGCCATGATATAAGATATTCATATGATACATATAATTTCTATATAAAAGGTTTTAAGGTATATAAGGGTCATGAACTGCTCCTTTTATATAAGTATCATATCTTTATAGAATCATATAAGAATCATGCTACTTATGTGTGGTTGGTTCCATGCATAATTATACAGGTGTTTTTAACATTATCAGTATAACATTTACTAAACGATTTGGATACAATTATATGATGTGAGGCTTTTTGAGGGTCAGATCAATTTTAGCCAGATGGTTCTATAAATAAGTGGTGTGGAGCTGGTAAACAATTCATTACTGCATTTTACGTAGTCTTGTTAAACTCTAAGTACTGCTGCGGTGGCATAGTGGTAATGCATCTGTCTCGCATGTGGGGGGTCATGGGCACCATCCCTGGCTCCATCCCAGGCTGGGTCGCATGCGAGCGGTCATGAACTTCATCCCGGGCTGGGTCACATGTGGTAGGTCATGGGCACCATCCCTGGCTGGGTCACATGTGGTAGGTCATGGTCACCATCACTGGCTGGGTCACATGCGGTAGGTCATGGGCTCCATCCCAGGCTGGGTCACATTCCTTGAGGTCATGGGCTCCATCCTGGACTGGGTCACATACGGGAGGTCCTGGGCTCCATCCCAGGCTGGGTCACATGTTTTGTAGGAGGTTATGGGCTCCATCCCAAGCTGGGTCACATGTAGGAGGTCATGGGCTCTATCCCGGGCTGGGTCAAATGTAGGAGGTCATGGGCTCCACCCCGGGCTGGGTCACATGTGGGAGGTCATGGGCTCCATCTCAGGCTGGGTCACATTCCTTGAGGTCATGGGCTCCATCCCTGGCTGGGTCACATGTAGGTCATGGGCTCCATCCTGGGCTGGGTCATATGCATAAGGTCATGGGCTCCATCCTGGGCTGGGTCACATGTGGGAGGTCCTGGGCTCCATCCCAGGCTGGGTCACATGGGGAAGTTCATGGGCTCCATCCCAGGCTGGGTCACATGCGGGATGTCCTGGGCTGGGTCACATGTGGGAGGTCATGGGCTGGATCACTTGCGGGAGCTCCTGGGCTCCATCCGAGGCTAGGTCACATGCGGGAGGTCATGGGCTCCATCTTGGGCTGGGTCACTTGCAGGAGGTCCTGGGCTCCAACCGTGGCTGGGTCACATGTGGGAGGTCATGGGCTCCATCTTGGGCTGGATCACATGCAGGAGGTCCTGGGCTTCATCTCGGGCTGGGTCACACCAAAGACTTCACACAGATGGTACTAGTAGCTTTACAGTCAGGTTATAAGAGGCAATGACTGGTCAGCCGGGTGTCACTTCAGGTCTCACACCTCAATTAATTTTCCCATAGGGTTACTGTACAGCCTTTTCCAACATCTGAGCTTCAAAGCAGGGCAGCAGACATTGTTGTTGGTTTAATATCTTCAGTATAGCCAAGACCAGTAATTTAAAACAATAAAATACATAAGTTAGCCAGGTTGGTTTTTTTTCTCGCTAATGTTTTGTGAACCCTATGGAAAATACAAAATTCATACACTATCTAGCTGAATATGCGGTGCTTCGGTCAAACAATTCTGAAATTTGATTGAAACCTCATATCAATATGGGATTTTCTGTATCATCTGTCTTTTACACTGCAGATGTATGCTAAAGCAAAGAAAAACCTATTTTTCAAATTAAAAATTGCCTAAAATTGAGAAAAAGTAGAATTATTTTCTGTTTTCCTTTTGTCTCTAGGTCCGTGAGCTTTCAGGGGAGATAATAGAGGTGCGAGACCTATAGTGTGACTGGTCAGCCGGGTGTCAGTATAGTGAGACTGGGTGCCATGGGTCAGTAGAGTGTGACTGGGTGGTGTGGGTCAGTATAGTGTGACTGGGTGACATGGGTCAGTATGGTGTGACTGGGTGGTGTGGGTCAGTATAGTGTGACTGGGTGACATGGGTCAGTATGGTGTGACTGGGTGGTGTGGGTCAGTATAGTGTGACTGGGTGACATGGGTCAGTATAGTGTGACTGGGTGACATGGGTCAGTAGAGTGTGACTGGGTGACATGGGTCAGTAGAGTGTGACTGGGTGGTGTGGGTCAGTATAGTGTGACTGGGTGCCATGGGTCAGTATAGTGTGACTGGGTGCCATGGGTCAGTATAGTGAGTCTGGGGGATGTGGGTCAGTATAGTGTGACTGGGTGCTGTGGTCAGTATAGTGTGACTGGGTGCCATGGGTCAGTATAGTGTGACTGGGTGCCATGAGTCAGTATAGTGAGTCTGGGGGACGTGGGTCAGTATAGTGTGACTGGGTGCCATGGGTCAGTATAGTGTGACTGGGTGCCATGGGTCAGTATAGTGTGACTGGGTGCCATGGGTCAGTATAGTGTGACTGGGTGCCATGAGTCAGTATAGTGTGACTGGGTGCCATGAGTCAGTATAGTGTGACTGGGTGCCATGGGTCAGTATAGTGTGACTGGGTGCCATAGGTCAGTATAGTGTGACTGGGTGCCATGGGTCAGTATAGTGTGACTGGGTGCCATAGGTCAGTATAGTGTGACTGGGTGACATACGTCAGTATAGTGTGACTGGGTGCCATACGTCTGTATGGTGTGACTGGGTGCCATGGGTCAGTATAGTGTGACTGGGTGCCATGGGTCAGTATAGTGTGACTGGGTGCCATAGGTCAGTATAGTGTGACTGGGTGCCATGGGTCAGTATAGTGTGACTGGGTGCCATACGTCAGTATAGTGTGACTGGGTGCCATAGGTCAGTATAGTGTGACTGGGTGCCATGGGTCAGTATAGTGTGACTGGGTGCCATGGGTCAGTATAGTGTGACTGGGTGCCATACGTCAGTATAGTGTGACTGGGTGCCAATTGTGAGTCAGTATAATAGGAGTGGATTATGGACGCTATGACAGGTATTCAATGTGGCAGTTGATATTTCTCAAGAAGGCACTGTTGTGATAGAACAGACAGATTGTTTAAAACAAAGTTAGCTCTCATATCTAAATACATACATGGGTATATCTGGAATCAGCACTCAATTTCTTAAATATTGTCCTCTGTTAGCAAGCCGTTAATAAACAATTCAATTCAATTAGTGACCTAGTATTTCCTGTTTTTCAGTGGCATCAGAACCAGGTGCAGGATTCGACTCCAAGGGAATTGGGCTTCGGGCACAGAAGAAGCTCCTTGGAAAGATGTCAAGTAAAAAGATTGCCAAGGTGTTCATCGATGATACCACCGCCCGGCTTCTGGATAATGCTCACAAAGTACTCCGCGACTACATGCCTAGCAAGAAAGACGCGGACAAAATTTTGAAATATATGATCAAGACTGTGGTCAAAATTGGTATATTGTACCGAAACGACCAGTTTAATGCCGAGGAGTTGAAATTAGTTGATTCTTTCAAGCAAAAGTTTCATTCTCTATCCATGACTGTTGTTAGTTTTTACACGGTGGATTTTACGTACGATAAAGCCTTTTTGGCTCACTCTATTGAAGAGTGCCGTTCTCTACTTCAAGGTCTGATTAAACGTCACTTGACAGAAAAGTCCAAGTCTCGCGCGGACATTATATTCGAGACCTTCAACAACCCACTGTTGATGGACATCCTTTTCACCCCGGATGGAAAATACAAGGACCATATGGACAAAATCACAGCAGATATGAATACTCTAATGGATGAGGGAAACTTGTGAAAAATAAATGTGTTCTTAAAATGAAATATGCAATGAAAGAAAGGCAATACTATTTAGCTTTGTCAGATTCTAGTGTGCTTCTACAGCTTACGTTCAGTCAAAACCAGCTTTGTAGATCCATAACATGTGTTCAGGACATTTCTTGTCATTTAAGGAATGATTATGAAACTCACTGAAGCTTGTGTGACAACCCAAAGTAGGAGGAATTTACCATTTCAACATATACTGGTATAACCATAGAAATAACATCAATAACCATGAATTTCAGCACGCATTTCAACACAAAACACATGAATTTCAACCTGAATAACATGAAATTCAATACCAATATCCATGAATTTCAGCATCAATATCCATGTATTTCAATGTGAATTTCACAAAAGTAACCATAAATTTTATTTTATTTGCGATAAATTACCATACATTTTAACATGAACTTGTGTGAGTTTCAACACATGTTCACACATTGTTCCAAATGACAAGCCAATGTCAAGTGTAGGCATTTCTGCCTGAAAGTTTTATGTGACAAAGAATCATCTGTGAGGAATGTTTGCTGTATGGAAAATAATGTACAAATTAACAGAATGATATTTGTTTTGTACCATGTGCCAATCTGCAGGAATGAATTGTCATCACTTCTATGTGTCTTATAATAACAGGAGAACAATCTGACAATCGATGTCACTTTTATGCTCTGACTTTTAATAGTAAAACAGTCTAACCTGGTCTCCGCAATTTCGTGATAATGCTGGTTGGATGATTATCTAATTAGTTGAAGAGAGTCAACTCTGATCAGATTGTGTTAAGCTCGAAGTTACTCTGGTAAATGTATGCTCACTAGAGTCTTCTCAGATGCCTTTTGCTGGATGGTGCCCTAGTGTCCTCGATACAGGTGTTTCGACCTTGCAGGAAGAAGTTATTGGTCCTCACGACATGAAATTATCGAACAGAAGCATTATGCAGCAATAAATTGGTAGTCTGTTATATTAAAATATGCAGCAACAGACTTGTCCCGTTATATTTCGATGATTTACATTGAAAACCGGAACCACTGATGCAGGCAGTTAAAATCTTCACTGCTTCAGATAGAGCTTGAGTAACGTTAAAAAATTTTTTTTTTAAATTCTTCTCGCTAAATATTAATGTTGCGGTATTATGAAATTTACACCTTGTATGACACTTGCTTTTTATATAGCGCCTGGAGTATTATAGATATTACACCTCAAATATGAATACTGATTATACTCTGGTGTAATATTCATAATATTTCAGATGCGATATTACATCTAGAGTATATAATGAGTATTTCATCATTCTGAAGTAATATAAATATTACACATCAAATATAAGAAATATTACACCTGGCATCTTACGAATAACACCAAATAATACACATCAAATATAAGAAATATTACACCTGGCATCTTATGAATAACACCAAATATTACATCAAATATAAGAAATATTACACCTGGCATCTTACGAATAACACCAAATAATGCATATCAAATGTAAGAAATATTACACCTGGCATCTTACGAATAACACCAATTATTACACATCAAATATAAGAAATATTACACCTGGCATCTTACGAATAACACCAAATAATACACATCAAATATAAGAAATAATACACCTGGCATCTTACGAATAACACCATTACACATCAAATATAAGAATTATTACACCTGGCGTCTTGGGAATACCACCTGGATGAATTTGAAAAGAATTTGTTTTATTATCCTCGTCAGTATGTCTAGTATGGGTGGAGGGCATCCCAACCCAGACCTTACAATTTTCATAATAATTCTTGCATTTAAAGTCTGATAAGACTTGTGAGCATATCACCTGGAATATTACACCTAACATGTGGTAGTGGATCTGAATGAAAGGATTAGGTATGATACGAAGCAAAGTTGGCCCCCAATATTGAAATGTTTAAATCACTGACTGTGAATATTTACCAAATCATTATTAAAACTTATTAAAAGTAATTTTGAAAGCTCTTAATGACTTTAGGAGGCTCACAAACAAGGCTCTTTCTTTAAAAACAAAGCATTTTTTGTTCAGTTTCAGCAGTTTTCTGTCAATTTTTGGTCCTGAAATACAGAGCGCACCCTTGAGCACAGCTGGTATTTTATAGAGTATATGATAGAGGCACATCATTAGCCTAGAAACTGCCTAGAAACTGTGTGTGCTGGGGTGGGGGGGTGCTCTATATTTTTCGGATAAAAAAACTTGCCCACAAACGCCCAAAATATGCATTATATGACAAAAGTACCAAAAATGGGGGTGGGGTGCTCTATATTTTTCGGATCAAAAACTTGCCCACAAACGCCCAAAATATGCATTATATGACAAAAGTACCAAAAATGGGGGTGGGGTGCTCTATATTTTTCGGATCAAAAACTTGCCCACAAACGCCCAAAATATGCATTATATGACAAAAGTACCAAAAATGCCAATTATTGAGACCCAAGTTAAGCCTTCTAGATAAACAAAACAATTAAAAATATCTATTGAAGATAAAATATAATCAATTTACTTTAACATGCACAATAACTAAAGTAAACTATTTATATTTGCATTTTGAATATTATGAGGGCCAAAATACTCTCTTATCATACCTAATCCTTTCTAAAATAGTTTTAATAATTGGAAACATTCTTGTGTAGATCGTATGCATGAGAAACAGATAAAATATATTTCACCCAGTTACAGATTTGAAATATAAAACATATGTAAATGTTTTTTATTCCGTACATTTATACATCTTTTTGTTTATTTGGTAGCAAACTTACATGAACAAAATTCCATAAAGCTGAGGAACACATCGATTTATCCAAGTGAGAGTTTAGTGTGTGCTAATTGGAAAAAAAATCTAATATTTTAATGAGCACAACATTCCATTCTCCTCATGGACTTGGAGTTTGTATCTGCAGCTTAACGACCATGATTGCTTTTAATCGTTCATGTATGAACACCTGTGACACAAGTACATAAGCAAAAAGCATACAATTGAAAATATGTCAATAGATAACGTTTAACTCTGGATATAGATCAAATATGGAAGTGTGAGTCGGTAACCAGGGTAGAAGTTGTAATACACTAAAGATTTTTATATATTATTAATGCTTTTTTGCTATTGTTTGATGATCTTAATATATCTGGTTGTAAAATTATGTATGCATTCTAACACAAAAAAATATAAGTTGATCCTTTTTTAGTGGGTAAAATGGAATATAATGTCTATTGCTTATTTACCTTTTTTCTAAAGTACTACAAGCCAAATCTGAAAAACAAACAGTTCACCTAAATGCTTTAGTCTGTATTTTTTCAACATTATTTTTATATACTAATAACTGTATTTTTAGGTTCTCTTAATGCAATTCCTTCAAGTGCTTCATCCCCGTGTGGTTGCCGGGGTAGAATACAACCACTGCAAACCTAGGACCCACCCTTCATGTTCATTTTGTCATTTTTTATCATGCTCATTCAAGGTCTTCATCATGACACTGTGTCTGCAAACTTGGCTCCATCGTAAATGGGGTGTTTACTATAGAATATGCAGCAACTCTGCAGTTCTGCAGGTCAGACGGTTCGAGGCCCATTCTCCATGTTTTATCCTGATGTAAGTGGAGGATGAGCCTGGCATGTTAGGCGCCATATAACCTTTCATGTGTTGGTGCGCCTTAAAACGCAATTCAATTCAATTTAATTGAAGTGCTTCATATTGTTTCCATGTGTCTGTCAGTAATGTCCAGCTATATAGTGATTAGGTATGGAGAGATTATGTACTTGCAAGCTATTAATGCTCATTGCTGCCAGGTATTGATTAGGTTGCAATGCCATGTGCACTGCAGTTGTTGAAACTGTAGACTCAGAATTATCACATTAAGGATAAAGAAGGGGAGAAAAGATGCTAAATATAACTGTAGAACATAGTGGCATGGTTATGAGGTAACAAGAAGGGGAGAAAAGATGCTAAATATAACTGTAGAACATAGTGGCAGGGGGTGGGGGCTAGGTAGCTTATATGGAAAGGAAGCTTGGGATTGCACTGGGGTCAAGGTCACTGTTACTAAAAATAGAAAAATGGTTTCTGCTCAATAGCTTAAGGAATGAGATATTGGGATGAAACTTGCTGTGTAGGTAGCTTAGATGAAAAAGAAGTTTGGGATTGCATTTGGGGTCAGGGTCAAGGTCAAAAAACAAAATTGCTAAAAATAGAAAAACAGTTTCCTCTCGATAACTTTAGTTGGGAATAAGATATTGGAACGAAACTTGCTATGTAGGTACCATATATGTAAAGGAAGTGTAGGATTGCATTTGGGGTCACTGATTTCAAGTTTAGATCACTTTTACTACTAAAAATAGAAAACGGTTTCAGCTCGGAAAACCTGTTTTTTGTGGAATTTCCATGTTTCTGGGTGATATGACAAGGATCATACCCTCTAACAGAAGACTTCATTATTACATTTATAATGATTAGGTAAGAGAGTCATATTATTTTCCCAATTTTGCAAACAAACATGGTTAATAGTTTTTAAAATCTTTATGACAAATATTTTCTACCTTGTGCCTAATTTATGATATATATGATATCATTTGCACCAAATGTGTTCTCTTATCGTTAGCAAAGACTGCTAACGTTCTTCCCCATATAGTAAAAGCCTTAAGTGGGGGGTATTTGTTAGCCTTTGGCTTACATTTCTAGTTTTATCGGTTTTATACATTATTTATCATAGTTTTTAATTTTTGAAGACAAATCAGTCAAGAAAAAAAAAAGTAATACAAACTTGGATGATATTTACTCTCTTCGATATTTGGTGGCATAAGAGCTCCCAGGAAGGAAAAAGGTCAAAGAAGAAATCAAAGAACTATCTTCATATTTTGGAAATTGAAAAATGAACAGGTTAGTGATCTTATTAATTAGGGTGACAATTATTTGCAATTTCATATCTTTTTAATCAGATCAGTGTCGTCATTATTTTGCTGTGCACTTTATCAGACTCATTGTCCTCTTTCCTGTTATGTGTTTATTATGATGTATGTTATGATTATATATTGGTCTTTCAGTCTTGATATTTTGGAATCTCAGACTCGCAAATGTTCTGAAATGGCTTTTTGCTGTGCTGATACTTGCGATCAGTGTACGAGTAAGAACATTTTAAATAATTAGAAAACAAAAGTGAATTAACATTAAACTGGGAAATTACATTAAAATATAGTCATGTTCTCTACAAAGTATCATTACTGTGAAATAATGTTAAACTGTAGTAATTTTCAGTACAAAGCGGCCATTTGATTTGAAATAACATAGTAATGCTTAGTACAAAATGGCTATCTACTGTGAAATAACATCAAAACAAAGTACTGTTCAGTTCAAAAATTACTATTTACAGTGCAAGTACATTGAAAGTAATTTTCAGGATGAACTTGGCATTTTTAAGTGAGACGACATTGAGATTTCTTATATACTCGAGACAAAGTATTGCGGAGGCAAGGGGTATTACATTTTTCCATGACAACTATATTGTTTTTTATGAAGGTTTCATCTGTTTTTTAAGCAGTTGTCAGTCATAAACTTTCAAGATTTACTAGGAATTGACTTGATGGCAAATAAAATAGATCTGGCATCTTTTTTTTGTGTGTTTGTAGCTGTTGGGGTTTGTTTTTTTACGAGATTTTTATTTGCTAGTTTGAGTTACTAGATATTTCGGAGAGGAATTATTGACCGTTACAAAATTGATTTCTTGGCTAGAACAAATTGTTAGGCAATATAATTTCTTTGCTATGCTTATAAATAATATGTTGTTAATGTAGATTAGATTTTGTTAAAAGATTTCCATGCGTGCTGTTAAACATAGTGATCTCTTTCCCAAGATGCAATATGATAAAACAAGTTTGTGCGTTTGTGTGCATTATTTCGTATTTTGTTTGTTACTTTTTTGTGCTTGTGTGCTAAATTAATGGAATGTTTTAATAATCTAATACAGATTAGAAAAACTGTGCTAAACCTTGGTTTTATATAGATATAAAATGTAATTTACTTTCTCTGATAATTTATCAATGTGGGAATACCATTTCTAAAAACACGATGTGATAACGTTCAAGATAGATTGCTGGGAACGCTGGTATTAACCTTACCTGTACTGCGTCACATGGACTAAAAGATGAGATTTTCTCATGAATGGAACAGAGTTGTCTCTTGCTTTTGCTGAAGTGTGATCAGTGTATTCCAGGGGTGGGGTGGGGATGGGGGGACTAGGTGATCATTTAATTAGGTGTGGGCTTGAGCAACAGTTGTTTCAGCAGAAGACACCAAACTAAGAGCCGGGAGAATTTTACAGGATATTTCCAAGCTAACAACAGTTATGTATTCTGAATTGAATGGCAGTTGGTTTGAAAAAGCAAACGATGAAATATATCAAATCTTTATCATGACACCATGTATGCAAAACCTGGAAGCGTGGCTCCATCGTAAATTGAGTGTCTACTTTAGAATTTGCAGCAACTCTGCAGTTCTGCATGTAAGAAGGTTCTAGGCCCATTTTCCATATTTTATTTTGATGTAAATGGGGGACTTTCATTCCTGTTAGGCGCCATGTAACCTTTCATGTGTTGGTGCGCCTTAAAACCCAATTCAATTATACAATTCAATCAGCTAGGTTCAATTAGAGGAGAGCCATTTACTGAAATGTAATACCTATAATTCCAGAAATAAAGAAACCAAGTATCCAATAATTAAATAGAGTTTATAGCATCATTTGTTTTCCAAGGTTATTTGCTAATTTTCTGGAAATGGTCAATCCATTATGAATGCTTTATGGATTCTGAATTAGGAGATAATTGGTTGTTATATGGGATGGGATCTTGACACTACTGTACCATTAACCTCTGTTATATGTATTATACCTATTGTTTTATACTGCCTATGTTTGTGATAGGCAAAATAACGGTGCTGTCCATTATTTTGCCTAATTCATTATCCTTTAGAATTTTGTATTTAAATAAGCCAAATGCATAATCAGTCTCGTTAAAATGCAGCTCTTTAGTTTGTTTATCTACATCGGTGAGAAAAATAGATCTGTGTTTAAATCAGATGGAGACATAATGTGTCTCTCTGTCTGTGGGATTCTGCATATATACGTTAGGGAATACATATATACGTTAGGGAATATATTGCACATATTGTTTCTGGGTTTGCACTACAGCTGAGTTTATATTCAACGAATAACAAAATGCTTGACTTTTGTCGCAAAATGCTTGAATAATGTCAGAGAAATACCAGTTCTAAATTAACCCTTAACCCGCTAAGCACGACTATAATAGCCTTTTGCGTCCATTGTAAACCCAGATCAGCCTGCGAGTAACTAGCAGACTGATCAGGGTTTACAATGTCTGGCTGATGATCAGTCATTTTCAACAAAACACCCCTTTGTCACTTAAATGGAATGGTCTTAATTCAAAGAAAGAACAGTCCATTATATATATATATAGCGGGTTAAGGGTTGAATAGTCTTTGTAAGCACTCCAATCCCAAATATATTATGTCGTCAGGTTGACCTGAGATTTAGGGTTTTTTACAAGTTTTCATAACTTTTGATATGAATTTTTTTCTTCAAATCTACTAAATGCCATGAATTTCAGGTCTAATCATAAGGGTGTTTGTCCATATATTTGGATGTAATGGCAATAGTCACGTTACTTCTATCATACCTTTGTGAACACAAAATGAATTAACAAAATGTATTTTCTACATAATGATCAAATGCTCATTATTTTTGTCAATCAATTAATACATGTGTGCTAGAAGGTGTTGTATCAAGAATGTGCCTCCAGTGATTATAATACCAGTCGAAAACCAGCATGCCAGTAGGTTTGTAATGTCTGGTTGTCGGCTGCATGCTTGAAGTCTTTATATACATGTTTAATAGAATGGAAATTGTGTGTGTGTATACATTGAAGGATATATGCATGTTAATACTTGTGTTAATGAAGTACTCCATAAAATATACATATTGTTGTCAGTCTCATAAGTATGTAAGTATGAAAGTTCACATTAGGTATATAATTGGCTGACTGTAAATGCATGTAAGTATGCATTCAGCTAACATTAAATTCATATAAGTATGTATTCAGCTGAAATTTCACATATTTAGTATGCATTCAGCAGACTAAATTCACATAAATATGCATTCATCTACATGTAACATTAAATTAAGTATGCATTCAGCTAACATTCACATACGTATGCATTCAGCTGACATTCACACAAGTATGCATTCAACTGAGATTTACATAAGTATGCACTCAACTGAGATTCACTAAGTATGCACTCAGCTGACATTCACACAAGTATGCACTCAGCTGAGATTCACGTAAGTATGCACTCAGCTGACATTCACACAAGTATGCATTCAACTGAGATTTACATAAGTATGCACTCAACTGAGATTCACATAAGTATGCACTCAACTGAGATTCACTAAGTATGCACTCAGCTGACATTCACACAAGTATGCACTCAGCTGAGATTCACATAAGTATGCACTCAGCTGACATTCACACAAGTATGCACTCAACTGAGATTCACGTAAGTATGCACTCAGCTGAGATTCACATAAGTATGCATTCAACTGAGATTCACATAAATATGCACTCAGCTGAGATTCACATAAATATGCACTCAGCTGAGATTCACATAAGTATGCACTCAGCAGACGGATATTCAGACAATTTGATATGCAGGTTGATCATAACAATTCATATACAATTATATTGATATAAACAGTATGTAATATGTGAACAATTCTTGTATTTTGCTCATGTAAACCATGATCTTATAATCACAAAATTAAATGTATATAAAAAGTAATTTTTTTAATTGTAAATATGTACATTGTAATCTTTATGTTTTGGGGAAAATGGTTGACAAATTTGTGTGTGTTTGAGAGAGCTTAAAGGGACACACGGCAATCTTGAAACATTTATTATACGTTAAAAAATGTGTAACCTAAGTTTTATAGTCTACTGGGCACAGTATATAGAGTCTGGACGAGTGCGTTTGTGCGTGGATTCATGGTGCGCTTGACTGTATATGGGGACCTCAGTTTTCACTCATCCAAATGACTGGTGGGTGGGAAATACTTAGTAATTTGATGATTTATCTAAATTTGGTCGGGGCTGGGATTGCTCTCTGGAACCCCAAACCCTCATGCCAACTCCACATGCCTTAAAATGCATACCTTGTCAGCTTTACTTTAAAACTGCATGTAAAATATATTGGTTTTTAGCTCGACTGATGCTTATGCCGTGGTGCGGCGTCCGTCCGTCTGTCCGTAAACTTTTATTTGTAGCGACAACTCCTCTGAAACTACTGGATGGATATTCATGAAACTTTACAGAAATGTTGCCCATCAAGTCTAGTTGATCCTAGCAAAAATTCATGTTGATGTGAAATCCAAGATGGCCGCCAAAGCTAAAAATAGAGTTTTAAAATACAAGTTTGTAGCGACTACTTCTTGAAAACTATAAGTGATATTGATATGGGACTTTTTCTAAAATGATCAGCATGACATGATCCTTGTCAAAAAAAGTTTTGATTCAACGTTAAACATGGCTGCCAGCGGCCATCTTTGTTTACATAGAGTTATATAGTAAAAACTTGTAGCGACTACTCCTCTGAAACTACTTGGCGGATTGTCATGAAACTTGACAGGAATGTTGCTCTTGATGTCTTATTGATCAGGTCGGCCGGAAATTCAAGATGGCCGTCACAGCTAAAAATAGATTTTTAAAAAATAAGTTTGTAGCGACTACTTCTTGAAAACTATAAGTGATATTGATATGGGACTTTTTCTAAAATGATCAGCATGACATGATGTTGATCCTTGTGGAAAATTATTTTGATTCGACGTTAAACATGGCTGCCAGTGGCCATCTTTGGTTACATAGAGTTATATTGTAAAAACTTGTAGCGACTACTCCTCTGAAACTACTTGACGGATGTTCATGAAACTTCACAGGAATGTTGCTCTTGATGTCTAGTTGATCCTAGAAAAATTTCAGGTCAGCCGGAAATTCAAGATGGCCGCCACAGCTAAAAATAGATTTAAAATAAATAAGTTTGTAACGACTACTTCTTCAAAACAATAAGAGTTATTGATATGGGACTTTTTCTAAAATGATCAGTATGACATGATGTTGGTCCTTGTCGAAAATCGTTTTGATTTGACGTTAAACATTGCTGCCAGCGGCCATCTTTGTTTACATAGAGTTATATAATGAAAACTTGTAGCGACTACTCCTCTGAAACTACTTGACGGATTTTCATGAAACTTCACAGGAATGTTGCTCTTAATGTCTAATTGATCCTAGCAAAATTTCAGGTCGGCCAGAAATTCAAGATGGCCGCCACGGTTAAAAATAGATTTTCAAAAAACAAGTCTGTAGCGACTACTTCCTGAAATCAAAATCAATCAGTAGAGCTTCAAGATCATTGACCTCTTGTTAATTTTGTCCTCATGGTTTTACCTAAAAGTTTCGCTAAATTAATGATGCCTTGTACTCAACAATTAGGAATGTTTCAAAATAATTAGTTTTTAATTGTCTGAGAAATTATCAAGTCTTATTTACAAATATTCGCAATGTGTAGAAAACCTAGCTCAATGCCCCAGATTTAAACTCGAGATTGTTGTGTACCCCTTTAAAATGATAACAACTCCCCAGAATAAAAAATCCCCTTCTGTGCATCTCATCAACTTCCGGAGTTTCATGGGTTTGATAATTTGAAATTTAAATGCTTCTGTGCGAAGCATTGCAGACTGCCTACATAATTATGCAATCCATTATGTGTGTCAGTTAATGTCTTTTTCAATATGCATTTAACAGTTACAGAAGTTTGCTGAAGTTCACATCCGTCTGTTTTCAAGAACTACTGTACATTTTAGGAGAAGCTCTGACTTTGATTTTGTTTAAAGATGCGTTATTTAAATTATTTCAACAATGCCTGCAATATAATTATAGGATGACTGTTTTTGTTATCCAAGCATTATGCTTTAATGCAGTGAATTTTTTAGTTGGCTATCGATAGACAGATCTGAAGTGCAATGTTTAACAAGTATTTCACTATCTAAATGCTATGTTTGTTAACTAAGTAGAGCAGAATTTGATTTGTTAAAAGTGCAACAACCTTACGTTCTATAAAATCACATTCAGCAGCACATGAAAGCTGTCTGAGGTCACACCACAGATAATCTGTCTGTTTGAGGTCACACCACAGATAATCTGTCTGAGGTCAACCACAGATAATCTGTCTGTTTGAGGTCACACCACAGATAATCTGTCTGTTTGAGGTCACACCACAGATAATCTGTCTTAGGTCAACCACAGATAATCTGTCTGTTTGAGGTCACACCACAGATAATCTGTCTGTTTGAGGTCACACCACATATAATCTGTCTGAGGTCAACCACAGATAATCTGTCTGTTTGAGGTCACACCACAGATAATCTGTCTGTTTGAGGTCAACCACAGATAATCTGTCTGTTTGAGGTCACACCACAGATAATCTGTCTGTTTGAGGTCACACCACAGATAATCGGTCTGTCTGAGGTCAACTACAGATAATCTGTCTGTTTGAGGTCAACCACAGATAATCTGTCTGAGGTCACACTACAGATAATCTGTCTGTTTGAGGTCAACCACAGATAATCTGTCTGTTTAAGGTCACACCACAGATAATCTGTCTGTTTGAGGTCACACCATAGATAATCTGTCTGTTTGAGGTCACACCACAGATAATCTGTCTGTTTGAGGTCACACCACAGATAATCTGTCTGTTTGAGGTCACACCACAGATAATCTGTCTGTTTGAGGTCAACCACAGATAATCTGTCTGAGGTCACACCACAGATAAGCAGTCTGTTTGAGGTCACACCACAGATAAGCAGTCTGTTTGAGGTCACACCACAGATAATTCACACCATAGATAATCTCTTTGTCTGTCACACCAATCTCTTTGTCTGTCACACCACTGATAATCAGTCTGTCAGGTCTCACCACAGATAATCTGTCTGTTTGAGGTATCACCACAGATAATCTATCACCACAGGTAATAATATTATGTCTGTTTGAGGTCACACCACAGATAAGCAGTGTTTGAGGTCACACCACAGATAAGCAATCTGTTTGAGGTCTCACCAAAAGATAATCTGTCTGTTTGAGGTATCACCACAGATAATCTGTCTGAGGTCAACCACAGATAATCTGTCTGTTTGAGGTCACACCACAGATAATCTGTCTGTTTGAGGTCACACCACAGATAATCTGTCTGTTTGAGGTCACACCACAGATAATATATCTGTCTGTTTGAGGTCACACCACAGATAATCTGTCTGTTTGAGGTCACACCACAGATAATCTGTCTGAGGTCAACCACAGATTAGCATTCTGTTTGAGGTCACACCACAGATAAGCAGTCTGTTTGAGGTCACACCACAGATAATTCACACCATAGATAATCTGTCTGTTTGAGGTCACACCATAGATAATCTGTCTGTTTGAGGTCACACCACAGATAATCTGTCTGTTTGAGGTCACACCACAGATAATCTGTCTGTTTGAGGTCACACCACAGATAATCTGTCTGTTTGAGGTCACACCACAGATAATCTGTCTGTTTGAGGTCACACCACAGATAATCTGTCTGAGGTCAACCACAGATAAGCAGTCTGTTTGAGGTCACACCACAGATAAGCAGTCTGTTTGAGGTCACACCACAGATAATTCACACCATAGATAATCTGTCTGTTTGAGGTCACACCACAGATAATCTGTCTGTTTGAGGTCACACCACAGATAATCTGTCTGTTTGAGGTCACACCACAGATAATCTGTCTGAGGTCAACCACAGATAAGCAGTCTGTTTGAGGTCACACCACAGATAAGCAGTCTGTTTGAGGTCACACCACAGATAAGTCACACCATAGATAATCTCTTTGTCACACCACAGATAATCTGTCTGTCTGAGGTCTCACCACAGATAATCTGTCTGTTTGAGGTATCACCACAGATAATCTATCACCACAGGTAATAATATTATGTCTGTTTGAGGACACACCACAGATAAGCAGTGTTTGAGGACACACCACAGATAAGCAGTGTTTGAGGTCACACCACAGATAAGCAGTGTTTGAGGTCACACCACAGATAAGCAATCTGTTTGAGGTCTCACCAAAAGGTAATCTGTCTGTTTGAGGTCTCACCACAGATAATCTGTCTGTCTGAGGTCACACTTCAGATAAGCAGTCTTTTAAAGTCACACCACAGATAAGCTGTCTGTTTGAGGTCTCATCACAGAGAATCAGTCAATTTGAGGTCCCACCACAGATAATCTGTCTGAGATCACACCACAGAGATATTAGCAGTGTGTTTGAGGTCACACCACAGATAAGCAGTGTGTTTGAGGTCTCACCACAAATAAGCAGCGAGTTTTAATCGTCCGAGTCTGTTTAATCTCCTGATTTAAGTTATTTAACCAGAAAGCATGCCATTATCTCAATAGATTGATGGTGCCATTTATTTGCATTTGGGGAGAGATGAACAAAATAAGATAAGAGGTGAAGTTGTTAAGACTTAAACACTGCCAGACATGTTCAGAACAAATCCCAGATTTTCACTTAATTCTGGTTTGTATATTCCTTTAAGTGGTGGTGTGTTTATATTTCTCCCTGGGTCTGATTGGAATGTATAATGTTATTATTAGTCCATAAATAATCGGGGATAATATATTTATCTCAAAAACCTGTGAAATATTCCTCCATTGTTGACATGTTGTATTCCAAGAAAAGTGAGGTTTTACTGTTTGTGAAGAGCAATAACAGTTTTGTAATCTCTAAACTTTGAGATATTTAACACTTTATACTTAAAAAAATCATCCTGAAGTGAAGTATTTAATTTCAGTCCCTCAAGTATAGTTTCCAGTTAGGTTTATGATGTACATGTATAAATATTACTACCAAATCAAAAGTAATATGGTCATTACATAATACTGATCAGCTGTTCAAATGTGTATGTTAAAGAAAAAAAGTAAAAAAAGGGAATTTTGCATGTTCAATGTTCTCTCCAGCAATTTTACATGTATTTCGTTTTAAGATTACTTGTGGACTGTCACAGGTGTAATTCTAAAGCCTAATGGATAATTATTTTTGTAAATATATTTTTAGATATAGTGATTATAAAGTGTTAGGATATCTTGTGGTTAAAATTAAGGACCAGGGTTGGCAACTGCTTCGGTAATCAAATGCTTGTGGTAATGCATTTACAGTTAGGGTAATGGACAGGGTTGTATCAAGTCACAAAACCACTCCTCATCCTGGCCTGGTTATTATAATCAATCCTGTGTTCTAGTGTGCAGTGACATGCAGTGTGCAGTGACATGCAGGTTGAAAACTGAAAATAGTGCATTTTGTGAAAGACATGACATTAATTATACATTACATGTATAAGTGCAATTTGAACGAGACGTGATCAAATATACATACATGGAATAAGGGCATTTTGCACGAGACATGATCAAATATACATACATGGAATAAGGGCATTTTGCACGAGACATGACTAGATATTATATACATGATGGAATCATGGCTTATTGTACCACTATAGATCTTATTTCTTTGCACTTTTTAACTATCACTGTTCTTGTACTGCATTTGTTTTTAAATGTAAAACCTCCGTTATATAAAACTGTTACCTTTCAACAGCTATATAGTCTATATTATTAATAAAAATATGCACATTTACACAGCGTGAGAGTTCTTATTTCTACAACCACCTCACTCCTCTAAGTTTGTGTTAAAGGAACAAACCCGCCAAATAATGGCAAAATTCCACTACAAAACCATTCGTCAAAACTCTATCCAGATGTTCAGGGTATATAATAATGCATAAATGCTAATTAAAAGTATAGGTTTATTTCACGGGTTCTTAAAACACCCGTGTGGGTCCCGGGGGCCCCCGATTGGTCACGGGGCAAAGAATAGGGCCACTGCAGAACCTTTGGAGGGGTGCAGGCAGAGGGGTAGAATCCCCCTAAATTCATGTTCATTTTATCATTTTTTGTTCATGTTCATTAAAGGTCTTCATCATGATCCCTGCATTGTTTCGGGTGCTATCTCGCTCGCATCAAAAGAGCAGTGGCAGAAAAACAATAAACGTGGCTCCAGCGTAAATGGAGTTTCTACGATAGAATTTGCAGCAACTCTGCAGTTCAGGGTGAGAAGGTTCTAGGCCCATTTTCC
Source organism: Cyrtodaria siliqua (assembly GCA_037043455.1). Classification (NCBI taxonomy): domain Eukaryota; kingdom Metazoa; phylum Mollusca; class Bivalvia; order Adapedonta; family Hiatellidae; genus Cyrtodaria; species Cyrtodaria siliqua. The sequence goes on from JAWPHD010001175.1 coordinate 119,599, forward strand.
ATATTTTATCTCGATGTACATGGAAGATGAGCCTGGCATGTTCATGCCTGTTAGGCGCCATATAACCTTTTCATGTGTTGGTGCGCCTTAAAACCCAATTCAATTCAATTCTTAAAATACCTGCGATCGAATATGCGTAAAATGTATTACGATTATGTATAATTAGACTCGAGAGTTTTGTGGTTTGGCCTGGCTGGTTAAAGCCATTTATATTGTGTCTTTAAACGAGTTTGGATTCTTAAAATATGTAAGATATATACCTCCTAGTCAGTAGGTTTGATATTTGTAAACTTTGGCTATCTCTCCCTTTTCAGCAAAAGTGTGGATATAGAATTGGCATTGCCTGTCTGTCTGTGCAAGCATCTCGTATGCACAACTCCTCCTACCTTTACAACTGATTCAAACTAGAACTGTCGCCGGAGGCAGACAAATACCCACCGCTGGCAACTTGTTGGGGAGTGGGTAAACATACAAGACTTTGTTCCTATAAGATATATAGACATACGAGGGACGGTCATTAAATAGGTGCACTTTAACCGATAAGTTACATAATACAAAAACCTGAGCAAAATGCTCGATGTTCACGGGTAGTTTAGTCCTTGACCGATTATATGCAACAATAATTTTCAATTGGTACACAATATAATATCAAAACCGGTCATTTGTACATGGTATGTATACATGGTGAAATGGACTCAACGTATGAAGAACAACGTGCAGTGATAAAGTTTCTTCTTGAAGAAGGGGAAACGCAGGTTAATATTTTGAAACAACTTCAAAATAGATTTGGAGATGTGTGCATGTCACGTAGGATGCTTTATTCGTGGGTAGCTCCTTTTCGTGGGGGTAGAACAAGCGTGCAAAATAGGTCTCGGCAAGGGAGACCAAGTACCACAGTGACCCCACAAATGGTCAAAAATATTGAAGACTTCATCATGAAAGATAGGTGAGTCACCCTGCAAGAGGTTGCTTATAGATTTGGCATTGCAAAAGGGTCCGTATTTAAGATAGTTCGGGACCACCTGGGGATGAGCAAGGTAAGTGCTCGCTGGGTGCCAAAACAGTTGTCACCAGACCAAAAAGCAAATCGGAAGACAACTTCTAAAGATCATCTAGCTCGTTATAAGAAGGAAGATGATACCTTTTTGAACCATATCATAACTGGGGATGAAACATGGATTCATCACTCTGAGCCTGAATCAAAAGCTCAGTCTAAACAATGGAAAAGAGCTGGATCGCCGCCCCTCAAAGAAGTTCAAACAGTCGCCTTCAGCCGGGAAAGTCATGGCCATCATTTTCTGGGATTATAAAGGTGTTCTTTTGAGGCATTATGTTCCAAAAGGTCGCACTGTCAATGCAATCTACTATTCTGATGTCTTGCCAAAATCGAATGAAAATTTGCGTAAACTGAGACCAAGACTTTGAATGAAGAATGTGATCCTTTTGCATGACAATGCCCCAGCTCATACTGCTGCCAAAACGGTCGATTTATTGAAGACATACAAGTGGGAAACTCTTCAACATCCCCGCTACAGCCCTGACCTAGCTCCTGGTGACTATTATTTGTTTCCAGAATTGATGAAAATGCTTGCTGGGAGGATATATGCCACCAGAGAGGCATTGATTAGGGCTGTAAATCAGTACCTTCGACATAGGCCTACATCTTGGTTTGCCGATGGCATCAGAAAGCTCCCACACCGTTGGCAAAAGTGTATAAAGAAAGGAGAATACTTCGAGGAGTAAAAAAAAAAAAAAAAAAAAAACTATCAGAAAAAAGGTTATGGATGTTGTGCACATATTTAATGACCGTCCCTCGTATATTTTAGAGAAAAAGTCCGGACAAGAATTTTCTATTTGACTCCAAGTATGAAATGCATTAAAATACAAAGGGCCATAACTGAGTGGAAATTTATCGAATCGGAACATCATGATAATATGTGCATCTCCACTTGATATTGATGCTTTGTAGCAAGTTTCACGAAATTATAACATGGGGGTTTTAGAGAAATAGCCCGAACAAGAATTTTCTATTTGACTACCAAATATGAAATGCATTAAAAATACAAAGGGCCATAACTCAGTGATAAATTATTGTACCTGAACGTCATGACAGTATGCACATCTCCATTTGATATTGATACTTCCTAGCAAGTTTCAATAAATTCTAACATGGAGTTTTAGAGAAATAGCCCGGACAGGAATTTTGTACAGTATATATATATTAGAACTAAAAAGGGCCGTAACTCTGTGGAAAATTATCGAGCGGAACATCAGGACAATGTGCGTATAGTCACTTGATATTCATCCAAGGTTCACGAAATTATAACATGGGGTTTTAGAGAAATAGCGAGGACAAGCATTTTCTATTTCACTACCAAGTATGAAATGCATTAAAAATACAAAGGGCCATAACTCAGTGGAAAATTATTGAACCGGAACATCATGACAGTATGCACATTTCCACTTGATATTGATATTTCCTAGCAAGTTTCGCAAAATTCTAACAAGGAGTTTTAGAGAAATAGCCCGGACAAGAATTTCATATTATATATATAATATGTGTATATTTTTTTTAAACTACAAAGGGCCACAACTCAGTTGAAAATTATCAAACCAGAACGTCATGACAGTATACGCATGTCCACTCGATATTGATACTTCCTAGCAAGTTTAGCGAAATTCTAAGAAAGAGTTATTGAGAAATAGTCCGGACAAAAATTGCGTCTACGGACAGATATTAGAACTACAAAGGGCCATAACTCAGTGGAAATTATCGACTGGAACGTCATCACAGTATGCGCATGTCCACTTGATAGTGATACTTCCTAGCAAGTTTCGTTAAATTCTAACAAGGAGTTTTAGAGAAATAGCCCAGACAAGAATTTCATATTATATATATATAAGGGCCATAACACAGTTGAAAATTATCGGAACGTCATGATAGTATGCGCATGTCCACTCGATATTGATACTTCCTAGCAAGTTAGCGAAAGTCTAAGAAAGAGTTATTGAGAAATAGTCCAGAGAAGAATTGCATCTACGGACAGATATTAGAACTACAAAGTGCCATAACTCAGTGGAAAATTATCGAACCGTAACGTCATCATAGTATGCGCATGTCCACTTGATATTGAGGTATATGAAGAAGTATGTATAATAGGAGTAATGGCCCTGTGTTCTTTGAATTTTACGTAAAACTAGAAGGGAGTTTATTTCAGCCAGTTAGGGACCGACCATTTTGATCTCTTGGGGTGGGGCCTGGGATTTTCCTTTGAGCCGGAATATTTTTTTTCATTTCTTTAAAGCCAGGATTTTTATTTCACCTAATACACTGGCCAGATTTTTTTTTTTCGTGAACTTGAAAGCCAGAATATTTTTTTTTAAGTTTTACTATTCGTAGAATAAGAAGAGCTGTTCTACTCAACGTCTGCGTCGTCAGGTTGGTTTTCAGTTGTTAGCCAAGTCCTGTTATTTCAGCAACCACTGGTCAGTGAAACTTGAAATATGTCAACAGTACCATCAAGGACACTGGTAGACACAGGTTCCGTAACTTTGTATGGCATTTAAGCAAAGCATGTTTTTTTTATTACTTTGAATTTCCAGTTAAAGTTCTTTTTTGACAAAGTCCATTTATTTAACAACTTTCCTACATCAACAAAACTTCAGTAAAGCTTGGAATATCAAGGGCACTAGTAGACACATGTTCCATATTAACTCTGTATTGCATTTAAGCAAAGTTATGTGTTTTTTTCGACTTCAAAATGCTGGTTAAAGTTTTTAGGCAAGTCCTTTATTTCAATAGGTGATTGTTAATTATTAATACAACCAGTAAAGCGTGAATGCTAGCAGACACATGTTCCATAACTCTGTATTGCATTTTAGCAAAATTATGGCCCTTTTTCTGGATAAATATTTTTTGTATTGTATTTTAGAAAATGTGTAGCCTATAATTTTCGACTTATAATTGCTTTTATTTTATTTGTTGGCAAGTCCATTTATTTCAATACCCACTAGCCATATATCTCAGCCAAAGGAGCTTGACAAGTGTCATCACTTACAGACACAATCATGTTTCATAATTTTTATTTTATTTTAGCCAGATGATATTTTCTTTTTCAACTTAGAGTTTCAGTTAAAGTTGTTTAAGCAGCTTCATATATTTCAATGAAACTCACTGCATACATCCAATAACAATGGCAAGCCTGTATATATCATTAGCCCCATAAACCCACACCTTCCCCACTCCTACACCACCACCACCATCACCCCAGATAGACAAATATTTATTCTATTCTTCAGTTACCATGTCTGCATCCATCCTGTTCACTTCCATCCCCTTCCCAACACCCTCCTCTCAACCCCCATCATTCTCCAATGAAAATATTTATTATTTCTGTTTTTTTTTCCCTATTCAGTAACACTTCACTTCCCCTCCCCACCCTCTTCAAGTTCATATTCTTTCTGGGGTATTGAAGGTCTTGCTTTGATATTTGGTATATATGTTCACTGACCACCCCCTCCCCGCACCCCTGCACCCTCACCTCAGTCGCCACCACCTATTAACCTCCACAATTAAGACTTGACCTTGTGAATGAACTGGCACCAAGGTTGGTGAGACAGAAGTGTCAGTGACCTTGTTTAAATTTGACCTTGAATAGTGGAGAATGCTGTCCTTTCGACAGCCCTTTGTTTAATATGGATCTTTCCATATTTGGTGGATAGAACTTCATGTGCTGGTGTTAATATTTAGTTATGCTTGAACTTGTCTGCTTTCTATGTGAGCCCCCTTTTGCTCTTCTGAATTATGAATTGATTGGATGTTTTGTTTGGTAGGGGATCGTTTTGTACTGGGCAATGACTACCATGTTCCATACCATTCTTACTAACACTAGCATATAGCGCATGGCTTTGTCTGTAACCAGGCATTGCATGTGGCTGAAGCTGCTTCTTAAGTCCATGTACTAGTTGATGATAACACAAAGTCCATCGCACAAGTACCAGGACCCTTATATTGTAATACTATCATGACCACTGCATACTACATTGATTACTAACATGCCCAAAGTACGTCACATCTATAGGTGTAGCACACCCATTGCAATATCGCATAATGGCGTCAATAAATAATTCTCATTTCTTTTTGTAAAAAAAGGCATTTTCACTAATTTAAAGTGCTATTTTTGGTTTATATCACATTGTTGATCTATTTGTTACATTTTTCAAGCATTGCCATGTTAAAATTGTGAGTTTTGAATTTATTTTGCTTATATGGAAATGAGTGTATGAATACAATATTATGGCATCTCAGTGTTTATGTTTTTAAAGGGACCATTCATTCATGAGACAAGTTCTTTCTTAGAAGATACATGACCCCCATTTTTCTGTGGATTTTTTGGCAGCATATATGTCATTTGTGATGAGAATGTAAGTTATTCATTTTTAAATTGGGCCCAGATATGAATGACAACATGGCATTTAAATTTTAATTCACAGACAACTCAATGCAACAATCAATGGGTGTGTTACACCTATAACTGTCATGGCTACTCTTTACCTCATTTTCTACTACTATGACCACTGCAAGTATTACTATCATGACCACTGTATATCACATTTAGTACTACCATGACTACTAAGACTATATAAATACCACATTTATTACTACCATGACCACTGAATACTCCATTCATGATTATCATGACCACTGAATACCCCATGTATTACTACCATGAGCTATGCATACTACATTTATTACTACCATGACCACTGATACCATATTTATTAATAATATACCTCATGTCAAACATCCATGTTCAATGTTCAAAGACTTATATTCTCATTTTTATAATATCGCATATCGCTTGTAATGTGAAGTGAGTTACTGAATGATAGTATTTTTTTTTTATAATACTGTCATGATTGTGAAGTCAAAGCAAGTTTATAATTATGTATTGGGATGTCAAATGCTGAAAAGTGTATGTCTACATACACAAATGAAAATCAGTGAACATTTACTAAAATGGCTGACATAGTTTGCACAACTTTCTTAAGATGATTTGAAGTTTACTCGTGAGTTCACAGCTGAAGATTCCGAAAGAACATAAAGAATCATCTGCCAAAAAAAATTTTCTAGGTGCTGAGAATAGTGATTTTGAACAGAGAGAAGTGACCATGTATTTCAAAGGAATATTTAGCAGAACCAAATATCTTTTTCAAACATTTTTTTCAGTATAATAAAATAAATAGCCTTAGAAGGTTGACAAATGTTCACTGTCACCCTCACAGGATTGCAATATTTACACACTACCATGACCAATGTATATCACATTTAGGCCATTATTTTTTATTATTTTTAAGAACCATCAAGACAGAGAATAGCTGTAGGAGGAAGGGAAAAAATAAACTATCTAATTCCCTATGGAAAAACCATGATCAATGTATACCAAATTACTACCATGATCAATGTATACCAAATTACTACCATGATCAATGTATACCAAATTACTACCATGATCAATGTATACCAAATTACTACCATGATCAATGTATACCAAATTACTACCATGATCAATGTATACCAAATTACTACCATGATCAATGTATACCAAATTACTACCATGATCAATGTATACCAAATTACTACCATGATCAATGTATACCAAATTACTACCATGATCAATGTATACCAAATTACTACCATGATCACTTTATAACACTTTATACAACACATTTACTGTCACCATTGCCAGTGTATACTACATTTATAACTGCCATGACTAATGTATACCACATGTATTACTACCATGATCTATGCACATCACATTTATTACAACCATGAATACTATCACTGTCTTCTACAACTCATTTCAACTTGAGATTTCAATAAACTTCTGAGCAGAAGTTGTGGATGTAGCCAGACTGTGGTTAAACATTTCCATGTTGAATCCAGTGGCTGATGAAGTAGATCTACATTTATCTTATAGACTGAAGAGGGAGCCAGATTTTTTCCTCTAATTGGACTCGGAGCCAGATTATTTTTTTTCAACAATTTGAAGGACTGTTTTTTTCCCCCCTTCAAGTCAGAGCCAGGATATTTTTTTTCAGCAATTCAAGGGCCAGAATATTTTTTCAAAAAAAATCCCAGGCACCCACCCAGAAATCAAAATGGTCGGTACCTTATGATCTTGGATAGGTTGCTGGTTAAACGTTTTATGAAAAAGGGACACATATATACATGTATCTGCCAAAATGAAAGTCAGAATTATTGGACGTGTAACAACATACTTAAGCTACGATGAACATACTTTTTATGGCTGAAGTTTTATGAACATAAGTCGAAAACTTTTTAACCTAGGGCCAGGTTGATGGTTAAAGTGTGTCTGACAATGACGGACAAAGTGATCCCCGACTGTCTGCCATGCTATGCAGGCGACACAAAAAGTGTGTCTGTCACAGCTTAACAGGACAATTGGCTAGATTAGGTATCAAACCAAGATTCACGTATCATTTCGCGAAATTTTTCTTCAAATTGCATAGTACAAAAATGTCTTTAACCAGTTCAAACCCGGGAGAAAACTCCAACTCTAACAAATCTTGTTGCACAACGGGGACATGAACTCACGTGTTCTGGTTGATTAATTTTTGCTTGAGTTGTGTCCCTTTCATCTTTACACACTTCTATGAAAATTGTCCATACAAAACAATTCCAAAACAATTCAGTTTGAACTACGATATATATATATAATTTAGAAATCTAACTTATCACAATTTTTTTATGATGTTCGAGTTCCATAACAGATGGATGGGAGCATTTTAATTTGATAGTTTTGAATGAGAAATTATTTAAGGAACACATGGCAAACTTGAAGTTTTTATCAAGCATTAACACATATTCATTATAACAGTATTATTTTGACCTCAATCCTGCTTGCATATAACTAAATAACAGGTCATTAATATTAATGGTATGTAAGTTATGTAGAAAATCAAAAGGGATGGTGAAAATTAAAAAATATTAAGCCGCGCCAGCCATGTTAAATAACTTAAATATTTATTTGAACTTTGAAGGGGGGACTGTTTTCAACATATTTGACGAATTCCAGAAGGGTGTTGGATAACAGGATACATATAATAACTTCAATTTAACAGAAATTTAACAGCCCAGGAGGGATGCCAAACGTTTTCCTTTTGTTAAGAAGTGTGATTATGTTTTAATGGTTTTAACAATCTGGTTTTGTTTTTCCACAAAGATTATAAAATGTGCTAGTGAAGTGGGTACAATTCTAGATGGCAGATGCAAGAGTTTCTTCCCAGGTTTAAGTGTTACAATACTTAAAATAATTACACAACATTAGAGGGAGAGTCTGTGGAGGCTCTACTGGCTAAGAATGGCTTTTATAACAGGTGAGTGGGGAACAAGCTGGGTTGTCACATATGGCTGGTTTTGAAATTGTTCTGAGCTTTTATCTGTTTATATTGAAATACAAATTCTGAAGAAGCTCTACTGATTGATTTTGATTTCAGGAAGTAGTCGCTACAGACTTGTTTTTTGAAAATCTATTTTTAACCATGGCGGCCATCTTGAATTTTCGGCCGACCTGAAATTTTGCTAGGATCAATTAGACATCAAGAGCAACATTCCTGTAAAGTTCCATGACAATCCGTCAAGTAGTTTCAGAGGAGTAGTCGCTACAAGTTTTTACCATATAACTCTATGTAAACAAAGATGGCCACTGGCAGCCATGTTTAACGTTGAATCAAAACGATTTTTGACAAGGATCAACATCATGTCATGCTGATCATTTTAGAAAAAGTCCCATATCAATATCACTTATAGTTTTCAAGAAGTAGTCGCTACAAACTTGTATTTTAAAACTCTATTTTTAGCTTTGGCGGCCATCTTGGATTTCACATCAACATGAATTTTTGATGGGCAACATTTCTGTAAAGTTTCATGAATATCCATCCAGCTAAGTTTCAGAGGAGTTGTCGCTACAAATAAAAGTTTACGGACAGACGGACAGACAGACGGACGGACGGACGACTGACGCCGCACCACGGCATAAGCTCTGCTGATCTACGATCAGTCGAGCTAAAAACAAGAGGCCCAAGAGGGCCTATGGATGCTCTACTGGCTAAAGATAAAGTTTTATGTATAATATCATTCAACCGGAACATAGTGACGACATACGCAACCAGGCTTGGTACTGATCATCCCTGCCAAGTTTTGTTGAAATCCAGCCAGAGGTTCAGGAGAAGTAGTCTGTACAAAGTTAGTGTATTAAAACCTTTAAGAGGTCATAACTCTGCCAAAATTCATTCAACCAAAACACAGCAATATCAGATAGGTGCAACTAGGCTTGGTACTGATCATCCCCATCAAGATTCGCTGAAATCAGGCAAGGAGTTCAGAAGAGACTAATCTGGACAAAGTTTGTCTATTAAAACCTTTAAAGGGCCATAACTCTGCCAAAAATCATTCAACCGGAATATGGCGATGATATGCACAACTAGGCTTGATACTGATTATCCTTGTGAAGTTTCGCTGAAATCCAGCCAGGGGTTCAGGAGAATAAGCATGGAAAATGTTTGTGTATCAAAAACCTTTAAAAGGCTACAACTCTGCCAAAAATCTGTAAACCGGAACGCGACGACGATATGCACAACTGGGCTTGGTGCTGATCATCCCTGTAAAGTTTCGTTGAAATCTGGCGAGGGGTTCAGGAGAACTAGTCCAGACAAAGTTTGTGTATTAAAATCTTTAAAGGGCCATAACTCTGCGAAAAATTATTCTACCGGAACACGGTGAAAATATGTACAACTAGGCTTGGTACTTATCATCCCTAAAAACCTTCACTGAATTCCGTCCAAATGAAGGCCCTTTCGTCTTAATGAGGCCAAAATATAGCATATTTCAGAAAATCAAGGGCCATAACTCCGGGGTAAATGGTCCAATCTGGCTGTCTTTCGGAGCTTTCATTGATATTAACAATCTGGTAAAGTTTGGTAAAGATCTGATGAAAAATCAAGGCCAGATCGTCTTAACGAGGCAAAATATAGCATTTTTAACTAAATCAAGGGCCATAACTCTAGTGTTACAGATCTGATTCGGCTGGATTTCAAACTTGAAGGCCCTATCATCTTAACAACGCAAAATATAGCATTTTTAAATAGATCAAGGGCCATAACTCCGCTGTTTTTGGTCAGATTTGGCTGGTTAAAAAAAAATATATATATAAAAAAAATATAAAAAAACAATATATAAAATAAAAAATATTCTAAAAAAAAATAAAATAAAAAAAAAAAATAAAAAAAATTGAAAAAAATATAATCATAATAAAAAAAACAGTCAAACAACCTGGTAAAGTTTTAATGAAATCAAGGGCCACAACTCTGCTGTTACTGGTCCGATCTGGCTGGTTTTCGAACTTGTCCGAGCTTTCATTGACATTAACAATATGTTAAAGTTTGTTAAAGATCTGATGAAAAAAAAAAGGCCCTATCGTCTTAACGAGGCAAAATATAGCATTTTTAACTAAATCAAGGGCCATAACTCTAGTGTTACAGATCTGATTTGGCTGGATTTCAAACTTGTCTGAGCTTTCATTAATATTAGTAATCAGGTAAAGTTTAATAAAGATCGGATGAAAAACAAACGCCCTAACATCTTAACAAGGCAAAATACACCATTTTTAACTAAACCAAGGGCCATAACTCTGCTGTTACTGGTCCGATCTTGCTGTTTTTAGGACTTATCCGAGCTTTCATTGATATTAACAATCTGCTGAAGTTTGGTAAAGATCAGTTGAAAAATGAAGGCCCTATCATCTTAACAAGGTAGAAGTTAACGGACAGACGACGGATGACTGACAACTCGCCATCCCATAAGCTCTGCTGTACCTTGGCCAGTAGAGGTAACAAGAGGCCCAAGAGGGCCTGTGGATGCTCTACTGGCTAAACATAAAGTTTATGTATAATATCATTCAACCGGAACATGGCGATGATATATGCAACTAGGCTTGGTACTGATCATCCCTGCCAAGTTGTTGAAATCCAGCTAGAGCTTCAGGAGAAAAGTTTGTGTATTAAAACCTTTAAAGGGCCATAACACAGTAACACATAGACTGCAACATAGACGAAGCACTAGGAAGCGTTAAAACTTAGACAATTTCTCTTACAAATAAACTGAATAAAATTAAACTGTACACACTGAGCCGAATAAATATTTGTGTACTAATTATGCTGTATCCCCCCCGACACGCTTCGCCGACGCTAAGCGCAACACAGGAAGTGTGCAGATCCAAATGGTTTATTTATAGCATAGGTAATGTTTACGTAAACATGAGTTAAAAAAATGCAAATCACGGGGCAAAAAATAGGGCCACTGCAGATCCCTTTGGAGGCTGTACGCTACTAAAAACAGACCTTCCCATACACAAATGTTAAATTACAATGTTTGGGATTGCCCCGCTAGTAATCCATTTAGAACAAAGAATGTTTTAACATGAAATGTGAACTATCAGAATGTTTGTTTGTGCATTTGTGAACATTGTGGGTTAATTAAACATTATGTCAGTTGGTAAATTCACCAGAATTTGAATTTACGTAGTCGTTGTAATGTAATATACATATTTTTGTGTGCGTGTAATGTACGTTTTTATGTCTTTCCTGTTGGTGGTTTTCAGTAATTATGGCTCCCCCACACAAAAGTGTGGTAGTGGAGCCATATTGATTTTGTGCTTTCTGTCTGTCTGTCTGTCTGTAGGTCTGCGTGTCTGTGTCACAAACGATGTCCGATCAATAACTAGAGAATGGTTGGACCTAGGGTCCTCAAACTTGGAAGGATGGTTGGTCATGACAAGTAGATGACCCCTATTGATTTTGGGGTCACTAGGTCAAAGGTCAAGGTTGCGGTGACATTGACTATCAAAACGATGTCCGATCAATAACTAGAGAATGGTTGGGCCTAGGGTCCTCAAACTTGGAAGGATGGTTGGTCATGACCAGAAGATGACCCCTATTGATTTTTTTTTTGTTTATTTTTTTTTATTTATTGATTTTTTTATTTTTTTTATTTTTTAAATGTTTGCATAAAAAGTTTTAGGGTCAGCCCCTTAAAAAAATAGGGTCGGTCGGGTTACCTGAACCACACATATTTTTAATGTGGCCTTACTGATACAGATAGTAGATACAGTCACAGGGATATTGAATATCAAAATGATCTCAGATCAATAGAGAACGGTTGGACCTAGAGTCGTCAATTATGCCTGTTTGGGCGAGTGGGGGAGCCATACGTTTTTGTCCCATGGACAATAACAATTTCTAGTTTTTGTTAAGTTTTTGATACATGTATTCTATTTTAATGATATGTAAAGAGTTATATAATAAAAGGATCATTACTATGGTAACTTAAATTCCAGATCAGGATCACCTCTGGTGTGATACTATTAATGATTTCTGAAAGGTAATTTTGTTTTTCTTACCTGCATGAGCGCTGCCTCGATGAAGACGACATATACATGCAATTTTAATACCATTCCATTTATGTGTGGGGAAAACGGCTGACCAGCAGCTGGACATTGTAAACCTTGATCAGCCTGCAAGTTACTCGCAGGCTGATCTGGGTTTACAATGGATGCAAAGGCTATTATAGTCGTGCTTAGCGGGTAAATTGGTTAATAACTTTACATCATTTTGCAAGATCAACGAGTAGTTCCTTTTTTGTTTGGTAGGTACCTGTCTGCATATTTACGGTGGTTTAATGAACATATCATTAATACCACTACTTTTCAAATGTCCCCTGAAGATGCAGGAAGTAACTATAGTGGAAGATTAGTTCTAATGTGTCAGGTAACTTTTGAATTGAATTGGGTTTTAAGGCATACAAACACATGAAAGGTTATATGGCGCCCAACAGGAACGGCGCCCAACAGGAACGAAGATGCCAGGTTCATCCTCCATTTACATCGAGATAAAATATGGAGAATCGGCAGAACTGCAGATTGCTGCAAAATTCTATTGTAGACACTCCATTTAAGCTGGAGCCACGTTTATTGTTTTGCTGCCACTCTAGTGACTTGAGCAAAATGGCACCCGAAACAATGCAGGGGTCACAATTAAGACCTTTAATGAGCATGAACAAAAAATGATAAAATGAACATGAATTGGGTTCTACCTCTCTGCCTACCCCTCCAACGAGATCTGCAGTGGCTCTATTCTTTGCCCGGGAACCACATGTAACGAGTAGTTGGTTGTTCTTACAAATGATCCAATAAACAAGGTTGTAGTGTTAAGTTTTTCTATTTTGTCTTAAAAACAAAATGTATAGTCATTGCAATAAAAACAAAAGGCCCATTTAAGTCGCTCACTTGAATCAGCTGGTAACACGATATGGCCAAATTTGAATAATTAACTTGAAACCTTTTTCCAAGGGTTATTATGCTGCCCGTCTGATAATTACGCATGCTGAACTCCTTCGTTTTTAGGCAGATTGTTTCTAACTGTTTTTTTACTTAGTCATATACGGGCTATAATGAGTTTGTGTGCTCAGCTAGTCATTCATTTTTAGGCAGGTTGTTTTCATATTTGGCATGAAGACTTAAGGATCATGTCCCCTTTTGTGTAATCCCATTGAGACTGCATTTGAAAAAGATAAAAATTAGAACTCAAATAATACTGAATATTTTTACAATGTTATTTGCAGTTTAATATGTTTACACTTTTATCTAGACAGTGCTCTACTTGAATAATAAATACAAACTTGATAAAAGTGTGTATTGATCCATACTCATCTTATGTCATACTCAAGGTCACTTATGTCATGTACTCAAGGCCATGTGTGTATTGACTATTTCACATAATTATCAAGTATGTATTTATAAAGGGGGGTAGTAAATGTGTAAATATATTATACTGGAAGTTTCATGTAAAACTTTTATATTCAAGATTATTTCAAGTTCTAATTTATTTTTTCAAATGCGATATCAATGGAATTACACAAATGGGGACATAATTAATAATATGATGTGAATATGACAGTAAAACAAGAGGGGGCCTGTAGACGCTCTACTGGTATGATGTGATTCAAAAACATAAACATAAACATGATAGAAGCCAACCCAAGAAATATGTTTCCTATATATATCTCTATGTAAACTTTGGGTTATCGTGGCCGCCATTTTGAATATTTGACAACGAAAAACACAAACTTGATAGAGGCCAACAATAGAAACATTTACATGTTATTTAACTAGAATGCAATAAGTGGTAATATGTTGTTTTGATAAATGTCTTTAAATTTGACTGAAGTATATCCATGTTGGCCATCATAGATGACTGGAGGCCCCAAAAACACATATCTGAGGGGTACTAACCCAAAGATTATTGTGATTAAGTTTCATCAAAATCCTAGCGGTTTCAGAGATGTCATTTTCATTTCAACGTTTTCCTATATAACTCTATGTAAACTTTGAGTCGCTGTGGTGGCCATTTTGATTATTTGACAATAACGAAAAATACAAACTTGATAGAGGCTAACCTTAGAGGAACATGTTTATGATTTTTCACAAGAATGGAATAAGTGGTTTCGGAGGAGATGTTGTTTGAAATTTCCTTAAACTGGACCTAATATTTTAGACATGGCGACCATCCTGGATGACTGGCGGCCATGAAAAACACAAATCTGAGAGGGACTATACCAGATATCATGGTGATTAAGTTTCATCAAAATCCTTCAAGAGGTTTCAGAGATGTCATTTTTAACCTTTTCCTATACAACTCTATGTAAACTTTGGGTCGCCGTAATGGCCATTTTGATTATTCAACAATAACGAAAAACAAACTTGATAGAGGCCAACCCAAGGAACATGTATATGATATTTCACAAGAATGGAATAAGTGGTTTTGGAGATGTCGTTTGAAATTTCCTTAAATTTGACCTAGTTTTAGCCATGGTGGCCATCTTGGATGACTGGCAGCTTAGAGGGACTATCCCAAAGATCATTGTGATTTAAGTTTCATCAAAATCCTTCAAGTTTCTTGGATGACTGGCGGCCGCAAAAACATAAATCTGAGGGGCACTATTCTAAAGATCATTGTAATGAAGTTTCATCAAAATCCTTCAAGCGGTTTCAAAGAAGATGTCATTTTAGCCTTTTCCTATATATCTCTTTTATGTAAACTTTGAGTCGCCGAGGCGGCCATTTTGATTATTCGACGAGAACGAAAAACACAAACTTGATAGAGGGCAACCCAAGAAACATGTTTATGGTATTTCTCAATAATAGAACAAGTGGTTTCGGAGATGTTTGAAAATTCCCTAAATTTTACCTAGTTTTAGCCATGGCGGCCATCTTGGTTGACTGGCGGCCATGAAAAACATAAATCTGAGAGGAAGCCTCGAAAGTAACATTGTGATAAAGTTTCATCAAAATCCTTCAAGTGGTTTCAGAGAAGATGTCGATATTATAAAATTGCTAACAAACGGACGGACGGACACACAGACAACGGAAAGTGATCGCATAAGCTCGCCTGGCCAAAGTCGCCAGGCCTTTGGCCAGTAGAGCTAAAAACCCACAATTTTATTTGATCATATCTTGTACAAACGTTACAGCCCTTGTTTGACTGAAGTCATATACAGACGTAGATTGTTTCTGAATCTGCTGAAAAAGATGAAAAGGCATCGACTCAACTAATTTTCTTGACATAGTTTCTATCTGATGTTACGTTTTTAATACTTAAACTTTTCAAGTCATAATTTATGTAATTAGACCTAAAATGTTAAATACTGAAGGAATCCTTATTGATGAGCAAATGTCATTATGTATTGAACAACATGATTCAAACAGACTGTAATTTGCATGCTGAATTTAATTGCAAAGTTCTGTTATTTGTGAGTCATTCCAAGAGAATAAAACAAGTTATAGGCATGTTTCAGGGACCACCCATCAGTTCTACAGCTTGAAAGGAAGTGCTGGAGTGCTACCAAGCAAACGATATTAGATGACGGCTGTTGGCCAGTAGACTTACTACAAGAACAAATTGAACAACAAAATCAACCAACACGAAAACCTAACCCTGACATAATAACAATACCTAATACAACGACCTTTTCAACTAAACACAAACTTTGGACCCAAAGGGTTACCAATATCAGTAGTGGATGAGATAAAATTCCTTGGTCTTATTTTCGACCGTAAATTAACGTTTATACCACACTTTAAATACTTGAAGGCCAAGTGCCTTAATGCTCCTAATTTACTTAAAGTTGCTGCCAACACAAATTGGGGAGCAGATCCTAAAGTACTTTTACAACTTTATAGACCTCATCAAATCCAAGCTGGACTACGGCTCAATAGTATATGGATCGACTCGAAAGTCATACTTGCAGATGCTTGATCCTATACATAATCAAGGATGACTCGCCTTCACCAGCCGAAAGTCTATATGTCGAAGCTAAATCTCATAGACGGGACAAATTAGCCCTTCAATATGCCATTAAATTACAATATAACCCTTCAAACCAAACTTTCGATACTGTTTTTAATCCTAGTTATGAACCTCTTTTTGATAGAAAACCGAAAGCCATTCGACCATTTGGTCTTCGTATTAAACCAAAATTAAGAGACACTGAAATCGAGCTAAATTTGATTGCCAAGTACAAAGTACCACAAATTCCACCGTGGACTTTGGAAACAACATCAATTATTTTTGATCTTTGTAATAGTAACAATTTCAGTACAGAACCTACTGTCTTTCAAAGCAAGTTTAATGAAATTAAATCGAAATACAGTAACTTTCAACATATATGCACAGATGGTTCTAAAGATGGAGGTAAGGTAGCTGCAGCAGCTGTTGTTCACAAACAAGCATAAAGAGCAATTACCAGAATGCATACCCTGCTTTGCACCGTTAATGGTCAACACATCTTGTTGGAATGTGTAGAATTTGATCCTATTCGTCAAAGGTACTAAAATGTTAATACTATGAAAGAGTTGATTTTAGTCTGGTTTCAGATTTCCTGAAAGAAATCAAGACTATATAAATCATTATATGTTTTTATATATATGTACTTATTTATATACCCCGTTGACAGGCATTTGTTGATTTACATAATATAGTTTATATTACTAGCATATCATCCCTTATTTGTAAATAGTTTTATCTTTATTATTCACATTAATTTTTAATTACTACTTCATATCTTCATCTTTCATCAGTTTTTGCGCACAATATGACCTATTTATCCATCTACATGGCCGTAAAACACAATTCATTCACTGGACCCCAAGGATAGAGCCAAATTTGCTCATTTTTATCAAGATTTTCCCCCCCACCTTAACTGTAAATCAAGGGAAATAACTCATACTGGATATTAACTTTAGTCAACGAGAGTTTTTTCCCAAACAAGCTCTATTATTGAGTGTTCTGGAAAACTTGGAAAAAGGTGAAAGAATTATCAAAATCGGATGATAAACAAAAAAGATATGACCATTTAAAGGTTGTTCTAAAACGGATATGGGAGCCGCCATTTTAGAACTATGACGCCATAGTTCCATATTATCATAATTATATGGAATATTGATAAATATCGTTTAAAACGAAGAAAATTATTGCAAATGAATGCAAAAACATTTACTGGTCATATAAAGAATTATTGCCATTAAGTATTATATATTTTTCATGCAACTGCTGTCATTTTCCCCTATAAATGTGTAAATTTTCAAATTTATAAATATTCCATATATGGTCATTTAGAACCGTGATGTCATAGCTCTCAAAATGGCCGCTTCCATATCTGTTTCAACAGAAACTTCAAATGATCACATCTTCTTTGTTGATCAACCGATTTTGATAATTCTTTCACCCTTATTCAAGTTTTTCAGAACTCTTAATAATAAAGGTGGATTGGCTGTCGCTACATTCCCTTTAAAAACCCTCCTGCAACCTTGCATTTTTAACAATTGTATGGTGTTTTACGGAATAAAATTAACACATGTAAGGTTATATATGATAGTCCATTTTTTAGTGGTGGAGGCAGATCACGCACTTATCTGTGTAGAACCAGTACTGTACACCTCCCGCCATCCATAAGAATAAACACTTTCTCACAAGTCGAGCTCCCAGTGGGATTTGAACCTGCAGAAGTGAGAGGCAAGAAGGTTTACAACGCAACATCCTTAACCCCATGGCCACGGAGCCGCACATTAAAACAAGGCAATATTTAATTAAGGGTCATAAGTTTGTGTTACTGATCAGATCCATCCGATTTTCAAACTTGTCGGAGACTTTCATTGACATCAACAATCTGGCCAAGTTTGGTAAAGATCGGACGGAAGTGCTAAGTGCAACAAGGCAAAAGTTAACGGACAACTCGCCATCCCATAAGCTGTGGTGAATATTGTTCATGTAAACATCAATTGGGAAAAAAAAAAATTGAGAGATTTGGTGTACGGAAGGACAATGCAACAAAACTGAAACCAACAGGATGCTAATTCAATAGGGGTCAATATCAGCGATAGTAGGTTCTAAAAATAAATTGGAACGTCAATGATTTCGGACAAACATATCATTACTTACATGGTATATAGGTTTATTATGTCGGACATCGTCCGAGATGTATACACAATGTACGACGTCACCGAGTTATCCGTATTCCCAATGTATGCCTCCCTAACCACTAGGCTGCGACTAGGAATGGCGGCGATCTTGAGAATTGGTGCAAATACGCAAACAACAGAAAACCCTGTATGTGCTTCTTTTCATATAAATTGTGCATATGCATTAAATATTAAAGGAAGTACATCAGGATTGATATTATTTTTAGAATTGTTCAAATACATTATGTATTTAATAAAAACTAAACTAAATGAGCCATAAAACACCGACAGAAATTACGCTAAACAAATAAGCTAAACGACCCGAAAAAGGTATTTCCTAACTATGGTGTCGCGCCAGGGATAGCTATTTTAAACTTGGCGGTTAAATAAATCGCAATGTATTGCAAAGGGAGCGTCATGTGTAGATATCGCCGATTTGCTCCGCGTGACAGCTATTTATAACTTGAGGATTTCTCTATTGACTTTTTCTTGTTGTAAATTACAACTTTTAATTGTAGCACTGTATTATAGGAAAGCGTTAAAGGTGAAATATAGCGTGTATTTTGAGTTTATATTCGGAAATATACGTATATAATATACAATATTTTCAAATCTTACACTTATTGGTTGTCCCGTTTTCTCACAGTAGCCAATTTGATCTCATAGCGCACACGCTTCGAGTTTCGCCCTTTTTGAAGACAGGTAAGTGACACGTGATCCTGTGACGTCATTGGTACCAAACGATTCGCGGTGTCGCATTGAGTTGTATAGTATTGTCTATGTAGGATTACGTTTTATGGTACTTGTTTAAAATGCCGTGTGCTGTTGCTGGGTGAAAAAGTTTGCATAAAGAAGGACAAGATAATAACCTAAGTTTCTTTCGTTTCCCTAATCGAGATAATGATATATTAAGATTTGAAGTGTGGGCAGACGTTACCGAAGAAAAACGCCCGACTCGTCGAGAAAGTGGGAACCTACGAAAGACGCGCGAGTTTGTAGCAAACATTTTGAGTTGACTTCGTGGGAAGTCCATCCTTTGGTTTCATTATCTTTGAATTTGGAGAACAAAATACCATGCAGATTAAAATCAACAGCGGTACCAACGATATTCGACTATAAAAATGAGAAGTGCATAACCCCGCCGTCTCCAAGCAAGTTGTATTCGCCTATTCGACCGGCGTTGAGATGAAGTAAGATTGAAATTTATGTTCAATTATCTTACCACGTCATCGGGTATACGTATGATAAATTGAAGAAAGGTGTATAGTCTTAGATCTTTATATACACCGTGAATGTTTAGCTGTTGAATTAGAAGCATGCGTCTTTACGTGAATCAATGAAGAGTTGACGGTGCTAATATTATGTAGCCGTCTTTTTTAAAAAAAATGCTAAGAACGTTCAGCATATAAATTTAAATGAATCCGGTGAAATAAACACTGTGTCTTTGTTTCCAAATTTTAATTTTAATACTTTTAAATTATACACCCTCTTCTGCCAATAGTATTATAGATATATATTATCAACATATATAGGGCTATGGATTTGAAAAAAAATACAAAATGTTTCATGGATATCTATTACAAGGCAGAAAATTAATAATATTACTAGCTTTTATATTAATTCAGTAATTTTTTATCGCAAAGCAACAACAATAACGCCTCTTAGCTAGTGCAATAAGTAAAACAAGTATAATAGAATAATACACTTTATATTATGGTAATTTGATATAATTGGTTTGTTTTCGATCTGTATATCAGGAGTAAGTATACATGAGTAGGTATACTTACTAACTGGCTATATTATTTAAATCATAGTATTTTTCTCTTTGTGCGCGACAAATATCATGTGATATATCCGTCTTGTGCAATACGCGTCTGCCCTCGGCGGTATTGCACCGCTCAAGTAATTGCAATAAACAGGAAATATATCATAAAACTAGGTTTCCCTAAATGGTGCGTGCTTTTGTGATATACCGACGTATGTACCCAAATTAGGCTGCACTTCAATAGTGCACCGCAATATTTTATTAGTCTGTATTGATATTTGGGGGCATGTGGAGACTAGAGAGCGTGTCATATTGCAAACACCGCTCCTAGATTGTTTGGTGTTGATGGCGACTTATGGCAAATATATAATACTATAGAAATTATGGCGCCGAAATTATATGCCGTTTCATTTATTATTGTTTTTATTCATTTTTTTATCAATTATGGATAATATCTAATATATTTGTTCCATGTCTATCGGCAAAAAAATTTGACGCTCGTATTACCATAGATCTACAAACATATATATCCATGTATTAATGTATAGGTATAGACCAGGTCCATTCATTCGGAATATACTAAAATTTGCGGTTATTGTGTATGTACCAAGATATTGCAGTGTTGCGGGTGACTTACTGTCAGATTTCGATGAAAACAATGTTTACGTTGTTTTTTTTGTTTGTTGTTGCTGTAAGTGTATAAATAAGCTATTTTGTTAGATAAGTGTATAGTGTAATGAACCACTGAATGTAACGAATGACATGACACGATAGTCTTTACAAGCTCTCCATTTGCAACTGCACCGCATACGACTTCATCATCAGTTGATGAATCCGATGTATTTTCGTCCTCAAGACACGTATTCTGGCTCCAAATCGAAAGGTTGCACATGGTGTAACCGTTTTATCACGGGCATTTCCTCTGACATCGCTGAATTCTCACATTTTCACACAAGGTATACTGTTTTGCGTTCAGTCCCAATGTAAACAAAAAATAGTTTGTTCCCAATGACGTCATTTCCGGTAATTTGCGCACGAGTTTTTCCCCCCTTAGATTTTTTTCGATTTTTTAGCAATGCCGGTTCGCCTTTTCGGTTTTTATCTTTAAAAACATATTTTCACTAAACATACATCAATAGCATAGTAAACATCATATTTATAATGATATTTAATAATTAAAAACATAACAACGGATTTGTTGATTTAGGACAAATTTCATCTTTAATGTTCCATTTATGTCTTTGAACTATTTCACGTTTTAAATTGGCGATTTCATACGTTTATGTTTTTAAACAAATTAGGCCCCACAGCCTGATGTACTCCCTTTAAAGCTGCATTTTAAGTGTAGCTGAATTAATGACATTGTTTGGGACTGCCCTGTTTTTTACGGGGTCTAATTTAGTGTATATATATATTGAATTAACACATGAGAATTGTATTCGTACGTGAATCCCCTCCCATAATTCTTCCAAACCGCCTTCAGTCCCTTTAATGAAATAATTCGTCTGGATTATTTACAAACTATAAATCTTCATTAATATGACGCTTTAAAGACGCGTTGGTGTCTTTAAAGCGTCATATTAATGAAGATTTATAGTTATATACCTCATCGTCAGGTTTAGAAATGAACTTCCAGGCTTTAGTAAATTTTTGTACTGTGATCGCAAGACATTTATTGAAATATATGTACAACTGCTATCAATATTTACGCCTTATGAATTATTACTTTCAATTGTCACATAAACCTGCCATTCACCTAGTTTTACTGACTAAACCTTTTGCCGTAACACAATAATTTAACAAAGGTAACATGCGACTCAATTTAGTGCAAGTTTCATATGAAATGAAAGCACAACAATGATTTTGGATCGACACCAATCACTTCTCAAGATGGCCTCCAGTCACGTTTTCCTTTTTTGTGTGCGACAAACTATCTTTTCGGTGAAAAACAAACACTTCGAAGTGCTATATATAAAAGGCACCACAAGATCACTACGTTGATACATGAATTGAACTGAACGTTGCTTAACACTTCATCAGCACATTATAGATAATTTAGAGCGAAATACATACTAGGAATTTTGGGAACCTGCCCTACTCTTACCATCGAGTAGATTCCTAGGGTTCTTGTCCCCATCAGACAGACGATGCGAAGTACATCAGTGGAACTCGCGAGGCTTGAACCTGGGTCCTCTGGTTTTAAGACCTACGCGCTATCAAGTGACATGCCAGCCCTACCAAGTTTCATGAAGATATCTTAGTTTGTATACATCACTCAAGGACCACCCAAATAGCGGAGATATAGACCATATACGAAAATTACGCATTCACGTTCTTGGCCATATGACCCCAAATTAGTTCCAAGACAGTTCCACTATACTCCGAGCACGTTAAAGAACCACAGGAATCTATTCAATAAGAGTAGGGCACGGTTCCCGGATTCCTATGTATCCTTCCCCACTCTCTGGGGCGGCTCTAAATAACATGTGTTGAGCTGTTAAACAACATTCAATTCAATTATCTCAAGCTGTTCAGAAGTCATGAACAAGTTATTCATTTTGATAAAATTACCGAATTTATCATTCACAAACTAGAAATTTCAATATAACCATGGCTTGACCTTGTGTCTGCCTCTCAAGTGGAAGGTTGCGGGTTCAATCCCCAGCATGAAGACATGAATTCATAAAAACGGTAAAATTATTATATACTACTAAAAATTTGCTAAGTATCCCTTTTTGCTGTCTAAATTGCATTATTTCTATTTTACATGAAATTATTTAGGGCAATGTATGGTCATGACTTGATTCAAATTGTGGAACTGTTGAAGTATCAATGGAATTAATATCGTTATTGTGAATTAATTTCCAATAAAATTATATGGAAGAATAAAAGTGATCCTTAGCAAATTTTGAGTAGTATATAAAGGACTACTCCACAACAGATGCAGCAAGTAAACTCATCCCAGGTCTTAATGAAACAAACCTTTTATATCAAGTTTGGTGAAAATTCATTCTAAACCATTATTAAAAGTAATCATGTAAATGATGGACAACAAATATGCACCAATGACATAACGGAACTATATTTTAATGGAATGTACGATAGATTTCTTTACACAGAAGTAATAAAAATAAAATTATTTCCTGTGAAAGAAATCAAATTCAAGGTCTTAAGTCAAATGCAAAAATGTTATCTGGGTATTTTTTTCTATGTACAAGATACAACATACTACAATCTTGTTAGTTTTTTTCTTTATTTATTTCCGGTTGTTCACATATAACATAAGTTAAGCTTTTGACTGAGATTGTGACATAGAGGCGGATCTACTGCCGGAGCGGCTGCGTTTTCTCTCCTTGGCTTCCTTCAGTCTCATGGCCAATAATTTCGCGTATTCTGCGGCATCTTCACGTTTCTTGATTGAGCGATGTCTCTTCAGGGCGAACCTGTGACGTTTCCTCTGTATGACCACTGGGGTAACGAGACGCTGGATCTTGGGTGCCTTGCTGCCAGCCTTCTTACCTATGAAAATAAAATAGTTCAGGGTATGGATGTTTGGCTAGTTCCTTGATCATTGGTTACAAGAACAATGTCGGGATAACAATTTCAGCATTAAAGGGGTTGTTGCACTATTTCAAACACAATTTATTTAAAAGGACTCTGAAAAACTTGAAAAAAACCCTGAAAGAATTAATAAGATGCCATGAAAAATAAAGGAGATATGACCTATTGAAAATTTGCAAAGAACATAAATGGAGGCAGCCATCTTGGAACGATGACGCCTTTTTACCATATATGGCATATGGACAAAATACATTTTAAAAGCAAGGAAAATCACTACAAATTTATTAAAAATAAATATTCAGATGTAAAATGTATAAATTGTATGTAAATTTTTCATTTGCAGTGATTTTCTTTGCTTGAAAAGACATTTTGTCAATATATGGTAAAAAGGCGCAATGACGTCATTGCTCCAAGATGGTTGCCTCCATTTATATTTCTTTGCAAATTTTCGATAGGTCATATCTCCTTTCTTTTTCATAGCATTTGATAATTCTTTCAGCTTTTTCCAGAGCCCTTTAAAATAAACTTTGTTTGAAATTAGTGCATCAACCCCTTTAAACTAAAACTCACTGAAGGTCATATAGATTTGCACTTGTCCGTCGTCCCAGAAATTGTGTCCCGCGATCCTCCGTAACTATTTAACCGACAGTCACTAAAACTGTACAGGAATGTTGATCAGCAAGTGAAGATGTGCACCTGGGTTTTCGTTTTTATGTTGGACCAAGAACAACAGAGTTATGTCCCTTGTCTTGTCAAAATAGAGGCTGAAAAACTTGTGTTGCACCCTCCTCCATTACTATTTAACCCACGGTTGCCAAACTTTACAGGCATGTTGACCAGCAAGTGAAGATGCGCACCTACCTTGAACGAGTTTATGAAATTCGTTGAAATGGGTTAACGAGTATTGACATAATGACTTTTGTGACAGTTTATCAGTTGCAAATTGTGCTTAACGGCTTCGCTAACATAGCGCCATTAAACGACCGATTACCGTCACAAAACACAAAATGCAAATAGTTAACCATATAATATAAGAGTGGAAAATTCTAAGTGAAACTAGGGGCCATAATTCTCAACAAATAAGCAATTAACAATGTGTGATGTAGAGGGATACAAGGCCATCAATTGTTATAATAACAAGAAAACCGCCCATTGGTGCAAATGCTTCACTTTCGAGGCCTTGTCCAGGAGTCGAAATTAACTTTTTTTAGGCACTTGCAAACTTTGGCCAGTGTATAAATTTCAACTCGACAAATTGGAAATCTACTATTACCTTATTTTCCAAAAGCTTTTTTTTGCAAAATAAAACATGTTTTTTTTTCCAACCATATTAGCATCCGACAACAATTTGCTAGACGATATCACCGATAACCATTAGGCATAAAAAAAAGGTTTGTTTCCTGTTACCCGACCAACTGTGATTTTTATAGCGGTAAAAAAATCGCGAAGACGACGCAAATTAATTATTATAGCAGTCCCGTCGCTTAGCAACGGTCGTTTCCGGTTTCGATTTTAATCTTTTTGGCATTGGAAGTTGTCAATTTGAGTCGCTTTTCTCATCAGAATCAAGCATACAAAGTCAAAAACGTACATAAATCTCAAGATAAATGTTTAATTTACTTGTTGCGAAGGAATAAATTCAAAATTGATAGAATATTGTGTTATACAGGCGTTTTACATATCTATTTTAGGACTACAGAATACCTGTATCTGACCAGATTTAGAAGCATTTATTTCACCTGTTAGTTATTATTTTATCCTTGGAAACCTATAAAGTTATACATTTAAGGATTTTCTTCACTTGAAAGCAACTCGCAAAATTTTGCTAGCTGTTACAATTTCAACTCGCATTTTCAAATCCAAAACTCGTAAAATGCGAGTTGCGAGTGCTAAAATCGAGCCCTTTGTCTATTTATTGGGAAAGTGGAAGGACATCGTTTTGCTTAATTAACTGCCTTAAAAAGAACTGCGGCACTTGCCTCTGAGTTCTTCATAATTATGAAAGTGAATACATTGTGATGTATCACTAAGTATAAAAGGGGCTATAATTTTGTTGAAATAAAAGCAAGAGTATGATGTTGTCTAATGATGCTGAATACATTTGTGAAGTTTCAATCCATTATGTAAAGTAGTTTTCGAGATACTTATACACAACGTCAACCAAATTTTCTAAGTATAAAAGGGGCCATAATTTTGTTAAAATTAAAGCAGGAATTATAGAACCTGGCGTTATGATATTGTCTAATGATGCTGAATATATGTTTGAAGTTTCAATCCATTATGTAAAGTAGTTTCGGAGATACAAGCTTACATACAAAACAGTAACCGGTCGCAGACTACAGCTTTTTCCTTGGAAAAAGTCAAGCTAAAAATATGTTGCGCGACGCAACATGGCGGACAGCGCGACGCATATACAGTGTAACAATAAAGAAGCGTTTTATCAGACAAAGAGTCACTATTCTGTTTCAATACTCCCAGGCCCGAGTATATTCAGCGATTTTTGTCCAACCTTTTGGGAATGGTACCATCACCTTCTTTTTTTGCCTTAAATTGGGAATTGTTCACTATTTTACCAAACCTGTTTCTGAACATCATTCTGTATCAGATTACGAGTCGGACTCCATTGCGCATCAGTTCATAAAAGCAACTCACATAAGAGTTTTAGTCACAAAAAAAGAGAAGGTTGACAAATATGAATCAAAATATCATGGACACCTACCCAACTTGAAAAAAAGCTCTTGAACATTTTAATATCAAAATCTGAAAAAATTACTTTTAGACTTTTCATTTTAGACTTTCCAAATTGAGTCCACTATAGCTTGTACATCAAGTTGTGTGTTTAGAAGATGACATGTTCCAACTTTTGACCAGAATAATGATCGCGTTTCTTAGAAATTCCCTTTTACAGGAAAACGACGAACAATTCCGTCGGACATACTTCATAAATAAAATTCTCATAATCTTAACCTCCTGTATTACATATAGGTGTTTACCTTCTTTAGCTGCAAGTGGTCGTCTGACAACATACTGACGAACATCATCATCCTTGCCCAGGTTGAACAAGCGACGGATCTTACTGGCTCTCTTGGGTCCAAGACGTCTTGGAACAGTCTTGTCGGTTAAGCCGGGAATTTCACCGTCACCTGTAAAAGTACAATATTAATTTATACCAAATGTGCACACATAAATAAATGGTGTTCTTTGTATTTTGTTGTGGGTCGGTTGTTTGAATGCAAAGAAAATTGGAGCTTCGGTGGTCGAGGGGTTATCGACGCGTTGTAAACCTCCTCAGGGTTCGAATCCCACTGGGAGCTCGACTTGTAAGTGTCGATTCTTACGGATGGCGGGAGGTGTACACTACTGGTTCTACCCAGGAAAAGTGAGTGGACTGCCTCCACCACAGAAAAATCAACCGTCATATATAACCTTACGTGTTGAAAATGACGTAAAACACTATACAAAGAAAACTAAACGTAGACAAAAGCCCAGATGAGCCAATTCAAACTTCCTGATTTCAAGCTACAATATCTGTCTTGAATTCTGTCTGAAAGTCAAAATTATATATCCCCCTGCAATGTTCCAGAAGTTTCATGACGACCAAAAAGAAAGTTAAGAAAATTGTAATGATCACAAAATGCACCTAGATAAAAGTCCATGTGAACAATGAATGTTATTGTAACGGCTCATCAACATAATATAGGTTAATATAGATGGACGGCGGCTGCAATCTGGAGTTTTATCAGCATGAACTTTATTCAAGACCAACTTAATGGGGTGTTGGACTAGTCAAGATCATGAGTAGTGCCATTATCTGGTTGATGAAAGGAAGACATATGCAGTTTAGTCAATACCCATAATTACAAGTGGAGATGCAGAAGTTGTATTTCTTAAACTGGATGTGACCTGTATTTCCAGGTAAGTAGGTCATAAAAAATTGTCAAGCCAGGTTTGGTTGATGAGAGGAAGACACAAAGTTTGGTCTAAAATCAGAGCACTAGATACAGAGTTTACCATTTTAAGTTTTTACCTTCCACTTTTTTTTTTACCCCAGTCATTTTTCCTTATCAATATTTTCCCCCTTCATTTACTAGAATTTATTGTACATTGTACAGTTACAACTAAATTGTCAATTATATGTTTGTGTACACATGCGTGTATGTTTTCTTCACTTTAAAACACTTTGGTCAATTAATATCTGCCTCAGAAGAACCGTCTCTTCAGTTATAAAAAGAAAACACAATTTTTTTACGTTGTACTCGATGTTAATACTTTGTTCCACCCGAGAATGCTTTAACCTGAGGATATGTTTTCATATTGTTTACTGGGAAAATTGAAAGGATATAAATACAGACTGGATTCCCAGTACTTACACACATTATTTCAACACATTTTAAGAAGTAAACCCGATACCAATTTATGAAGTGTTTGTTTTAATAAGCATAGATGTTCTAATCCAGCATCAGTTAGTACATGAACATATTCTACACACGAGTGACGAATACTTAATAGTTTGACAATAGACCTAAACAGAAATCCTGATGACGGAGATCTGCAAAATGTTAAACGCTGTATATTTACGTTCTGCTTGCTATGCATTAAAATAAATCTTCCGTGTTCTTATATTTTTGCATAGAACAAATTTTTTGGGGGTATTTGAGTCTTTATGTAAATTATGCAGATACGCAGATTACCTAAAGATCTTCAAAATAATGTTATTTCCTATCATCTTACCTTTCTTAATAACAGTCAAGGCTAGAACACTGAGGTTAGCATCTACAATACAGCCTCTCACAGACTTCCTTTTCCTCTCACCCTTCCTACGGGGTCTGTAGCACGAGTGTCCCTTGCTGAGGAGGAGCTTAACACGACCAGTTGTCAGTACACCTTGCTTCATTGGGAAACCCTGCTTGTCATTACCTCCAGTAATTCGCATAACGTAGCCCTGATATCACAAATGTTTCATATTTATAGATATGGTAGAATATTGTCAGTGTCTACAAGCTTAAAGGGACACTGTCCGTAAGCAGATATTGAGCTTAGCCAAATAACTGTCTGATTTGTAGTCGGTGAAATATGTATACATGAAAACATTAGAATAGACCTAAATAAGTCTTGTAGCAATACATTCATGAGACTGGAAAAAAAAGTTTTTATTTATTATTTGTAAACAATGTGGGACCCACATTATTTACAGTTTCAGCAGATCACCTGACATCCTTTAGCGCATTAGGTTTTATATATAGTATGTCTGACGTAATACATCTGGCCTGTTTAGCTTAGTTGGGAGTGAGCTCGATTATTGTGTATTTCATAATTATTACCTGCGAGTGTAATGTTAGTATGGGTTATCAGTGCTCAAAGAAAATTATTTTAAGAGACAGGCTCAGGGCTTGTTGCTTCTGAAAATGGACAGGCCCCGATTTGAAATGGACAGGCCCCGATTTAAAATGGAAAGGTCCAATATTTTTTTCTTATTGGAAATGTGTCTTTATTCACTTTTATAGCACACATTTGTTACGTATGTATTAATCAAGCTCAGAACCTCCTCTGACTAGATTTTTCTTTTTGCTACCACTTTATGCTCCCTGGTCAGCGGACTTATTTACCATTTCGTTTAAAATATGTTAGAATAGAATATTACATAGTAATTTATAACCAATGCAAAGGACTTTTGCCAAACGATAATAATCAGAGCCGACTTGGTGAAACTGTAGCTAAACTTGGAGCCAAATTTTTAATCAGGTTTTATGAGACTATCAGAGCCTCCTCTGGCTATATTTTTTCTTTTTGTCACCACTTTCTCCAGTAGAGAATTAGGAGCCTAGACTAGAATTCATTTAAAAGTAGGATTCCAGGAACTCCGTACACCTAAAATAATGAATAGAAATATACTTTATATCTGTATTTATACATATACAGTATATATATTTTTCTTTCCACCAACATGTATTTGTAAAGGACAGTTTTTCTTATTTGATTATGTAAAAAAAAAAAAATAATCCGAAATTATGTACCATCCGAACTACTATGACACCGCACTTTTACGGCCCGAACATTTCACAAACATTCAATCGAAATACCATCAATAACGATTTTTTTCATGCATTAGTGTGTTTTTAATGACAAAAATGGTATTTCTTATCACAAAGGAAAGAAAACACAACCCTAATACTGGGCTCTTCATTGGACCAAAAAATGTTTAGCCATTTTGGCTAAACCACCTCAATTTTCTTTAGCCAATGGGATTTTTGTTTAGCCATTTTTGGCTAAGCTTTTTTAGCCATTTTAGCAGGTTTTAATACAATTTCCGATTACATATTTGTATAATTTTCTTATCATTAAATATATGTATATATATTAGACCAAGTTGAATGATATTAATTCTTTGACAGTTTCTAAACATGAACATGGTTAAAACTTGATTTTAATATGTTGCCTCTATTATCACCAATGCCTCTATTATTTGTCACAGTTGGGGACATGTTCCAATGATGAATGTTGTAAGAAAACATAATTTTAAGCATACATGCAGGTTCATTTTTATGACCTTTTTATATGTTGGTGCGTCGTGAAACCCTTCAATCAATCAATCAATCAATCAATCAACCAATCATGTACCCATGATGGAAAAAACTGATGACACAGTTATTGTTCTGTTTTGTGTGGCCACGCATACAACTCGAAAGAAATGGCTTTGTTTCAATGCGCGAAAACAGATGACAATGTATTGTTTACATACGTACCATGGGCTTCTTTCAGTTCTGAATAACGGAGTTACAAAGTCATTATTTTAGTTAAAAGGGTGTAAATCTTTGTATGAGAAAGTTTATTACCATTTTCATAATACGTCTTTCGTTTACGCGCTGTTTTTGTTATTGAAAAATGCGATTTTTTTCGGTGAGCTCTTATGGGTTTACAATTTTCTCCCAGTGTACGCACACCAAGTGAGTTGCAGTTAGACGTCGTTATGTAAGATAAGCCGTATGTAATATAAAGTGCAATTGTCGTAACACAGTCTATAGATTTTAGCTCTTCTGTAAACACCGAGAACCCGTCAAGGATTTTTCAGAAAAACATGGCCGCGCCCACGAACTTGATCCTTTCGCTACTTTCGCCAATACCAGCCGTCAGTTTAAATGGGTTAAAATGACTTTTGCCAAATTGGCGAAAGCACTTGACAAAAGTTTCGCCATTTGCAATTTGATTTCGCCTATGGCGACTGGCGAAGGCAAATGAAGAGCCCAGTAATAGCAGAATAATGAGTTTTATGTCAACAATTGTCGACCTCAAAGTTGTGACAAACTGCCGACACGAAGCCAGGCAAAATATTCTTAACTTCCTATTGTTTCAATGTGTGTAGAACACATTTTAATTACTTTATTGCAAGTGTTTTCACAGTTCACAATACACATGGGAGTATTTTGTCTTGAGGAACTTGAGCTTGAGATCCAGTAAAACCGATTTTTTGGGGGATTTTTTTTTTATAGACAGGCCCGACGGGCTCCTCGTCTGCAAAATGAGACAGGCCCGGAATGGATTTCGAGGAGCCCCGGGCGTCGGGCTATCCTATTTCTTGAGCACTGGTTATGAGTGTAATGTTAGTGTGGGTTATGAGTGTAATGTTAGTGTGGGTTATGAGTTCAACATTTTTTGTACCGCTATTGAATTTCATCAATCTTGGTTTTATTTAGTAACTATTCAACAATGGTTGGTGTGTTATGTATGTCAACATTATTATTTTTTATAAGCTAAAATTAAAATGTTACAAACATTGTCCCTTTATTAAGCGATATGACATTTTACAAATAGTTTGGCCCAAAAGTTAAAAACCAATATTCAAAACCCTGGTACATCAATTTTAAAACATTGAAACACTTCATGTTAAAACTTATATAATTATTTTAATTTTAATCTAATTAAAACCAAAAGGTTTTTCAAATAAGGTACAACAAACACAAAAGTGAAATAACTGATTACAATGTTGTTAAAATACTTTACCTTCCATTCATCTCCAAGAATATCAGCAGGAACTTCAGCGGATATACGCTTTTCATATAATGGTCTCAACCGTTTTTCATCGTCAACTTCTAATAACTTTTGACAGCCAGTAGCTGGATAAGATATGTTGAGCTATAAAAAAACAACAACATGTTACATTATAGTGAAGTTAAAGTATGACCTTAAGTTTAATAAGGCACAAAACTATATATTTGTGAAAGGCTTAAAACAACAAATGTGTTAGGCAAACGCAGGCGCCCCCACTAAAAATGGCAACACTAATAAACTATTTTGGTTCCTATTAAGTTTACTGTAGTACAGTACTATAAAGTTAAAATGGTATTACAGATACTATTATGAAATTAATATTTTATTACTTTATTCCTAATTTTATTACAAATTGCGCTATAATTCCCTATTTTGGTTATGTTTCCAAAATACAGAGAGAAAAAACATTGCAAATTGGTCAATCAAGCATGGGTTACCAATGGTATTAAAATCGGCAATCAATTCTCTGAATGGATAGTAGGTGTATTTTATCAAAAGCAGCTTAAGTTACGACTGGCTACCAAAAAATTAAAATCAAATGGCAAGGCAGGCGATACCTGCCATTTTAAAAATACACAAATGGACATTCGTGTCTTCTTCGTGGTTGTATGTTTGCCCTATGCAAGTTTTTTTTAATATGATAAACTTCTCCGCAATATGTTTTTTGGAGATGATGTTGGTTGTCATTTCAAGGCCAGTGACTCTAACTTAGGTAAAGAGTGACACTACCCTAGGCCTAGAGTCATTGCAACATACATATTACCCATTGGCAAACACTCACTCAAACAGACCCCAACAATGGCAATTGATTGAAGTTTAACGCAAGGTGTTGTTTTTTACCAAATACGTCATGTGTAAAGTTTTACACCACATAGACGTCAGGTTTATTGCAGCTGATATTTATACAGTAACATCATGTCACATTCTGTTATCAAGGCATATAACCCTCTAAGAAATGCTGCAAATTTAGCCAAAATATCTTCTGTGATAGGACTTTTTGACAGCCCGATATAAACTGCAATCATGTAGATGAGAATGCAAAGTTACATATCTTCCAACATTGTAAACTCATGGTCTAAAACGAACAGAGAGTAACAACAATCGGAAAAAGAACCAAATTTAATGCAAACATTTGTGAACACCGTTCACGATCGGTTGTGGAATCCAGGTCATCTTGACGTAGATTCATACGGAAATAATCATTTTGATATAAAAGTTTATTACTAAGACCTTAACGACATATTTAGGTACAATATTTATGCAGAAACGAGTCAAAATAACTCGTATATTTTAATTTTGTACCTTCATACTGATCTTTCACGACCAGAAGGTCTACAACCGGAACAAGAGGGAGATTTTACCGAAGAGAAACCGGAAGTTACTAAATAGTCTGAAACGAACAATTTGTTATTGTCATAACTTTCCCAATTTTACCTCAAAAACAATATTTTCCAATACAATACAATATAAATGAATTAAAATACCAAAAAGTAATAATGTTTTTGTTATTTTGCTTTTAAACTATAACTGAATATGTTTAGAGAGTGTTGAATCTGAGTCGCAGAAGCGCGCGAAATCACATGTCAACAACACCACAATATCAATACTCAGCATTTTGTCAACTTTATAGAAAACCTGGTTAATTTATGAAACAAAGTTTGACAGCAATCAAGAATATGATGCCGTGAAAGATTTAGGTATTAGTTTTGTTGAACATGACACCATCCGGTATCTAAACTTTCCAAAACAGAAATAGTCCAACCCAAACCATTCAGATTTCATGTCTTTATTAGGCAGGTCGGACTTTTTAAAAAAAATCATATTTTTAAAAAAAGCTAAGCTGAATGAAAAGTCCCTACTATCATAATCAAAATACTTTTTGAATTTCTAAAATCCATCAAGAAATAAAACAGGTGCAACCTTTTAAACTACATTATAAATTGGATTTTTTTTTTGCCAGTTTTTGTATACTAGGGGGAAACTACCTAATCAAAGACCCAGTTCTTAATACACACTTTCCCCATTGAGTGCAATGCAGATTTGAGTAAAACATCGGGTTTTCATATACATTTGCAGAGCTGCGCTACTTTCAACGATGATAATTTTTTAATTACCCTCGTCCTATGGAACAAGCCCTTTTGGCGAGCATTTCAAAGAAGATTATGGCTGCAAGAGAGTCCGGTAAAAGGCTACATCCCTCTTTCAAAAAAGTTCACTGTAGAACAGCAGCAGTAGAGTTGATAGGAGCGAAGAAGTCCAACGTAGATAGTCTGTAGTTGATTCAGTTTTCTCGAAGAAGATTAAAGTTGCAATTGAAGATTTTGGCCTATCTGATTGCCTGCAGAATTGTGACTAGGTTACTCCGATTGCGGCTCGAAGTCGTCCTAGTCAATCAGACGACAGGTGATTATTAGCGCCAGCGATGTCCCGAGTAGGTCAATCCGGCTGCACATGCTACCCGTGTTTCTGTTGGTAATGGCCTATCAGTTACACGCGCTAATCTCGCAACCATTAACAAAACCTCCCATCTATCCACTAGATAGCCTAGTCTACTACAAGATCAGTGGATATCCCACAGGGTTAATGCAACGTCCATGGTGAGTCATTGTGATCCATCATAGTCTGCCTCTTGTCATGAATGCGGGTACTCACAATGACAAGTAGTATCTCGCTGGTCCAACGTTGAAGTTACAAACATCCCTCTTTAGGGCCACTTTGAAAACAGGATAATTGAATTGAACTGGGTTTTAAGGTGCACAGACACATGAAAGGTTATATGGCGCCTAACAGGCATGAACATGCCAGGCTCATCCTCCATGTACATCGAGATAAAATATGGAAAATGGGCCTAGAACTTTCTCACCCTGAACTGCAGAGTTGCTGCAAATTCTATTGTAGAAACTCCATTTACGCTGGAGCCACGTTTATTTATTTATTTTTCTGCCACTGCTCTTTTGATGTGAGCGAGATGGCACCTGGAACAAAACAGGGATCCTGATGAAGACCTTTAATGAACATAATAAAAAATGATAAAATGAACATGAATTTGGGGGGATTCTACCCCTCTACCTACCCCTCCAAAGGGATCTGCAGTGGCCCTATTCTTTGCCCCGTGACCAAACGGGGCCCCCGGGAACCACACGGGGCCAAAAAAACATATAGGAAAATAATGCCTGACCTCCATGGGTTTGTGTGGAACAATTCCAGACAGCGGCACCACTTGCGGGGTCACGGGGACGTCCTGCCTGTGCGGTGGTCTGAACTGGAAATCTGGAATGATGCGCTACTTTAAGTATTGAAACCCTATATATATTTAGAAAGGTGAAGGTCTAACAAATCATAATAACGGCAGTTCAAGAAAGTTCCACTGATTGGTTCAAAAGTTCTATAATATGATGTCAAAGTTGACCTATTTTTATCACAGTTTTTCATTGGTCAGCAGTGGGAATTTCCCAATGAGATTTTATTTATGCATATAACAGGGCTTCATGAATCATTCACAAAAAGAATTTCTGAAAATGTCAACTTATGAGCAAGTGAAAAGGAAAGTAGCCAGGGCCCTGTTATGCAATGATATGATCCAAGATGGCTGACATTGAGTTTCACTGATAAACATGTACCTGATTATTATTGATTTTTCCAATTTTCAACACAAAATCAATTGAGATTTTTGCTTAAAATGAACAATCAATAATCCATTTATCAGGATATTAATTATAAATAGTTGAATTTTAAAAAAAATTGACATTAAAGGGACACTGTCCGTAAGTAAGCAGATATTGAGCATAACCAAATAACTGTCTGACTTTTATTCAGTGAAATGTATACATGAAAACATGAGGATAGGCTCTAAGAAGTATGTGAGTTTGAAAAAAAAAAGAGTTTTAATTATTATATGTAAATAAAGTTGACTATTTACCTTTTCTGCGATCAAGTGACTTCCATTAGGCCAAAAAAAAAAAGTTGTTTGTTTCCGCTAACATTCCCAAAAAAAATAGGGTAGGTAGGTAGGCATAACTTTTTTTTTTTCGATAACTTTTTTTTTATTTAAGAGGCAAATTTTGTGCTATAGGTATGTGAACTGACAGCATTGTACACAGTTTATCATTGACAAGGCAAGTTTTGTGCTACACATAGTATCAACCTACAGCATTGTACACAGTTTATCATTGACAAGGCAAGTTTTGTGCTATACATAGTATCAACCTACAGCATTGTACAATTTCATTGAAAATGCAAACTTTAAGCTTTAAGATGCAGGACCGGTATCTCGAGACCTTCAGAATAGAATGAAAAGGCTTCTGTTGGTTAAATATGTAATAAAAATAGCAATACCAAAATATAAGCCACCGATTTCAACATAAAACATAGAATTTCGACTTTCCAAGTTTTTTATCAAAACATTTCTTGAATCTATGAAAGAAAAAATAAAATTCCCTGGTTGTGGTGGGACTCAAACCCGCAACCTGCTGCTCACAAGACAAGCGCTCTAACCACTGAGCTATCGAGGTAGTTGAAATAAACGATAATACAAGTCCTATTTATAAAACTGAGTTAAACACATTCAAACTGTAAACAAACAAACAAGAAAAAGCTGGCAGCTTTTTCTTCCAAATGTTAATTTTCTCCATGTTTATGAAACATTTCGGTGTTATCATTTTAGATTAATTCATTTTTAGGGGAGTGTAATACATAGCCAAATCATAATTTGAAAGTATGCATGTAAACAAACTTGACCTCCCTATACCGGTCCTGCATCTTTAACATATCAACCTACAGCATTGTACAATTTCACTGAAAAGGCAAATTTTAAGCTAAACATATCAACCTACAGCATTTTACACAGTTTTTCAGTTTGAAAATACTACTATTAGTATTATTATGTTCAACAGTTTGAGGAAAAGCTAGAACACAAGATTAAGATCATTTACTTCTTTCTACCATAAGGACGCTGCGTGATTGGCACTTTCCCCACAGCTATTATAAAGGATTTAAATTTATCGACAAAAAAGGAAATGTGACAAGAATTTTCTCCATTGATGTTGGTGGAAACCAGGGTCTTCACAAGGTTGATGGCTTGAGGATGATATGAAAGAAATAGTTCGTAGAATGTCCAAGAGAGTAGACACACTGAATTTTTTTGTATAGGCTTGTTATTGTGAGGGCAGATGCCCAAATTCACGGCCAAAATACACGTTGGCCGATCCGTGGAGGCTGCCATATTGGATCGACTGCTGACGATAAAAACGAGGACAACCAAATGAATACGTTTTTCGTACTCATTTATTTCGTTCCGTCTACGTTTCGCAAACATTTTCTTCCGTACCCAAACATTTTCGTACCAAAATCGGAAAAAAAAGTTTAGGGTCGGGGGGTAAAATTAGGGTCGGTCGGGTTAGTGGAAACAAACAACTTTTTTTTTTACGCCTTAGCGCATTAGGTTTTCACCATAGTATGTATTGCGTAATATGTATAACCCGCTTAGCTCAGTCGGGAGCGATGTCTGACTACTTTACGCTCACGCACACTATTATTACTGCAAGTGTAAAGAAAAGGTAATTTTAGTTTGGTCTGCGAGTTCAAACACACGATGTGGAGTTTCTTTTTTTTGCACCGTTAAACAAACTCGCTTTTAATTAGTAAATATTCAATAATGTTTGGTGTGTAATGTTTGCGAACATAATTATTGTGTGTTTTATAAGCTAAAAGTTACGGACAGTGTCCCTTTAAAACTGTAGTTTAGTTTGATGTAAAATACATTGCGGCAGATAGGAGATTTCCAATATGCCGAAACTTAACCTCCCTATCTTTATTCACACTGCCTAAGCCCTTTTTGTCTCGCCTTTTCGAAGAAAAAAAAAGAGACATAAGTGTTGCTATTCCGGCTTTTGTCTCGCCTTTTCGAAGAAAAAAAAAGAGACATAAGTGTTGCTATTCTGGCGGCGGCGAAGGCGTCAACATTGAAGTTTTGCGTTTAGGTCATTTTCTTACAAACTGTATGCACTAGAACTTTCAAACTTTGGTTATAGTTGCATCTTGGGTGGTACATCTCAATGTTACAAAGCAAATGTGGAAGTGACTTTGACCCTCCAAGCAAAGGGCAGATAACTTAATAATTTTTTCCTTCAACTTTGCATTTAGGTCACTTTTTCATAAACTGTAGGCACTAGACCTTTCAAACTTTGCTTGTAGTTGTATCTTGGGTGATACATTGCAACCTGACAAAGCAAATGTGGAAGCGACCTTGACCCGCCAAGCAAAGGGCAGATAATGATATTTGCCTTCAACTTTTGCGTTTCTGTATGCACTAGACCTTTTCGTGACAAAGCAAATGTGGATGTGACCTTGACCCTCCAAGCAAGGGGCAGATAACTTAATAAATTTTACTTTCATCATTTGCGTTTAGGTCACTTTCTCACAAACTTTATGCGTTAGACCATTCAAACTTCGCTTATAGTTGTTTCTTGGGTAGTACATCACGTGTCAAAAAGCAAATGGGGATGTGACCTCCCTCCAAGCAAAGGACAGATAGCTGTTACATTTACATTACTTTCCATGAATTATAATTATGCACTAGCTGCTTTAAACCTAGTTTATAGCTTAATCTCTGGAAGACAAAACATTCTAGTCTTGGGTAGTTAGAATGCATGGATTTCATCTATGACCTTGACCTACATTTTGGAGCTGTTATTATACCCACGTTTTTGAGAAAAAAAAAAGGGTATATTAAAATCGCCTCCGTTTGTCCGTCCGACCGTTACCGCATCTTCTCCTAAACCGCAAATGGAATTCAACCAAACTTAGGGTATGACTTCACCATAGGATGACGGCATGCAAGAGCAACATTATTTTTGGCTCCGAGCCCAGGGGGTCATTTTTCCATATTTTTGCACAGAACTTGGTGTATGTCATCGTCTATGAAAGATGATGAAATTAAACAACATGAACGATTTTATTTGGAACTCGGGGGGGCGGGGTGGGGGGGATTTGGGGCATTTTTTTTTTGTAATTATGTCTCAAATGAAACATGATGATGATGATGATGGTGGTGGGGGAAGGGTAACAAGGGGTCAGTTATTTTTATACCCACATTTTTGCGTCTGTCCATCCGTTACCGTATCTTAACCACTGAACGGAATTCAACCAAACTTAGGGTATGACTTCAGTATATGATGACGGCATGCAAGAGCAACATTTCTTTTGGCTCTGCACCCAGGGGCCCTGTGTGGGTGGGGGGTCAAAAGGTCAATTACACTAAAAATTCAATTACACTGTCATTTTTCCATATTTGTGCACATAACTTGGTGTATATAATCATCTATAAAAGATAAACAACATTAATTTTGAAACAATTTTTATTTTTATTTTTTTGCAATTATGTCTCAAATGAAACATGAGGATGGCTCTGCACCCAGTGACCTTCAGGGGGTCAAAAGGTCAATTACACAAACAATTCAATTACACTGTATTTTTTCCATATTTTTGCACAAAACTTGGCGGTGTATGTAATTGTCTATGAAAGATAAACAACATATCAAACGATTTTATTATTTCGAACTCGGATTTTTTTTTAATTATGTCTCAAATGAAACATTATGATGATGGGATTACACTGTATACATTTGTTTCCTCCTACTTCATCGGTGGGGGCCTGGGGGATCAAACTCACTAATAATTCAATTACAGTGTTTTTTTCCCATACTTTTGCACATTAGTTGGTGTGTCATCAATGAAAGAGATACACAGCATGTCAAATGATTTATTATTTAAAACTAAAACTAAGGTCGTCTTCCCTTTAGTGTTGGATTTGGAGGAGGTGGGGGGAGGGTATCAGGGGGTCAATTTTTTTTAAAATTATTTCTCAAACGATCATTTTGATGAAGGGATTACAGTGTATAATAATATGTTGTTCTCCTATATTGTGTGTATGTTGGTGGGTGGGGGTGGCCTGTGTGAAGAAAATTTTGTTTTTAAACAAATGCACTTACTGTAGATGTCATCTCAGCAAACTGTAAACTCCATTGGTTTTAGTTAATAAAATGTTTACAAACTTTCATTTAAGAAATATTTATCTTTTATTTTTAAGTCCCGCCCCCTTTAGGCGAGGCATATGAATCCGCGGATTTCTTTTTCTATCTATTTCTACTGCAACACCCCCTTACGGGTAGTATGCGCAGGTGTGCGTCAGTGCAGTGTGAGTTGTAAAAGAGTAAAATATATATTTACATACAAGTGAGTTGCTTAAAAGAAGATGATGTTAAATGTTCAAAAGTCTGAGCAAGACTAACATTGCATAAATAAAGATACAAGCATTCCACGTGTATTTAGGGCATGAAGTGGGAGACTGTGCTAACCACCATTCTGAAATGGTTTAGGTCTGAATGTAGCACGATCTCTGAAGGTAGCCGGTATCACAATACAATGGCAAAGGGGAAGAATGAGTACTTGAAAAAGTCGTTCATTGTGTGGGTCTGTATGAAACATAAGGAATGGGAATGTCTGGGGATTCTCATGGGTCGCTGTGGTGGTAATGGGACTGCAACAAGTTCATACACTATTTTGCAGAAAAGGCAGTAGGGCTGGTAACACTAGCATAGGTGGAGTAGTTATCAAGGGTCCACCTAGCAGCTCTACGCTTAACCATCTCAAGCTTGTATATTTTTTTTTGGGTATGTGGGCTCCAAACTGGGGAGGCGTACTCAACAAGCGGGCGGACCAATGCCTTATAGGCTGTTTCCCTGACATTTGGGTCTTTTGTTTTATGAAGCCCAACGATCTGTTTGCGGAGGCACTTACCCGTTGTATATGACTGTTCCATGAGAGGTTATTGCTGATGTCAACACCCAGGTATTTAGAGCTAGTTACAGTCTCAAGGGTTTGACCATGCAGTGTATACTGAGGATTGGGGACCTGAATGACATAGCACTTGCTTGCGTTGAACTCCATGTCCCATTTCACTTCCCATGACTGTAGTATGTTGAGGTCGTCCTGGAGTAGTTGTGCATTTTGGAGACTGCACTGCTAGATGGATGGCTGTGTCATCAGCAAAGAGCCTTACCTTGGACCTGGTCTGTTCTGGGAGGTCATTTACAGTGTTTTTTTCCTTATATAAGTGGTACCAAAAAACGGTACCATTCCCAATGACAAAATTTTTTTTTTTCCCAAATGGAATAAAACAAATCACAACCAATTTTTGTAGCTGGACTGATCAGAGAAAAGCCAAAGCTAAAAATAGAGTTTTAAAATACAAGTTTGTAGCGACTACTTCTTGAAAACTATAAGTGATATTGATATGGGACTTTTTCTAAAATGATCAGCATGACATGATGTTGATCCTTGTCGAAAATTATTTTGATTCGACGTTAAACATGGCTGCCAGTGGCCATCTTTGTTTACATAGAGTTATATAATGAAAACTTGTAGCGACTACTCCTCTGAAACTACTTGACGGATTTTCATAAAACTTCACAGGAATGTTGCTCTTAATGTCTAATTAATCCTAGCAAAATTTCAGGTCGGCCGGAAATTCAAGATGGCCGCCACGGTTAAAAATAGATTTTCAAAAAACAAGTCTGTAGCGACTACTTCCTGAAATCAAAATCAATCAGTAGAGCTTCAAGGTCATTGACCTCTTGTTTTTTAAATAGAGTGCAACTTAAAATAGAAGACGGGGGAAATATAGTCTGTTAGGTGAGGTAATGAAACACTACAAGAGAATGTATACATGGTAATGTGTTTGCATTTAGTATTTAAGCATACAATTTTTATTTTGTTTGATAGTGGAAAATTTCCAATTTAAGGCAAAACAACATGAATTTTCCCAATTGAATGGGTACCGGTATCATTCCCAAAAGGGTGAAAAAAAGCGCTGATTTATGAAGACCAGGAAGAGTATGGGCCCCAGGACTGAACCTTGGGGTACCCCTGAGGTGACTGGGACAGTGTCAGAGTGTTGGTTTCCCAGGACTACAGCTTGGGTTCTATCTGAGAGGAAAGCTTTAATCCACTGTATTCCATACTGGTGGAGCTTCAGGAGGAGTTTCGGGTGACTAACCTTATCAGAGGCTTTACTGAAATCTAGTAGAATAAGGTCAGTTTGGCGTCTTTCTGAAGGTGGGAGGTGGGGTGGTGGTGCTGGGGGTAGGTGGGTGGGTTGGGGGATGGTGGGTGGGGGGCATTAAACAACTTATTAATATCATGAGTTGGACTGGTTTTGCACACACATTTCAATGCAAAACATGTCTATCTCAAGTTAGACTTGTTTTGCACTTAAATTACTCCTGAAATTTCAGTGCAAAACAAGTCTATCTCAAGTTAGACCAGTTTTGCACTGAAAAAATGAGCGCAAAATAAGTAACTCTCTAATTACCTATTTCCTATTAATATATATTTTTTTTAATTAACTAGAAATTACTTGAGGGATTTATAATAAAAATTCTTATTTCCATGTTTGTCATCTAATTTTCCAAGAATATAATCAGTTTTTTGCTTCTCCTGAAAAGTTTGCAAAAAGTGAGTTAGACCAGTCTTGCGCCAAGCCCTCGATA
This sequence comes from Cyrtodaria siliqua, assembly GCA_037043455.1. NCBI lineage: Eukaryota > Metazoa > Mollusca > Bivalvia > Adapedonta > Hiatellidae > Cyrtodaria > Cyrtodaria siliqua. The sequence goes on from JAWPHD010001175.1 coordinate 162,114, forward strand.
TTGTATGTTGAGGATACATTTCGGGGAGCATCCATTGGTGCTACTGATTTTCTTGTTTCCAGTTCAGGGTTAGAAGGTTCTAGGCCCATTCTCCATATTTTATCTCGATGTACATGGAGGATGAGCCTGGCATGTTCATTCCTGTTAGGCGCCATATAACCTTTCGAGTATTGGTGCGCCTTAAAACTCAATTCAATTCAATTTTCATAAAGTTGGGAAAAAATGGATTTTTAAAAAAAATCATTTCATAATGGTTGATACACAAGAAATAGAATACCTAGAAATGAAAGATATCGTCAATATTGTATTTGCAGCGATTTGAAAGATGAATATACCTCTATTTTGAAATGCAGGAATCAACAACATTATATTAAATTGACCAGGGATTAAATTGACCAGGGCTCTGAAAACTTGAACATGACAATTGGTCCGACCCCTGATAAGTTTTATAGATCTACCCTCCTCCCCTGAACCGAGACCCTACTCCCGCCCAGCCCACCTCACAGCCAAACACACAAATACTCATGATGGATTCCTATAATTATGCCACGCCACGAATGTGGAACAGACATTCAGTGTTGCTGATTGTCCGTCCGTCCCAAATTTTACATTCAAGTTTTTTTTACCAAGTCCATTACTCAGATACTAAAAGCCATGCACTTTCCAAACTTCATACACACAACTATATCACATCAGAAGGTTTCTAATAAAAGTAGGTCAGTATGAATGACCTACGTTTTGGACTTTGTCAATTTACATTGAAGTTTTATGTGACGGACAGCACTAAAGTGGGGCATCTTGAACTCATTTTCTAGTCTTTTAATCCGGTTTGATTGTAAAGAGTTATAAGAGTTTTAAATGATACTTTTTCTTATTCCAGACGAGTAGCAGATATGGAAGATTGCAACTTTTCTGAGACCCCATTTCCCTCCGAGACTCCAGTTTCCCAGTCCAACTTTATTCTGCTCCCATCCCAGGACGAGACCCAGCAGGAGTCGCAGAATGAACATGAAATGAAGAAAATTCTAAAGAAACTTCCGGCCCTGCAGGTAACAGAGCTGTAGATAAGCTGAGTTTTAGAGTATTTTACCATTTTTTTAAAATTGTGAGTGTCTTTACTCATCAACTTACACAAATACTCAAACGTTTTAAAAACCATGAGTATTATATTTATATATATTGTCCTGTGGAACAGTTTATTCCATATATTTATTTACATGATGAAAAGTGTTCTAAGCATGAGTCTTGTATTAAGAACAAAGGTCATACAGTGTTTCATTTTACTTAACATCCATTTAATCTGAATATTTTTTTTTTTTTTTTTTTTTTAAATATTTCATGGATTCACATCCATTTTGGAAGTATAAACTATTTAAAAAAGTGTTTTACTCTGGAAGTGTTCATTTTGAATCTGATGAGTAAATACTCATTGCAGTCAAAAAATATCTACAGCTCTGATGTGAAACAGCTACATGTATTTACATATACGAGTCATAATCTGATTAATTCAAAATGGTTTGGCTGCACGAAAAGTTAACATATAAAACAACAACTCTGATATTAACTTCTAAAGTGCTTTACCAATTTCCATGAAATGAAATTGTTATACTTATTTACGTTGTAACTTTAGTACCCCATACTTTAATTTAGAAGGCTAGCCTGTACATTCTTGCATATAAGTGGTTTCTTGAATGATTTAATATTCCAAAAACAAATCATATAATACATGTTTCTTTTCTTCGCAAGGGTCCTGCTTCAAAGGCCAAGCAATTACTGTTGGGGGAATCTAGTAACTTATCAACCGAAGAGGAACCTGAGACTGGTATGACACGTTGCCATAGTAACTGCTTAATAGACTAGTTCTTGTTTGATGTGTGTGTTCATAACAATAAACAGGCCCTTTAGATCAAGTACAGTGTAGAGTGTGTGACGTAATTCTGTCGTAAGAGCTATAGTTTTGTTAAAAGCATGCTATTTAAATATTTCATGAAATTATTAAACTTGTTTGAGAATTTTCTCTTTTAATTGTCATATACAATTTATTAAACTATTTAAATCTGCGATTCTATACTTCATGTGGTGATCTATGACCTGAGGTTGATGTCTCGGACACGGATACCGGCTTAAAAAAAATAGCTATATTTAATAGATATATGTCTTCTTTTTTTTTTAAACGGTATCTGTGGTCTCAGAAGTCTGTCACAGTCTACTTCAGCTTATGATTTTATATAATATAGGCATTAGTGTATTAAAACAAAAGACTAACCTGCAATCACTTTCTTTGTTCTAATTTGTGCAGGTAAAATTCTGGTAGCCGACACAGAGTATGTACCCCACACAGAGCTCACGGAGCAGTCCGAATTCATCAGGTAAAACTTATAATTCAGTTCTATTTTGAACTCCATGTTAAAAATTACACCTATCATATGATTGAACATTTTTGAGTCTTTCGTAATAAATGGAATTATTGCTTAATTATGTAGTTGTTCTTTAAGGAACTAACCCGCCAAATAACGGCAACAAAACGACTACAAAACTGCAGGTGTTCAGGCGCCGATTTCACCAACATACTTAAGTATATACTTAGCTACTTAAAAACTTAAATTTAAGTTTACCTCCTAAGTTTTCTTAAGTAAGGAAAACATGTTTCACCAAACCAATTTACTTAAGTAAAAACTTAAATTTAGCTTAGTTATCAAGTGGACACTTAATTTATGTTGGTGAAACACATTTCTGCTAAGTTTTACTTAGTGACTTAGTTAAGTATTTTCTTAAGTATTTAAGTAAAACTTAAGGAATTGTTGGTGAAATCGGCGCCAGGTCATATAAGTACCGTATTTGTCGGCGTATAGCGCGCACTTTTTTACCCCAGATTCTGTGGCTGAAGTTGGGGTGCGCGGTTTAAGCAACAAGTAATGATTTACTTCTTTTTTTTCAGCCAAGACGAGAAGTTTTGTGGTTTTCAAAAAGTCCATGACCGGCCGTTTACTACAGAGATTGAATCGAACAAAAGTTGGCTTGTTTCTATTGTTTCAATAAAATGCGTTGTATGCTATATGCTTATTATCAATAAAAATAATAAAATCAAACTTTACCATGTTTTATGTTGATTATTGTCGAGAAAATACCATTGAAATGTTGAAAAATACAATTGTTTACATTTGAAATGAAAACGAGGCTGGGATTTTCCGAACGCGCAGACTGAGTTAGTGCATATTTTATTAATAGAATACAATAGAATTGTATGTATAATAATTATTTCTAATAAACAACGACCCCACTTACTTATTTGTTAAAGTTGATTTCTGAATTTCGAACGTAGAATCATGATTATTCCTAAATGGGTTCAAGGGTTCATTTGATTGGTAAAACGTGTTAAGTGTGAAGTGTTTGGTTTTTGTTAAATGACCGCAAACAATGATATCTAATTATTAAACAAACATGTGACACTCGACAGCGATAGACGTCTTTTGTCTACCAGTCTACTGGTGTGAATTTAATTTTTACTTCTATTTTTAACTAGGGAACTTTAAATATCTAAGAGTAGGGTTTAGTGTTTGGGGTTTAGGTTTACAGCAGTCTTATACTCTATACGTTTGCTCTCCGATTATTATCAGGGTGCAAACAGCTTAGACTGCTTGAAGTTGTTTTTTTGTCCAAATCACAAAAGTCTATTTTTAGAATCTATTTTTATCCAGAGGCGAGTGTACAGTTTCAGGAATATCCCTACTACACAGTTATTTTCGTTTTTGATAAGATTTGTCTAATAAAAGATTCTTACATCTAATAAAAGAAAAGTTACGCATTAGTTTAGTTATCTAATACACATATAAAACTCTGAGAGCAACATTTACATTGAAACTTCTTGAATTTTACTTAGAACATTGTTAGTGATAGAGAATTTTCGAAATTATTCACTGAGTTTATATAGAAACGTACTACATACGTTTCATTTCGTTTCCGGTTTAGGCTTTAAGGGTTAGCAGAACAAAACGGTCCTTTTCAGGGCCAGCACATATTTATTCGAAAGAATAATCTGTTTTAATTGTCAATCCAAAATATTAAATATAATTATGATCGTAATAAAAGTTGAACACGGGCGTGTTTATTTTTATTTTATTGAAACTTGAGTAAACAACAAAAGTACAATCAACAATACAAGTTTATTTACACTTGAGTAAAAAAACACAGTCTAACATGCAGCTTCGTTTTAGCAAATCAAAATTCGTTTTACATTTCCTCTTTGGTCAATGCTTCAAAATGGCGCTCTGCTGTCCTGAAATTGAAAACACATGTTTTTAATGCGCGGTTTACACTACAATACATAAAAAAAAGTTTTTTTCCAAGGATTTCAGGCCCAAAGTCGGGGTGCGCGTTATATGCGCATGCGCGCTATACGCCGACAAATACGGTAGTGCATATGATATGTGCCAAAAAAAATATAGGATTTTTGATGGGTTCTTAAGTTCACATACCTGAATTAATTATGAGTTGGTAACTCACAATTTGACACTTCAATTTAAAGGTTTGACCTGCGTGGTTAAAGCCATTTATATTGGTACTGTGGAGTTAGTAATATCAAATATGTAAGTTATATATCAAATATGTAAGTTATATATATACCTCGTCGTCAATAGGTTTAGAAACAGTGTACATTTGTTGCAATATTTGCGGACTTCAACAAACAGTCTCCATCAATCCCCTTTAGAAGGAATTCATTTAGAATTACCTGGTATACAAGTTACATATTGAAAAAACACTGGATTCTTTCTTGGTTTGAAGACTGAGCACTGTATTATTTCTCAACCAGCTAAGGGTCTCAGTATGATATATTACATTCTGAGGTTATCTTGTCGAGTCACTTTAGCAGAAAACTTGACATAGTTGGCACAAGGTTGACAGTGCTCGTGTTTTACTTACACCCGCCCATTGGACATCTTCACTTGCTGGCGCAGCGATCTAAGTACCGTTATATTTGTTGGAAAAAAGTCCTTCCAAAATACTTTTGGTTGAGGATATTATAAAGGTTTTTATATCTCTCAATTGTTGACAAGGCCAGATAAAATATTATGTGTGGTTTGGTTACAATGGAGGAAAATTAAGGGACTGTAGGTAAAACCTTTTTTTTATTTTTTTATTTTTTTTGAAAGCTGATATTAGAACCTGTAAAATGAGCCTTGACTGCAGATAGGTCTTGCTTGTTACCTCTTGCTTGTTCCTTGTTACTTCTTCCATCATGCTAGTGACCATAAATGAACCTAATCATCTAATGCTTCCAAAATGACTTTTCAATAAAGCCGAGGAAGAAAAGGGTATGAAAGAAGAAATTTGGGAATTGCCGAATACCATGCTGCATTGAGATCAACAACATCAAAATGTGTTGTATTGTATTGATGATCGTAACATAGCTGATAGCGTCTCCAAAATGGAATATTTTACCTGAGTTGCCTCCCTTTCTGAGTCGATGATTAGTATAGTTTACTGAAAAATCGAAAAAGGAAGAAAAATAGGGTAGGTGAATATGGCCTAAAAATCTAGGGACGTCTGGTAACAGTAACCATGCATATTATTTTACTTGGCTCAAATTGTCTGTTTCCAGTGAATCTGAGGACGTCCGTAACAGTCAAGTTGATGTGACGGTTGTCCAGAACAAGATGACAGGTGAGAACACATATTTCATTAATATTTTACTACCAAGGTTTATAGTCCCTCCACCAGTTCAGTGCACAAGAAGAGAATGTACTGTATGTACATGTATGAGCAGTTTTGGTGCAGTTGTATGTGGGAACCTCAGTTCTAGGTCCTGTCAATGTGCTCCGCATATGAAGGGTATGAATCCCTGGCATCACAAAGAAATCTTCCCAATCCCAGGATCGAAACTAACCCTGGTACATGTAAATGTGGTAATATATGACCACTTAGAAATCTAAGATCTACAGATCTAGCAGGTTTCATTTGGAAGAGCTTTCTTGTAGCTGATTATTATTAAAAATTTATTTTTTTCATAAGATCATAATTATGCGAAACTATGATATGTGATATCAAAGAAGTGACTTCAAACTGCCAAGGATGTTAACAAATTAATTTGTACGCATTAGGTAAAATGTTTACTTGGTGACGACCATAATTAGTTACTCGCGTATATGAACCCACAAATGCTGTTTTATTGTTTGCAGGTAAAGTGCTGGTTTTCGACACAGATTATGAAGCTGGGAATAACACAGAACACACCACGGGACCGTCAGACTTTGTCAGGTATAATCATAGTCTATAATTTTGAATTAAGATCCAAATTTGTCAACGTCTGTTTGTTGATGTCATTTCTGTGTTGGAATCAGAGGGGCACGCAACGAGAACATCTGCCTTATTAAAAAACAACGGTGTGTCTAATGTTTCCTAATATTTGTCTAAAAAAAAAATACAGTTGGACAAAATGCTATTTGTGACTTTAACAAGGAACGTTTTATGCCTGGAAAATACGTCCCCACCCCCAACCCCCCTCGATTAGTAGCTCGGGTGAATATAAGTCCCATTAAATGTGAGTGCAGGTTCCTCTTTCAAGAAATTAAATAATTTACAGTATGATCTTGATTAGGTAATAAGGCCATAGTTCCTGAAAATAAACACAAGAAATTCATGCCACAAGCATCACGCTGATTTTCTGTTATGATTCACCCTCAGTTTGCCACAAGGAGTGCTTGCAATCACCCGTGTACTACCCGTGTACTACCCGTGACATATATTTTGCTGTTGACAATACTGCCTGACAGAGTGTATGACTTTTCTTTTAGTGAAACCTCAGATGTTAGTGACGACCAGGCTGATACAACGGTCATTCAGAGACAGGTCACAGGTAAGATGTTGTACAATGGTCATTCAGAGACGGGTCACAGGTAAGATGTTGTACAATGGTCATTCAGAGACGGGTCACAGGTAAGATGTTGTACAATGGTCATTCAGAGACAGGTCACAGGTAAGATATTCAGAGACGGGTCACAGGTAAGATGTTGTACAATGGTCATTCAGAGACAGGTCACAGGTAAGATGTTGTACAACGGTCATTCAGAGACAGGTCACAGGTAAGATGCTGGACAATGGTCATTCAGAGACAGGTCACAGGTAAGATGTTGTACAACGGTCATTCAGAGACAGGTCCCAGGTAAGATGTTGTACAATGGTCATTCAGAGACAGGTCACAGGTAAGATGTTGTACAACGGTCATTCAGAGACAGGTCACAGGTAAGATGTTGTACAGTGGTCATTCAGAGAAAGGTCACAGGTAAGATGTTGTACAACGGTCATCCAGAGACAGGTCACAGGTAAGATGTTGTGCATGGACTCAGGAATCAAATTTTATATTTTTAACCACTTGCTAAAAAAAGCAAGTGCGAAAGGTTTTCTACTTGTTATTTTAATCAAGGTACTTGCATTAATAATTTAAAACTTCGATTCATTTTAGAAGGATTGCTATACATGTAAATAATGACATTTTCACACTTGGCTAGATGCAGGAATGTAATAATGTATAATTATGCTTACCGATATCCACCTATTTTACGAAGATAAATATGTTCAGTGAATAAATGTAGAATGAGACCTAGTGGGTTTCTTTTATTACTTGAACAATTTAGCAAATGCGAATATTTTCTACTTGCAATCTGCAAAAATCTACTTGCATTTAGCAAGTAAATAAGTGTTAAATTTGAACCCTGGTCGGCTGTGTGTGTTTGTGTGTGCATATTTGCATGAGAGTGCATGCAAGTGTGCATGTGTATGAATGCATGTGTGAGTGTGTGTATTAAATACAAAAGTGGACATGAGTGTGGTAAACCATGATGGATGTTTAAATCCTCGCAAATATACATAAACATACTGATAAAAAGTATGGTAATTGATTAATCATTCAGGTTTTTTTAGTAGGTATGCCTTATTCTTCATTAATGTTAATACTTTTTGTGTTGATACCTTGCCTAAATACTTTTGGAATGGTGATGGTTAAATAAAGCACATTTAATGCAACAAACATGTAATTGGAGTATTTTGCAGTATGGTCATAGAAATATATCATAGTATCTGTATTGGATAGTTTGAGACAGCCAACTCCCTTCTGTTTACAGATAATTTGAATGATAAAGACAGCAGATGTTCCTCGCCTGTGGAACCTGACCATACACCCACACACAAGCAGGGGAGATCCAGCAGTAGTAGTCCTAGTAATGAATCCAGGTAACATTGTCATAAACTTCACAAGTAGTTGTGTCACCAGAGGTACATACATTGTGTTTTAAATGGACAAACAGATTGATTCCTGTTTATAATATCACCTCCAATGGAAGTTTAGGTAAGAACACTAGATTCAGCCTGTCTGTCTTTCTGATTCTAGGTAGCTAAGACCAGTGTGAATTGTACACTACCCTTGACCTTCTATTTCAGATTCATCAAATGGAACAATTTGAGGTATTTGCTCCTCCGTCCCTGTTTCTCACATTAAACGCCAATATTTCAAATATCCACAACCTCATTAATAAAAACAACAACGATACATCGCATCACAGAATATTGTTTTCAGAAGTACACATAAAAGCCTAGAGAGCTATGACCAGTGTGAACTTCTATTTCAGTTTCCAGTCCAAAAACCAGTCCAACCTGGGTAGCTCTGACCAGTGTGAACTTTACACTACCTTCTGTTTCAGTTTCCAGTTCAGGAACCAGTCCAACCTAGGTAGCTCTGACCAATATGAACTGCGCACTACTTCTATTTCAGTTTCCAGTCCAAGAACCGGTCCAACCTAGGTAGTTATGACCAGTGTGAGCTGTACACTTCCCAGAAGGAGCATGCTAAGGGCTACAGGTTCAATTTGTTCCCCTCTTCGCAGGAAGATATGTTTGGAGGAAGTGAAGCAGGTGAGGTGGCATTGACTGGTTAAGAAACAAACACTTGATACAGCAGTCACCTTTGTAGGATTGCTTTGTGTGCATAATCATTCAAGCAGTCATTGTCTGTAATAACATGTTTAATAAAGTACTTATCTAGGGTTCTACCAGTCTACCTCCATTGTACAAAGTCGATAAGAAATATCCGTTACATCATATAGAGAGATTATTACACCTTGGTCTCCCATCTCTATACTATAGCACAACAAGAACAGGTATGATTCAAGTTTACAAGATCTTGCAAGGATACTCGTCGGGGGCCACTTTCCGTCACTTATGTAAACATAAACTAATTTTTCAGACAAATCTATGTATCCTGACAATTTTTGCTCTAATTTCTATTAGGTTACCTCTTCCTGGAAATTTGATACCAAAGAATTTTGTTTTATATAAATTATCGAAGTGGCACGTGACCTGTTTATAAATAGACTAAAACTGAGAAATCATTTTATTTACAAGCCCAGTTTCCGTCATGTATTTTATCGAGTGATAGATTCAACTAGGTCAAGATACAGTAAACTTTTATGAATTAGAAACTTGTTTGCAAGTCTATTCAACAATTTCATTGTAAAAATGGTATGTTTGCATTGTTCCATCAGTCACCTCGATCGTTATAACAATGCGCCTGGAATCGTCAATGTAAAACAATTTTACACTGTAAAGATGGGTAACTCTATGTAAATCAAACAGATACAGGTTGTACGAGTTGCTGCTCTTTGGTGAACCTAAATAATCACGGTCTATTTAACTGCGTCCACTGAAGAGTGATAAAATTATGACGTCATTACGGTGTTATTTTTTTAATAGTTTATTATGCGGCAGTATGCGCGCGCATCCCCAACGCCACATAAGGAAGTAAAAACATTTTTCGGAGAAATCCCTTTCGTTTTTGTACCCCTTATTTACTTTTTGGTTGTTTTTCCTGTTTCCAATCTTCAGTTATAAACGTCTGACAATAAGTGACATCGCGTAAGTAATTTGCAGTGTAAAAACGTTTTTTAAATGAGAATGACGGAAACTGGGCTTGGACGGAAACTGGCCTCTGACGAGTATGGCAAAATTTGTAAAAATAAATTATTAAAAACGGCAAGTTAAACGAACTACGGGAAATAGTCTTATAGCTTTCAAAGAATACAGTAGGCTAGAGATCAGGAAAAAAAAGGTATTAAACACTTGGAATGGTTTGCCAAACCATGTAGTAATGGCACAAAGTATAAACAGCTTCAAGAGTAGCTTGAACAAACACTGGAAGCCCCTAGAGATAAAATGTAATCCCAACTGCTACATAATATACCAATGAAGAAAAAATAGACAAAAAGAGAGAGAGAGAAAAGATAGATGGTGCTCAAGAAGCTTTTTATAAGCTTACATATGGTCCCAGATCTGTAAGTTATCAATTGACTCTTGCACACTTTCCATCACATTGCAGTGACTACACTGGTAGTTCTCGTGTTTCTACTCAGTTCCATCTGGAACCATTGTATCCCATGTACTGAAGTCTTCCCTCTGGGTATGTCTAAGAACCAAGGGAATCTGTTCTGTTGCAATATTTGAATAATTCCAGATTCCTGCCAATCTTATCCCTTTATCTGGCAACGGCTTTATCCTATCCCTTTATCTGGCAGCGGCTTTATCCTATCTCTTTATCTGGGAGCGGCTTTATCTGGGAGCAGCTTTATCTTTCCCTTTATCTGGGAGCAGCTTTATCCTATCCCTTTATCTGGGAGCAGCTTTATCCTATCCCTTTATCTGCGTGCAGCTTTATCCTATCCCTTTATCTGGGAGCACCTTTATCCTATCCCTTTTTATGGGAATTGCTTTATCCTATCCCTTTATCTAGGAGCAGCTTTATCCAGTCCCTTTATCTGGGAATGGCTTTATCCTATCCCTTTATCTGGGAGCGGCTTTATCTTATCCCTTTATCTGGGAGCAGCTTTATCCTATCCCTTTATTTTCGAGCGGCTTTATCCTATCCCTTTATCTGGGAGCGGCTTTATCCTATCCCTTTATCTGGGAATTGCTTTATCCTATCCCTTTATCTGGGAGCGACTTTATCCTATCCCTTTATTTGGGAGCAGCTTTATCCTATCCCTTTATCTGGGAATTGCTTTATCCTATCCCTTTATCTGGGAGCGACTTTATCCTATCCCTTTATTTGGGAGCAGCTTTATCCTATCCCTTTATCTGGGAATTGCTTTATCCTATCCCTTTATCTGGGAGCAGTTTTATCCTATCCCTTTATCTGGGAATTGCTTTATCCTATCCCTTTATCTGGGAGCGACTTTATCCTATCCCTTTATTTGGGAGCAGCTTTATCCTATCCCTTTATTTGGGAGCAGCTTTATCCTATCCCTTTATCTGGGAATTGCTTTATCCTATCCCTTTATCTGGGAGCGACTTTATCCTATCCCTTTATTTGGGAGCAGCTTTATCCTATCCCTTTATCTGGGAATTGCTTTATCCTATCCCTTTATCTGGGAGCAGTTTTATCCTATCCCTTTATCTGGGAATTGCTTTATCTTATCCCTTTATCTGGCAGCGGCTTTATCCTATCCCTTTATCTGGCAGCGGCTTTATCCTATCTCTTTATCTGGGAGCGGCTTTATCTGGGAGCAGCTTTATCTTTCCCTTTATCTGGGAGAATCTTTATCCTAACCCTTTATCTGGGAGCAGCTTTATCCTATCCCTTTATCTGCGTGCAGCTTTATCCTATCCCTTTATCTGGGAGCACCTTTATCCTATCCCTTTTTATGGGAATTGCTTTATCCTATCCCTTTATCTAGGAGCAGCTTTATCCAGTCCCTTTATCTGGGAATGGCTTTATCCTATCCCTTTATCTGGGAGCGGCTTTATTTTATCCCTTTATCTGGGAGCAGCTTTATCCTATCCCTTTATTTTCGAGCGGCTTTATCCTATCCCTTTATCTGGGAGCGGCTTTATCATATCCCTTTATCTGGGAATTGCTTTATCCTATCCCTTTATCTGGGAGCGACTTTATCCTATCCCTTTATTTGGGAGCAGCTTTATCCTATCCCTTTATCTGGGAATTGCTTTATCCTATCCCTTTATCTGGGAGCGACTTTATCCTATCCCTTTATTTTGGAGCAGCTTTATCCTATCCCTTTATCTGGGAATTGCTTTATCCTATCCCTTTATCTGGGAGCAGTTTTATCCTATCCCTTTATCTGGGAATTGCTTTATCCTATCCCTTTATCTGGGAGCGACTTTATCCTATCCCTTTATTTGGGAGCAGCTTTATCCTATCCCTTTATTTGGGAGCAGCTTTATCCTATCCCTTTATCTGGGAATTGCTTTATCCTATCCCTTTATCTGGGAGCAGTTTTATCCTATCCCTTTATCTGGGAATTGCTTTATCCTATCCCTTTATCTGGGAGCGGCTTTATCTTATCCCTTTATCTGGGAGCAGCTTTATCCTAGGGCCTTCCCCAGGATTTTTTTAAGGGATAGTGGCATTTAATGCACGAGGGTGGGGTGGGTGCGGGAGGGGGTCCCCTTTTGCATGTTGATTTTTTTTAATGTTTTGAAGTAAAATATGGGTTTTGGCATACACCTGACACATTTAAAACATCTTTTAAATATATCTACCAGTCTGCCATAGATAGTACATGTATGACCATTTTTTTACTGTTTTTTTTTGAAGATGATACCTCAACTTTATACATCGTTTCCTTTGCTGTTCTAGAATTTTTTTTTATCTTGTTAACACTTCATTTGAAGTTAAGCAGGAGTAATTATGTTATTTTTAAGAGAATAACATTTGAAAAAAACACACTTGAAAACGCAATGTCGTGTTTTTTAAGCATCCGAAATAAGGACTATCCGGATTTACATCAACTTTTTACGCTGACATTGTCTTACAATAACTTAACGTCCAAGTCATGTTTACTGCATAAAGTCATTAGCGTTTTCGAAAAAAAAAAGGTAGGAAACGGTTATAAGTTCATTTAAATGTTATAAAATTGCTGTCTTTATTCATAATTAATCGTTTTAGTTTGAAACACGAAAACACGGAAGCAAATTCAAAACCGGAAGTAACCTAAATTTATAATCTACAACCCCGAGATTCTTATAATTTTATGTGGTTATCGAATAATTTGCGTTTGTGAGATTATTTTATCATCATTATCCATTTAAAATCGATATAAAATGGATGGAGGCACGTTAATTCAACGCTACAATAAAATATAACATAAGTAAATTGTTTTCACATTTAATGACGTAATAAGTTTACAGGTTATGTACGCATGGTTGAATTCTTGAATTAGACCCTTATCACGGAGGTAATTAACACCTCTGCCCCTCTAATCCTTATGACAACACTCCAATCAGGAGCTAAGGACGTATGCTTGTCAGGAGTTTATGCCTCAAGGCGTTATTTGGTCAGATATGTCATTAATTAACACTGGGAAATGAATGTTTTGACCCACTTTTAAGGGATCGCGGCACGGTTTTAAAGGGTCGCGGTCAGATTAAGGATCGCGGCATGACTGTTTCAAAAGTTAAGGGATCGCGGCGCCGCTACGCCATAAATGGCTGGGGAAGGCCCTGTATCCTATCCCTTTATTTGGGAGCAGCTTTATCCTATCCCTTTATCTGGGAGCGGCTTTATCCTATCCCTTTATCTGGGAATTGCTTTATCCTATCCCTTTATCTGGGAGCGACTTTATCCTATCCCTTTATTTGGGAGCAGCTTTATCCTATCCCTTTATCTGGGAATTGCTTTATCCTATCCCTTTATCTGGGAGCGGCTTTATCCTATCCCTTTATCTGGGAATTGCTTTATCCTATCCCTTTATCTGGGAGCGACTTTATCCTATCCCTTTATTTGGGAGCAGCTTTATCCTATCCCTTTATCTGGGTGCAGCTTTATCCTATCCCTTTATCTGGGAGCGGCTTTATCCTATCCCTTTATTTTTGAGCAGCTTTATCCTATCCCTTTATCTGGGAGCAGTTTTATCCTATCCCTTTATCTGGGAATTGCTTTATCCTATCCCTTTATCTGGGAGCAGTTTTATCCAGTCCCTTTATCTGGGAGCAGCTTTATCCAGTCCCTTTACCTGGGAGCAGTTTTATCCGTTCCCTTTATCTGGGAGCAGCTTTATCCAATCCCTTTATCTGGGGGCGTCTTTATCTTTTCCCTTTATCTTGGAATGACTTTATCCTATCCCTTTATCTGGGAGCGACTTTATCCTATCCCTTTATCTGGGTGCAGCTTTATCCTATCCCTTTATCTGGGAGCGGCTTTATCCTATCCCTTTATTTGGGAGCAGCTTTATCCTATCCCTTTATCTGGGAATTGCTTTATCCTATCCCTTTATCTGGGAGCGACTTTATCCTATCCCTTTATTTGGGAGCAGCTTTATCCTATCCCTTTATCTGGGAATTGCTTTATCCTATCCCTTTATCTGGGAGCAGTTTTATCCTATCCCTTTATCTGGGAATTGCTTTATCCTATCCCTTTATCTGGGAGCGACTTTATCCTATCCCTTTATTTGGGAGCAGCTTTATCCTATCCCTTTATTTGGGAGCAGCTTTATCCTATCCCTTTATCTGGGAGCAGCTTTATCCTATCCCTTTATTTTTGAGCAGTTTTATCCTATCCCTTTATCTGGGAGCAGTTTTATCCTATCCCTTTATCTGGGAAATTGCTTTATCCTATCCCTTTATCTGGGAGCAGCTTTATCCAGTCCCTTTACCTGGGAGCAGTTTTATCCGTTCCCTTTATCTGGGAGCAGCTTTATCCAATCCCTTTATCTGGGGGCGTCTTTATCTTTTCCCTTTATCTTGGAATGACTTTATCCTATCCCTTTATCTGGGAGCAGCTTTATCCAATCCCTTTATCTGAGACTGGCTTTATCCTTTCCCTTTATCTGGGAATGACTTTTATCCTATCACTTTATCTTGGAGCAGCTTTATCCAATCCCTTTATCTGGGAGCAGCTTTATCTGGGAGCAGCTTTATCCTATCCCTTTATCTGGGTGTGGCTTTATCCTTACCTTCTTCTGGGAATGGCTTTATCCTATCCCTTTATCTGGGAGCAGCTTTATCCAATGAAACTGGGATTGGCTTTAAAAAACCCGAAAACCTGACAAGCTGTTTAACCACAATTTAAAGTACATAGAAAACTGCATATATACGAGACCTTGTCACATGTTGTAACATTTGGACTGTTCCGGGAAGAGATGTTTTATTTCCGTCTTTATCACCATTTCTAGGACATGAAGATGACGTAAGCCATGTGGCAACCCCGGCAGAACATATCGGCAGTCTGCACCTGTCCTTGCAGCCAATGTTGGTACCGGAGACTGTGGACGAAATAGAGTAAGTCTTCTCAAAGTACTTAAAGTACAGTTATTATGGAAAATAAGGGTACATGAACTAGGGAATTGTTGGACTAAAAAGAAGTGTGATATTGTTGCAGACTCAGTTGAATGAAGTCTGTTTTTGGATAATTATAGTTAGTGTAACACTAACCATGCCCCTAACACTGGGTTAAGCAGTAATCAACCCAAATAATATTTCTGAGTGGACCCAACAAGCATAGCAAAGCAGGAAATTTAGCTTATGGACTTGAAGGGATTTTTATATATAGCAGTATATTTGCTAGTTAAGGCTACCTATGTTGAGCAGTAATGGAGGAACAGAGGTTTAGGAAGTTGACGAAGCCAACATACGTGATAATGCTGCAGTCTCAGTTGCAGTAATTGAGACTGTTCAGGGGCTATATTGGCTTTATAGTATGTGATGTTTCTTGACCGACATTTTATATATAATAAAAATGTACAAACTGAAAAAAAGCAGCATTTTGCTTCAGTAACCAGATACATTTACCAACACCTTGAAATGACAATGCTTACTGATCAGGTGTGGAACTTGATCAGTTTAAGTTGGCACATGGAGGTTCAGTCTATGTATACAGTTGATTCCGTTTAATCGCATATCGGTTAATTGCATATTTTGGTTAATTGCATGAAGTTTTGAAACACAAAACCATTCGTATTCTTTTGCATGTAAAGAAAACCCGTATAATCGCATAGCTAGGCTAGCGCTAGGATTTTAAAGCCTTTAGCCAAATCTGGCTAAAGCCCTTAAAATTCCTTTTGCCAGATTAGAATGTCTTTAGCCAGACTTTTTCCGAGATATTTTTGAACGAATTGGAGGCGCTAAAACTTCCCGTTTGCGTACACATCAATAGTAAGTTAAAAAAGTATGCTTTATAAACCTACATGTATAGGGTATCAATATGTCCACATCATATGCATTCTGCTTTAGTACTTACAATTACTTATAATTACAAGTGGAGCTGTACAATAATCAAAAAGTTTTAAAAATTGTGCTTAATTTAATGCTATTTTAATTTTAAAAATTGTCAACTGAAATTTAAAAAAGGACAGAATGAATGCATGCATATAATAAGAAAATATAAAAATACAGACTCTTGGCACCATTGATTAGACCATTTAGTATTTTCATTAAATGTAATCATAGAAATAAAATAAATATATTTAAAAATGTAAGGCTAAGCTCAGTAAGCTGAGGCATATAAAACAAGTTCAACTAACAGGAGTTCCAAAGGAGCTAGAAAGATCGCGCTGCATTGTGAGACAAAATTCAGAAATGCTACATACACCACGAATATCATGCACAGAGTAAGTAATAAAAGCCACTTCATTCTAAAATTGTACCAATATTTTGAGTAAGCACACCTTTTGTATTTTTTCATGTTGATTGTTCAACCATAAATTATCCCGATTCAGAGACAGCCGATCAAACATCGGTTCACACTTGCCATTGTTCCAGTTTACGCTACCGTGTTTACAACTAATTAGTCTTATCAGTGATCGTAAAGTTCAAAAACACCGACGGCATCTCCAGCTTATTAATTCGTAAGCAAACTTTGCCAAACTTTGTGTTTTGAAAAGCCATTTTGGCCGCTAGAGGGCGCCACGTTATTTTTTATGTTTTACCCGGCTCGATAACGCAGTTAAATATGTGAATAATATTGAGCGCGGGGTCACAAACCAGTTGATTGACAGCAAGAGGCGGAACAGTGGGCGGAGTCTATCGCACACTGACAATTTGACAGCGGTCTTCAATAAACACTACGATAATTAGTTTATCAGTCCAAATTGATTGTCGCTAATTAGCTAACAACACCCAGCGGAGCGGGGTAGTGGCTTATAAACAGTGAAAGACTTTGTGTATTAGAAATCGAGATTTTGGACAAAATCGTCGGAAATTTGGATTCGCCAGACCGCCGATGTCTGGCGAATTTGATATGTATTTCTTACGATTTTCATTCGCCAGTTCGGGTTTCTTTTCGCCTATGGCGATTTGCCGAATGGTTAACGCGAGCCTAGCATAGGTTTTTGTCAAATTGCGGATAATTGCATAACGAAAATCTGGCTATTTGCATACTGAGTCAAATTTACCGGTATTTTTCAACTGCTAATTGATTGACGTGGTCATCGAGATAAGCCCAAGGCAGTTGTGGCAAACTGACAAAAGGTGCTAATAACGACTCAGCGACTCGTTTGTGCGGCTTACGTAAAAATTACAAGGCATGACGTTCGCTCACCAATTAGCATACAGGATTTAATAAGTTTGTACGCTGGCTGTAGAGATGAATATGACATTGAGTAGCTCCTATAGGGTATTTAAGTTGAAAATCAGCCAATCTGTGCCATTCAATCATGTCTCTCAAACGGAAAAGAAACAATCTCTCTCTATAAGAAATATACGAAGTTATCATGGCTGTGTAATTCACACAGCAAGCCATAGCATTATGACATAGATTCTGAAAGTTTGAAAGAAAACAAATACTTGCGCATAAATACTGCATACAACTGCATAAAATCTATCAAATATGCACAATAATAATCATTTCCAACATATTACATAGAATTAACTCGCTTTTATGGAGTGTCTATCATACATGTGATATTTTCAGGAGGGTTACCAGGGAGATTTGACTTTTTTCCAGGGAGATTTGACAAACACCAGGGAGGTTTTTATACTCAAATTTTTAACGCATACAGGTAGATTTTTTTCCTGATATAAACCTTAATAAAGGACTACAACTTATCCATGGATATACACTTCATCCAAGAAGAATTATACTTCGCAAGATACTTCTGCTTTTTGGGTCTGGAATGTTCAGACTCCGGAGATAGATTTCGTTTAGGCATTTGATTTTGCAAGTTATAATCATAATGAAGATGCTTCCCATTTTATACACAGACAAAACACTACTTTAATCATGACAAACTGCAATCGATTAGTTGAAATTGTCATCCTTTACCAAATATCAATCCATGTTCGCTAATTACCATCCCACTTACAGTAACAGTCGGTATATTTCTATCAATCTTCCATGGACATTACAGATATCACCGCCACGTGTCATAAACAAACAGTCCAATCATTATTTTCACACAATAAATAAACTAATTAGCTGACATGCTAATCCTTTTAATTACCTGCCCAGGGGCAATATTTTCACAGATATAGATAAGACGTTGGTGTTTATTTTCTAAATCATTTGTAAAACTCGGTCTTGATCCAATAAATCATAGCAATTACCCAAAAGGATTCGCAAATAGCGAAATTTTGAAATACCGGGAGAAATGGAGCTCCCGGCGGGAGGCTGGGAAATTCCATGAAATCCCGGGAGAAATTAGCTCCCGGCGGGAGATATCACATTTATGGTCTATGTAAGTATTAACAGAACAGTAAAACGAAAGTAGAAACGTGCATCACTGCATGTACAAAATGTTCAATTTCGGCTATTCGAAAACTCCGGTTAATCGCATATATTTTCTTGACAAATGGGCTATGCAAATAACCGAAATCGACTGTATTTCTGTAGGGAAATCTATTTTGTGTTACCTGATAGTTTTATTTTAGCAATGCCATCCCGCCGTCTCCCGGTGTGTATGGGTCCACCCCCATGATGATACCAGACTCACCCACACAGGATAAATCCACTGGTATGTACCCCCACTTCTAAATACCCAAATAATGTATTGTGTTTTTTAACAAATAGAGTCAGAATAGGCTCTATCTTAGTCATACATATACATGTATGTTAGTCATACATATACATAGAGGATCTTACATGAGTGACTGTGTATTATTGATTTTAATAATCTGTCTTTTTATCCAACAAGTTTATTTTACAGAGTCACGAATATAAGATTCTGTTCATCACATAACACACCTACGACGTGATTGTTTCACTTTAATGTTGTCAGTTAATCTTGTATACGGCAGCAATTTGTAAGAGAAATCATGACGTCAGCAACGTTACGTGGCCGCATAATGTGTTCGCTGTACAAATAATGTGACACCTTAAACTAAATTTAACGTTACTAACATGCATCTTAGTAAGATTTCAAATAAGGATAAATATTAAAGTATCTGAAAGTATCGCATGATTATACCATGCAAACAATTGAGATTAAATGTTTTACTATACACAAACAGTAATTCGGTCCTCATTTGCAAGATCTGTAATACACTAGTGTGTTACGAGAAATAAGTCATGGCTTATTACACTTCCTGAAGCCATGTTATGTGATAAATGTATGATAGTCATACATATACATGTATATACATGTATGACTAAGATTTCTCGATGTACATGGAGGATGAGCCTGGCATGTTCTTTCCTGTTAGGCGCCATATAACCTTTCATGTGTTGGTGCACCTTAAAACCCAGATTCAATTCACTCTGTATACAGAATGAATTAACAGAAGTAAAAAATACTTCCAATATTTAATTTTAATAGAACTAACGATAATTATGACCTAATGCAATAGACTTGTTTTCCTTTCAGAAGATGGATCTGATTATGACATAAATGCTGCAGACACATTTGCAGAAAATTCAAAGGTTAGAATTTCCAGTTTCCTTACATAATAAGTCCATTTCCATGATGCACTCTGTCAAAAGCTTTTTCATGCATTTGCTAAAATCTATGAACCAGAATCTTCCAGCATGGCTGTTTCTTCTATAATATAAACATTAATGATACATGCTATTTGAACTGTTATTTGATATAGTTGCCTACATGTTTAAGTTATGTTTGTCGGATGCTGGGTAAGGGACATCACGTCATGCCAAAATTACCAAGGTCATTGTCATATTTTGCCAAAACTTGACCTTGGTTAGGTAACTTAACCTTAGTTAGGTAAGTTAACCTCAGTTAACTCTATGTGATTGCCTCATTTTCTTTGTTTGTTACTTGGTCATATGTATTGTTGGAATTGGTGGACATCACTGAATCACAAAAATTACCAAGGTCAAGGTCATAGTTTGCTTCCCAAATTTAACCTTTGCTAAGTAACTTAACCTTTGTTAGGTAACTTAACCTCAGTTAACTTTATGTGATTGCCTCACTTTATGTCTTTGATACTTGGTGATGTGTATTGTTGGCATTGGTAGACATCGCTGAACGACAAAAAAATATACCAAGGTCGAGGTCATATTTTGCCAAAACTTGAACCTTGGTTAGATAACTTAACCTTTGTTAGGTAAGTTAACCTCAGTTAACTGTATGTGATTCCCTCATTTGTTTTGTTTGTTACTTGGTCATATGTATTGTCGGAATTGGTGGACATCACTGAATGACAAAAATTACAAGGTCAAGGTCATATTTTCTTATTTCCCCCAAATTTAACCATTGTTAGGTAACTTAACATCAAGTTAACTTTATGTGATTGCCTCACTTTATGTCTTTGATACTTGGTCATGTGTATTGTTGGCATTGGTAGACATCATTGAATGACAAAAAAAATACCAAGGTCGAGGTCATATTTTGCCAAAACTTGAACCTTGGTTAGATACCTTAACCTTGGTTAGGTAAGTTAACCTCAGTTAACTGTATGTGATTGCCTCATTTTCTTTGTTACTTGGTCATATGTATTGTTGGAATTGGTGGATATCAATGAATGACAAAAATTACCAAGGTCAAGGTCATATTTTGCTTATTTCCCCCAAATTTAACCTTTGTTAAGTAACTTAACCTTCGTTAGGTAACTTAACCTCAAGTTAACTTTATGTGATTGCCTCACTTTATGTCTGATACTTGGTCATTTGCATTGTTGGCATTGGTAGACATCGCTGAACGACAAAAAATACCAAGGTCAAGATCATATTTTGTGTTATTTTCCCTAAACATCACTTTGGTTAGGTAAGTTAACCTCAGTTACCTTTTTCTGATAACTTTAATTTCTTTGTTTGATACTTGGTTATAATAATTATGAATTGTTAGCATTAGTGAACAGCACTGAACGCCAAAAATTACCGAGGTCAAAGTCATATTTTGCGTTATTTTCCCCAAACTTAACCTTGGTTAGGTAACTTAACCTCAGTTAACTTTATGCAATTGCCTCACTTCATGTCTGATACTTGGTCATATGTATTGTTGGCATTGGTGGACATTGCTGAATGACAAAAAATACCAAGGTAACGGTCATATTTTGCGTTATTCTTCCAAAACTACACCCTGGTTAAACCACTTAACCTCGGTAACTTAACTTCTTATGATTACCTCACTTTTATTTGTTTGATACTTGGTCTTATGAAGTCTTGTGTTTGGTGAACATCATTTAAGCACAAATCTAATAAAATATTTCATATCCGGTTTGCCGCGGTGGGCGAAACACTGAGACTGAGGTCTTGTGTTTGACTTTCTATTCAATTTTGAAATATATGTCTGGTAGCTTACTTAAATAAAATAAAATAATAAAAAAAACACGTTAAAAGAACTGGTATTAAATACAGGGTTAACTGTTTTGAAATTTTGTATTTTGCGTTGGTATATCAGTCGTTCAGTGGTCGCAAATTGTAATGGTGAGGCGTTAGCATATCTGTTAAACATGATTTGTGATTATTAAACGCTGATTCACTGTCACACAAGTCAACATGGCAACATGGCAATACTGGTTAACGTGTTACTAACACATTTCAATGTTTTTGACAGATTTGCACACAAACGCTTCCAAAAGAAACAAAATGAAGTCCCGTTTTTGATGTGACATGACTGGATTTGCGACGGATTATGCATTATTTAATAGTCGCAATTTTTTTAACATCAACCAATCGAATTGCAGGATTTTTGTCAAGTGCGTTAGAATAACAAATTATACAATAGGAAGTAGTTCTTTGCATTTCTATTTAGATAAAACTATACTTGCAGGGTTTTGGGTACAAAGATTCCCCAGACAGTGTTGTTGATGTAGATGAGGAGGAGGATATACCCAGAGGTTCACACAGACAAACTAGCAAAACTCCTCCTTCACTGGTAAATATGGAAGCACTGACTTTAGTTAGAATTGTGCTAAGGTTAAGGCCAAAATATGAATAGTTCTTTGGAACAACTTCTAGACTGACATAAATTGAATTGTTGTTTATCGGCTCAACAACATCTTTTATTGCACCACGCACCCAGTTCTAGGCATCTCATTGGTTGAGTGCGGTCACCTGGTGACCCCCTATTTTTTTATAGTGGGTCAGTAGATTTCATAGAGAGTGATTAAAATGATATGGACTACAATTCCAATTCAAAGTTTAAATCATTTGCAAATAGTTGTTTAAGGCGTTAGTAACAAACATGATAAGTAAATTAATAATGTTTTTAGCTCTACTGATCAGAGATCAGCAGAGCTTATGCCCTGGGGCGGTGTCCGTCGTCCGTCTGTCCGTAAACGTTTTTTGTAGCGACTACTCCTCTGAAACTACTGAATGGATTTTCATGAAACTTTACAGAAATGTTGCACATGAAGTCTAGTTGATCCTAGCAAAAATTCATGTAGATGTGAAATCCAAGATGGCCGCCAAATCTTAAAATTAGTTTTTAAAAAACAAGTTTGTAGCGACCTCTTCTTGAAAACTCTAAGGGATATTGATATGGGACTTTTTCTAAAATGATCAGCATGACATGATGTTGGTCCTTATCGAAAATCGTTTTGATTCGACTTTAAACATGGCTGCCAGCGGCCATCTTTGTTTACATAGAGTTATATAATGAAAACTTGTAGCGACTATTCCTCTGAAACTACTTGATGGATTTTCATGAAACTTCACAGGAATGTTGCTCTTGATGTCTAATTGATCCTAGCAAAATTTTAGGTCGGCCGGAAATTCAAGATGGCCGCCACAGCTAAAAATAGATTTTTAAAAAATAAGTTTGTAGCGACTACTTCTTGAAAACTATAAGAGATATTGATATGGGACTTTTTCTAAAATGATCAGCATGACATGTTGTTGGTCCTTGTCGAAAATCTTTTTGATTCGACGTTAAACATGGCTGCCAGCGGCCATCTTTGTTTACATAAGAGTTATATAATGAAAACTTGTAGCGACTACTCCTCTGAAACTACTTGACGGAATTTCATGAAACTTCACAGGAATGTTGCTCTTGATGTCTTATTGATCCTAGCAAAATTTCAGGTCGGCCGGCAATTCAAGATGGCCGCCACGGCTAAAAATAGATTTTTAAAAAATAAGTTTGTAGCGACTATTTCTTGAAAACTATAAGAGATATTGATATGGGACTTTTTCTAAAATGATCAGCATGACATGATGGTTATCCGAGTCGAACATTATTTTGATTCGACGTTAAACATGGCTGCCAGTGGCCATCTTTTTTTACATAGTCATATAATGAAAACTTGTAACGACTACTCCTCTGAAACTACTTGGCGGATTTTTATGAAACTTCACACGAATGTTGCTCTTGATGTCTTATTGATCCTAGCAACATTTCAGGT
Source organism: Cyrtodaria siliqua (assembly GCA_037043455.1). Lineage (NCBI taxonomy): Eukaryota > Metazoa > Mollusca > Bivalvia > Adapedonta > Hiatellidae > Cyrtodaria > Cyrtodaria siliqua. The sequence continues at coordinate 185,844 of JAWPHD010001175.1, forward strand.
TGGCTGGAAATTCAAGATAGCCGCCATGGCTAAAAATAGATTTTCAAAATACAAGTTTGTAGCGACTACTTCTTGAAAACTATAAGTGATATTGATATGGGACTTTTTCTAAAATGATCAGCATGACATGATGTTGGTCCTTGTCAGAAATCGTTTTGATTCGATGTTAAACATGGCTGTCAGCGGCCATCTTTGTTTACATAGAGTTATATAATGAAAACTTGTAGCGACTACTCCTCTGAAACTACTTGACGGATTTTCATGAAACTTCACAGGAATGTTGCTCTTGATGTCTAATTGATCCTAGCAAAATTTCAGGTCTGCCAGAAATTCAAGATGGCCGCCACAGCTAAAAATAGATTTAAAAAAAATAAGTTTGTAGCGACTACTTCTTGAAAACTATAAGTGATATTGATATGGAACTTTTTCTAAAATGATCAGCATGACATGATGGTTATCTGAGTCGAACATTATTTTGATTCAATGTTAAACATGGCTGTCATCGGCCATCTTTGTTTACATAGAGTTATATTATGAAAACTTGTAGCGACTACTCCTCTGAAACTACTTGACGGATTTTCATGAAACTTCACAGGAATGTTGCTCTTGATGTCTAATTGATCCTAGCAAAATTTCAGGTCGCCCGGAAATTCAAGATGGCCACCACGGCTAAAAATAGATTTTCAAAAAACAAGTTTGTAGCGACTACTTCCTGAAATCAAAATCAATCAGTAGAGCTTCAAGGTCATTGACCTCTTGTTAAACTACCGGTCTTGACGTCAACGTCATGCTGTCAAATTGCGCGAACGTCTCAATGACGTTGATGCTCCATTAAAATGTGTTAAATCTTGGTGTTTTCCTTAAAAAAGGTGCTCGATGCAATAAATCAGTTATTGGGTTTGTTACTGACCCCATACAGAAATATGTAGGGTCATTCATATATATATGGAGACTCGGCTATTTCCCCGCCCCCTATACATCTTACTGACCCCACATATTTCTGTAGGGGTCAGTAATAAACCCTATAAGTAATAATTGAGGTAACAAGAGCCTCTCCTTGAGAGAGGGAGAGGATACAGAGAAATTTGGGATGACCCGACTATTACTATCAAAAAGATTCCTGTGGTTCTTTTACAAACCCTTAGACTTCAGTATAAGGGAAGTTGTATACCCATGTCCTGCTGCAGAACCAGTGGGAGATAAGTGTGGCAGTGGCTTAGTATAAGGGAAGTTGTATATCCATGTCCTGCTGCAGAACCGGTGGGAGATAAGTGTGGCAGTGGCTTAGTATAAGGGAAGTTGTATATCCATGTCCTGCTGCAGAACCGCTGGGAGATAAGTGTGGCAGTGGCTTAGTATAAGGGAAGTTGTATATCCATGTCCTGCTGCAGAACCGGTGGGAGATAAGTGTGGCAGTGGCTGAGTATAAGGGAAGTTGTATATCCATGTCCTGCTGCAGAACCGGTGGGAGATAACTGTGACAGTGGTTTACTGGTAGAGCGTCCACCTTGCATGCGGAAGGTCGTGGGTTCCATTCGCCGGGTCACACTGAAGTCTTCATAAAAATAAATAAAAATGGTGCTAGTAGCTCTTTTACTTGTCGTTCCGCATAAAAAGAGTAGTTCTAGGACTGGTCGGAATGGTGTCGGTATAATGTGGTGTCATGAATGTATGACCTGAAATTCCAGTGTGGCAACACTATACAATTGAGCTTTAAGCTCACTGCTAGAATAAGCCGCTGTCATGATGTAATTGAATGATTCTTGAAAGGACATGTTAAATCCCAAGAAATACATACTGAATCCCACTGGGAGCTCAACTTGTAAGTGAAGAAGTGTCGATTCTTACGGATGGCGGGAGGTGTACATTACTGGTTCTACCCAGGAAAAGTGGGTGGTTTGCCTACACCAAAATAAAAATCGACTGTCATATAAAACCTGACATGTGTTGAAAACGACATAAAACATCATACAAACAAACAAATACAGAATTTGCCCCTCCAACCCTCAACCTTTCCCTGTCAGGCCAGTACCTTTACACTGTTGCATGTTTGTTTTGCAGGATATCGAGGCAGCCCTACTGGTACCCACATTGGTTGATGATGGGAAATCTGAGTCTTTACATCTTCACCTTACAGAGTCCACACCAGTTGACTCAGCTCCAACAGTAAGTGTTTGTCCTTCTGTCTCCTTTCTGTCATCTATCACCTTACAGAGTCTACACCAGTTGACAGTTGACTCAGCTCCAACAGTAAGTGTGTGTCCTTCTGTCTCCTTTCTGTCATCTATCACCTTACAGAGTCTACACCAGTTGACAGTTGACTCAGCTCCAACAGTAAGTGTGTGTCCTTCTGTCTCCTTTCTGTCATCTATCACCTTACAGAGTCTACACCAGTTGACAGTTGACTCAGCTCCAACAGTAAGTGTGTGTCCTTCTGTCTCCTTTCTGTCATCTATCACCTTACAGAGTCTACACCAGTTGACAGTTGACTCAGCTCCAACAGTAAGTGTTTGTCCTTCTGTCTGCTTTATGTCATCTATCACCTTACAGAGTCTACACCAGTTGACAGTTGACTCAGCTCCAACAGTAAGTGTTTGTCCTTCTGTCTGCTTCATGTCATCTATCACCTTACAGAGTCCATACCAGTTGCATCAATTCCCCTGCCTTTGACATGTCGGAAAACTATCTATCACCTTACAGTCTACACCACAGTAAGTGTTTGTTCATCTGTCTGCTTTCTGTCATCTATCACCTTACAGAGTCTACACCAGTTGACTCAGCTCCAACAGTAAGTGTTTGTCCTTCTGTCTCCTTTCTGTCATCTATCACCTTACAGAGTCTACACCAGTTGACAGTTGACTCAGCTCCAACAGTAAGTGTGTGTCCTTCTGTCTCCTTTCTGTCATCTATCACCTTACAGAGTCTACACCAGTTGACAGTTGACTCAGCTCCAACAGTATAGTTCTTGAGCTGGCTGTAGACCCCCCTCCCCCCCCAGGGGGAATTTTGTAGGCTATGATTTTCTGAAAGAACATACATTAAGCTTCAAAATGAGACATGTGTGCCATCTGAGCGTTGGGGCTTTAATGAGTTTTGGGGGAAAACGTTGCGTTTTTAGACGAAAATCGCCGAAATCTGGAATTATTTTTTAGAAAAAGAATGGAATATATTAGAACCAATTTGAATTGATGGAATCTTTCTCGTAATGCACCTCTACGTGTTCCACCATATAATTTATGGATCCGATACTTAAATATTAAGATTTTGGGTAAAAATGTTAAAAAATTGAATAAAATCGCTGATTTCTGTAATACATTGGGGGTATTTAACTAAAATTAGAAATATATCTAATACAATAGAAAAAAGAAATATTATAACCTTTTTGGGCAGGGTAAGTTCCAGTGATTAAACAGAAAAAAGTTCCAAACCGCATGATGTTTGGAAATGCCTTAATTTTGGGGTGAAAAATGTGTATTTTTGTCAAAAATCGCCGGAATCTGGAATTATTTTTTTAAATTAGTTTGAACATAACCTTATCAAATTGAAGCAATGGAATGTTGCATAGCATACACATTCAAGTTTTTCCTGGCATCATATATAACATATGTGCTCAAATATTGGCATTTTAGGGCAAAATGTTGGAAAAAATAACAAAAATCACTGATTTCTGTAATCCATTGGGGTATTGGGTTAAAATTTAGAAAAAATATTTATTGCAATATAATAAAAACATATTGTAACATTTTGGATAGACAAAGGTCCAATAATTAAGTAGAAACAAATCCTGAACCATATGATGCTTAAAATATTGCCTTAATTTTCAGGCGAAAAATGTGTATTTCCGTCAAAAATCGACGGAATCTGGAGTTATCTTTTGAAAATAGTTTGAACATAAACTTATCAAATTGAAGCAATAAAATGTTGCACACTATACATATCCAAGTCATTTATTGTATCAGATATATCATATATGCTCAAGTATTTATATTTTAGGGCAAAATGTTGAAAAAATGACTAAAATCGCTGATTACTGTAATACATTGAGGTATTGGAAAACAATTAAAAGTGCATTATAAGAAAGAACGGAATTTTTTTTTTATAACATTTCTGCAGTCCAATGTGCAATAATATACCAGAAAACCTACTTTTTCTATGGAAAATTCCTACTCTCACCTGGTGATATTGCCATTGACCCATCATATGTTTCCAAGGAGTGCATGGCACGCTGACATTTTATTTGCTAAAGCCTGCTCTAGCTGATACCTTACGGGATTTTTTTATAAAAAGAACCTCCCGAACAAATACAACACATCATGTACTAGTTCTTGAGCTGGCTGTAGACTCCCCCACCCCCCCACCCAGCCCCCACACTCTCCCCCATGGGGGATTTTGTAGGGTATGATTTTCTGAAAGAACATACAATAAGTTTCAAAATGAGACAGGTGTGCCATCAATTATGAGCGTTGGGCTTTAGTGAGTAACGTGCATGTAAACTATGTTACCTTACATAACAATTAAAATTTGTACATTAAAAATGTTGAATATAAATTAAATCAAAACCATGTAAAAAACATAATACATGTACTTTTATTAATATAAGTTGAGAAGCGCTTCAAACTTAATGAAACTATTCTGTAATTTACGTTACACCACATTCATTACCAAAAACAAACTTATTTTTAGTGCAAATAGGTGGCTGTAAAAACTGGTGTTCGTCTGTTTTAGACTATGTATAATATGCATATGTATACTAGCTGATATTTATGTGTAACACAATAAAAATAAATCAAACATGGCGTCCAAGATGGTCCCGTTGTGTCACAAGATCTGTAGGTCGGCCCAGCAGCTATTTCTCTATAACTATACTGTATATAGCTCTAGGTGTCATGTTCGAGGCCCGAACTCAGGTAGCCCTCCCCCTGATACGGTCTAGCGACCGAGTGCCACGCGTAGCGGGGACCTTTGCCGAGGCTGGCCACCGTTCCCGTTGAGTCAACAAAACCTGTTGGTCGGCTTAGCGGCCGTCAGCTGTGGGTCGCTCAAGGCTATTTCTCTCTATATAACTATACTGTATATAGCTCTAGGTGCCATGTTCGAGACCCGGAAGTCTTCCCCCTGTTACGACCTAGGGACTGAGTGCCACGCGTAGCGAAGACCGTTGCCGATGGCTGACCAGCGTTCCCGTTGTGTCACAAAACCTGTGGGTTGGCCCAGCGGCCGTCGGCTGCAGGTCGCTCAAAGCTATTTACTATATAGCTCTAGGTGGCATGTTCGAGACGCAAACTCAGGTAGCCTCTCCCCTGATACGACCTAGGTACCGAGTGCCACGCGTAGCGAGGACCGTTGCCGACGGCTGGCCACCGGTCCCGTTATATCACAAAATATGTGGGTCGGCTATCGGCTGAGCGGCTATCGGCAGAAGGTCGTTCAAGGCTATTTCCCTCTATATAACTGTATATAGCTCTATGTGCCTTGTTCGAGACTCAAACTCGGGTAGCCCTCACCCTGATAAGCCCTAGGGACCGAGTACCACGCATAGCGGGGACCTTTGCCGACGGCTGGCCACCGGTCCCGTTGTGTCACAAAATATGTGGATCGGTCCAGCGGCCATCGACCGAAGATCGCTCAACGCTATTTCCCTCTATACATATATAACTATACTGTATAAAGCTCTAGGTGAGTTACGAGGTTCGAGACCCGAACTCGGGTAGCCTCCCCCCTGATACAGCCTAGCGATTGAATGCCACGCGTTGCCGGGACCTTTGCCGACGGCTGCCCACTAGTCTCGTTTTGTCACCCTATCTGTAAGTCGGCCCAGTGGCCGTCGGCCGAAGGTCGTTCAACGCTATATCCTTCTATATAACTGTATATAGCTCTATGTCCCATGTTCGAAACTCTAACTCGGGTAGCCTTTCCCCTAATATGGACTACTGACCGAGTGCCACATGTACTGGGGACCGTTGCTGACAGCTGGCCACCGGTCCTGTTGTGTTGCAAAATATGTGGGTCGGCCCAGTGGCCGTATGCAGAGGGTCGCTCAACGCTATTTCTCTGTTTATAACTTATACTGTATCTAGCTCTATGTACCATGTTCGAAATGCCGGTAACGTGGTAAAGTCCAAGTCGCCAGTTGGTACATGACATGTTCCAGAATGCTCTACACATAATGGGCTTTCAGAAAAATAGGGTGTACAAAATTCCCCCTGGGGTGAGGGTTACTCCTACTAGCTTACAGTCTATTTTTCTATTGTACCGGTATTATATATTTTTCTAGATTTTAACCAAATACCCCCAATGGATTGCAGAAATAAGTGATTTTAGTCCTTTTTTCCAACATATTTCAGCAGATATGTTATACATGATGCCAGGAAACACTTGAATATGTATGCTGTGCAACATTATATTAATTCAATTTGATAAGTTTATGTTAAAACTATTTTCAAAAATAATTCCAGATTTCGTCGATTTTTGACAAAAATACACATTTTCGCCTAAAAATTAAGGCATTTTCAAGCATCATACGGTTCGGGACTTTTTTCTACTTAATTATTGGACCTTTGTCTATTCCAAAAATATTACAATGTGTCCTTATTCAATTGTATTAAATTTGTTTCTAGATTTTAACCTAATACCCCCAATGGATTACAGAAAGCAGTGATTTTTGTCATTTTTTCCAACATTTTGCCCTAAAATGCCAATATTTGAGCACATATGTTATATATGATGCAAAGAAAAACTAGAATATGCATGCTGTGCAACATTCTATTGCTTCAATTTGATAAGTTTATGTTGAAACTAATTTTAAAAAATAATTCCAGATTCCGACGATTTTTGACAAAAATGCACATTTTTCACCTCAAAATTAAGGCATTTCCAAACATCATGCGGTTTGGAACTTTTTTCTGTTTAATCACTGGACCTTACCCTGCCCAAAAAGGTTACAATATTTCTTTTTTCTATTGTATTAGATATTTTTCTAATTTTTAGCTCTACTGATCAGAGATCAGCAGAGCTTATGCCGTGGTGCGGCGTCCGTCGTCCGTCCGTCCGTCTGTCTGTCCGTCTGTCCGTCTGTCCGTTAACTTTTATTTGTAGCGACTACTCCTCTGAAACTACTGGATGGATATTCATAAAACTTTACAAAAATGTTGCCCATGAAGTCTAGTTGATCCTAGCAAAAATTCATGTTGATGTGAAATCCAAGATGGCCGCCAAAGCTAAAAATAGATTTTTTAAATACAAGTTTGTAGCGACTACTTCTTGAAAACTATAAGTGATATTGATATGGGACTTTTTCTAAAATGATCAGCATGACATGATGTTGGTCCTTGTCGAAAATGGTTTTGATTTGACGATAAACATGGCTGCCAGCGGCCATCTTTGTTTACATAGAGTTATATTATGAAAACTTGTAGCGACTACTCCTCTGAAACTACTTGACGGGTTTTCATGAAACTTCACAGGAATGTTGCTCTTGATGTCTAATTGATCCTAGCAAAATTTCAGGTCGGCCGGAAATTCAAGATGGCCGCCACGGCTAAAAATAAATTTTCAAAATACAAGTTTGTAGCGACTACTTCTTGAAAACTATAAGTGATATTGATATGGGACTTTTTCTAAAATGATCAGCATGACATGATGTTGGTCCTTGTCGAAAATGGTTTTGATTTGACGATAAACATGGCTGCCAGCGGCCATCTTTGTTTACATAGAGTTATATTATGAAAACTTGTAGCGACTACTCCTCTGAAACTACTTGACGGGTTTTCATGAAACTTCACAGGAATGTTGCTCTTGATGTCTAATTGATCCTAGCAAAATTTCAGGTCGGCCGGAAATTCAAGATGGCCGCCACGGCTAAAAATAAATTATCAAAATACAAGTTTGTAGCGACTACTTCTTGAAAACTATAAGTGATATTGATATGGGACTTTTTCTAAAATGATCAGCATGACATGATGTTGGTCCTTATCAAAAATTGTTTTGATTCGACGTTAAACGTGGCTGCCAGCGGCCATCTTTGTTTACATAGAGTCATATAGTAAAAACTTGTAGCGACTACTCCTCTAAAACTACTTGGCGGATTTTCATGAAACTTTACAGGAATGTTGCTCTTAATGTCTAATTGATCCTAGCAAAATTTCAGATCGGCCAGAAATTCAAGATGGCTGCCACAGTTAAAAATATATTTTTACAAAATAAGTTTGTAGCGACTACTTCTTGAAAACTATAAGTGATATTGATATGGGACTTTTTCTAAAATGATCAGCATGACATGATGGTTATCCGAGTCGAACATTATTTTGATTCGACATTAAACATGGCTGCCAGTGGCCATCTTTGTTTACATAGAGTTATATAATGAAAACTTGTAGCGACTACTCCTCTGAAACTACTTGACGGATGTTCATGAAACTTCACAAAAATGTTGCTCTTGATGTCTAATTGATCCTAGCAAAATTTCAGGTCGGCCGGAAATTCAAGATGGCCGCCATGGCTAAAAATAGATTTTCAAAATACAAGTTTGTAGCGACTACTTCTTGAAAACTATAAGTGATATTGATATGGGACTTTTTCTAAAATGATCAGCATGACATGATGTTGGTCCTTATCAAAAATCGTTTTGATTCGACGTTAAACGTGGCTGCCAGCGGCCATCTTTGTTTACATAGAGTTATATAATGAAAACTTGTAGCGACTACTCCTCTGAAACTACTTGACGGATTTTCATAAAACTTCACAAAAATGTTGCTCTTGATGTCTAATTGATCCTAGCAAAATTTCAGGTCGGCCGGAAATTCAAAATGGCCGCCATGGCTAAAAATAGATTTTCAAAATACAATATTGTAGCGACTACTTCTTGAAAACTATAAGTGATATTGATATGGGACTTTTTCTAAAATGATCAGCATGACATGATGTTGACCCTTGTCGAAAATCGTTTTGATTCGAAGTTAAACATGGCTGCCAGCGGCCATCTTTGTTTACATAGAGTTATATAGTAAAAACTTGTAGCGACTACTCCTCTGAAACTACTTGGCGGATTGTCATGAAACGTTACAGGAATGTTGCTCTTGATGTCTCATTGATCCTAGAAAAATATCAGGTCGGCCGGAATTTCAAGATGGCCGTCACAGCTAAAAATAGATTTTTAAAAAATAAGTTTGTAGCGACTACTTCTTGAAAACTATAAGTGATATTGATATGGGACTTTTTCTAAAATGATCAGCATGACATGATGTAGATCCTTGTGGAAAATTATTTTGATTCGACGTTAAACATGGCTGCCAGTGGCCATCTTTGGTTAAATAGAGTTATATAGTAAAAACTTGTAGCGACTACTCCTCTGAAACTACTTGACGGATGTTCATGAAACTTCACAGGAATGTTGCTCTTGATGTCTAGTTGATCCTAGAAAAATTTCAGGTCGGCCGGAAATTCAAGATGGCCGCGACAGTTAAAAATAGATTTTTAAAAAATAAGTTTGTAGCGACTACTTCTTGAAAACTATAAGAGATATTGATATGGGACTTTTTCTAAAATGATCAGCATGACATGATGGTTATCCGAGTCGAACATTATTTTGATTCAATGTTAAACATGGCTGTCAGTGGCCATCTTTGTTTACATAGAGTTATATAATGAAAACTTGTAGCGACTACTTCTCTGAAACTACTTGACGGATTTTCATGAAACTTCACAGGAATGTTGCTCTTGATGTCTAATTGATCCTAGCAAAATTTCAGGTCGGCCGGAAATTCAAGATGGCCACCACAGCTAAAAATAGATTTTCAAAAAAACAGTTTGTAGCGACTACTTCCTGAAATCAAAATCGATCAGTAGAGCTTCAAGGTCATTGACCTCTTGTTAGTTAAATACCCCCAATGTATTACAGAAATCAGCGATTTTATTCATTTTTTTAACATTTTTACCCAAAATCTCAATATTTAAGTATCGGATCCATAAATTTTATGGTGGGACACGTAGAGATACGTTCCGAGAAAGATTCCATCAATTCAAATTGGTTCTAATATATTCCATTCTTTTTCTAAAAAATAATTCCAGATTTCGGCGATTTTCGTCTAAAAACGCAACGTTTTACCCCAAAACTCACTAAAGCCCCAACGCTCACATGGCACACATGTCTCATTTTAAAACTTACTGTATGTTCTTTCAGAAAATCATACTGTACAAAATTCCCCCTGGGGGGGGAGGGTTTCTCCTATTAGTAAGTGTTTGTCCTTCTGTCTCCTTTCTGTCATCTATCACCTTACAGAGTCTACACCAGTTGACAGTTGACTCAGCTCCAACAGTAAGTGTTTGTCCTTCTGTCTGCTTTATGTCATCTATCACCTTACAGAGTCTACACCAGTTGGATCAATTCCCCTGCCTTTGACATGTCGGAAAACTATCTATCATCTTACTGTCTACACCACAGTAAGTGTTTGTTCATCTGTCTGCTTTCTGTCATCTATCACCTTGCAGAGTCTACACCAGTTGACTCAGCTCCAACAGTAAGTGTTTGTCCTGTCTCCTTTCTGTCATCTATCACCTTACAGAGTCTACACCAGTTGACAGTTGACTCAGCTCCAACAGTAAGTGTTTGTCCTTCTGTCTCCTTTCTGTCATCTATCACCTTACAGAGTCTACACCAGTTGACTCAGCTCCAACAGTAAGTGTTTGTCCTGTCTCCTTTCTGTCATCTATCACCTTACAGAGTCTACACCAGTTGACAGTTGACTCAGCTCCAACAGTAAGTGTTTGTCCTTCTGTCTCCTTTCTGTCATCTATCACCTTACAGAGTCTACACCAGTTGACTCAGCTCCAACAGTAAGTGTTTCTCCATCTGTCTCCTTTCTGTCATTTGTCACATTACAGTCCATACCAGTTGGATCAATTCCATTTCAAGTTAATATTTTTGAATACAAAACTGTAGTAAAATTCAGTGATATTTGCAATTTAAGTATCCTTTGTAGGGAGTAGAAAAATGGAATTTTGAAAAATATTGTTTTTGACAAATTTATATACATTATCCATTATCAGTCAAATGATGTACCAGAGCACAAAGAGATCATTTGCATAGATATCGAGTCCGAATCTGTCCCCAAGGGTGATCACAAAGACAAAAGTAGGGCCTCGTGCAAAAATGGTACACCAGGTGAAGAAGAAAGAGTTGCAGATGATGATGAAGTTATTGTCATACAAAGTGGCAGTGTGTCCACACAACAAGAGGGTATGTAACAGTGGTTATTCCGGGTGTGTCTTCATCTTTTAATCTCCCTGCCATCTTTGGGTCTGTAAGCCAAACATTTTTCGGGTGGAAAAATCCAAACATTTTTCGGGTGGAAATTTTTTTGGCTTACAGACCCAAAGATGGCAGGGAGATTGTATCATCACACTTTCTTGTTCGGAGTACTTCTCCTGAACTTTGCAACAGATTTTGGCACTACTTGCTAGGAAGTATCAGTCGGAATGCAGATTAATTATTTAATGGGCAAATAATTATATTTCTATTAGTGAAAGTCGCTGATTTCCCATAGTTAAAAACAACAACACATATTTGCTAACTACATTTAATGTGGGGGATTGGAGAATATTGAACTGAGGCTAAAAGAAATTAACTATCAATCTTTTTATATATTTTTTGAAATGTACACAGATTTGATCAGAATTACATTCTTAATCAAAGGGCGGTAGTTCAAAACAGATTTTAAAATGTAATAAGAATTTTATTTGACGACTCGGTTTGTTTGTTATCAAAAATTTTTTTTTAAAAAAATCACTCTGTGCTAGACATGTTTTTTTTTTTCAGAAGTGAGCAGACACCTGAAAGATTTACTCATAATAAAAACACATCTGTTAAATAATCTTTTACACAATATTTGAACTTTAATAGGGCTGTCAACTTTAACTTAATTTAACACACATACCCACCACCTCTGTATAAATGATGATATGCATGTATTAGGGCTTTTGTAATGCAAAATATGTATACGTGTTATTGATATATATAATATGTAAATATTTGTTAATTTTAGATGACTCGCAGCAGCTTTTACTTCATTTGACACCCTCACAGGGGTTATCAACGCAGGGTCAAAGGTCACAAGGGATGACAACTTCGGGCCAACAGGGCCGACACATGCAGTCAATTAGTCAAAAGATTACTCGAAGTCAGAGGTCAAACAGTGAAACATCACAAGGTCCTAGGTCACAGGGTGAAACAATGCCAAGTCAAATGTCAAAAAGTGGATCTCCCCAAGGTCAAAGGTCACAGGGTGAATCCTCACAAGGTCATAGGTTACAGGGAAATGGAAGATCCCACAAAAGTAGAGCAGAAAAGAAAATCCGGGACATGAATGACAACCCCTTGGTTCTGTGGAAGGATGTGAGCGACTCAGGTAAACTTGTATTGCTATTATTATGCCCTTACTACGTAGTGTACGTCTCACACCACAATTAATTTTCCATAGGGTCCCATTGTAATGTTTTTGTTCGTGGCATTGAGATCAACAGATTTTACAACATGTATTTATGCTTAAATTCTTCATTGATCCTGCAATTTAAAACACATTTAACAAATATTTACCAGATTGAACTTTTTTTAATGTCATGTTTGCGTGACACCTATCAAAATTTAGACAAAAATACAACCACGTGGTGATTAGACCCATGATGTGGAAAATGAGGCAGACTTAGCTAGAAATCTTATATCAACATGCATTTTTCTGTGATCTCTTCCTAAAATGCTGTAGATTTAGAACCTGGTAAAGATAAATCAATGTGTTCTGTAAAATGTAGAAAAGCGAACTTTTTTTTTTTTTATCTACCTCCATCTGTAGGGGCACGAGTATTCAAGGGAGATAATAGTGGTGTGAGTCCTGTAGGGGCCATATTATTAGTCACACAGACTTCCAGCTTGGTGTACGGAAATATTCCAACCTGTTTGATTTCATTTCACCCTCATCCGATTCCAATACACCTTGCTGGAAATCTTTGTGACAAATCTATCACCATTTCCAAGTGATTTCCAATCAAAATTGATAGATATAATTCCAGTTATAGTAAAACAAAAGTTATTCTAGGCTCACGTTAAACATTCGCCAAATCGCCATAGGCGAAAAGAAACCCGAACTGGCGAATGAAAATCGTAAGAAATAAATATCAAATTCGCCAGATATCGGCCGTCTGGCGAATCCAAATTTCCGACAGATTTTGTCTACAATCTCGGAAAATCCCGAATTCTAATACACAAAGTCTTTCACTGTCTATATGCCACTACCCCGCTGGGTGTTGTTAGCTAATTAGCGACAATCAATCTGGACTGATAAACTAATTATCGCAGTGTTTATTGAAGACCGCTGTCAAATTGTCGATGTGCGATAGACTCCGCCCACTGTTCCGCCTCTTGCTGTCAATCAACTGGTTTGTGACCCCGCGCTCAATATTATCCACATATTTTAATAACTGCGTTATCGAGCCGGGTAAAACATTACAAATAACGTGGCGTCCTCTAGCGGCTAAAATGGCTTTTCAAAAGTTTGCTTACGATTTAAAAAGCTAAAGATGCCGTTGGTATTTTTGAACTTTACGATCACTGATAAGACTAATTAGTTGTACTCACGGTAGCGTAAACTGGAACAATGGCAAGTGTGAACCGATGTTTGATCGGCTGTCTCTGAATTAAAATAATTTATGGTTGAACAATCACGATTACATGAACAAATACGAAAGGTGCGCTTACTCAAAATATTCGTACAATTTTAGAATGAAGTGGCTTTTATTACTTACTCTGTGCATGATATTCGTGGTGTATGTAGAATTTCTGAATTTTGTCTCACAATGCAGCGCCGCGATCTTTCTAGTTGGAACTCATGTTAGTTGAACTTGTTTTATATGCCTCAGCTTAGCCTTACATTTTTAAATATATTTATTTTATTTCTATGAATGTTAGTACACAAAGTAGGTATATTGAAATACATTTAATGAAAATACTAAATGGTCTAATCAATGGTGACAAGAGTCTGTATTTTTATATGTTTAGCTCTACTGGCCGAAGGCCACCAGAGCTTATGGGATGCCGAGTTGTCCGTCGTCCGTCCTTCGTCCGTCGTCGGCGTTAACGTTTGGCTCGTTAAGACGATAGGGCCTTCATTTTTAATCCGATCTTTACTAAACTTTAACAGGTTGTTAATATCAATAAAAGTTCGAATGAGTTCGAAAACAAGCCAGATCGGACAAGTAACAGCGGAGTTATGGCCCTTGATTTAGTTCAAAATGCTATATTGTTATATTTTGCCTCGTTAAGACGATAGAGCCTTCTTTTTTCTTCCTATCTTTACCAAACTTTACCACATTGTTAATATCAATGAAAACTCGGACAAGTTCGAAAACCAGCCATATCGGACTAGTAACAGCGGAGTTATGGCCCTTGATTTAGTTAAAAATGCTATATTTTGCATCGTTAAGACGATAGAGGCTTCATTGTTCATCCGATCTTTACCAATCTTTATCAGATTGTTAATGTTGTTGAAAGCTCGAACAATTTTGAAAACCAGCTATATCGGACCAGTAACAGCGGAGTTATGGCCCTTGATTTAGTTAAAAATGCTATATTTTGCCTCGTTAAGACGATAGGGGCTTCATTGTTCATCCGATCTTTACCAAACTTTATCAGATTGTTAATATCAATGAAAGCTCCGACAATTTCGAAAACCAGCCATATCGGACCAGTAACAGCAGAGTTAAGGCCCTTGATTTAGTTAAAATATATTTTCCCTCGTTAAGACGATAGGGTCTTCATTGTTCATCTGATCTTTACCAAACGTTATCAAGTTGTTAATATCAATGAAAGCTCGGACAAGTTCGAAAACCATTCATATCGGACTAGTAACAGCGGAGTTATGGCCCTTGATTTAGTTCAAATGCTATATTTTGCCTCGTTAAGACGATAGGGCCTTCATTTTTCATCCGATCCTTGCCAAACTTTAGCAGATTTTATGACTTTCCTTTTTTATATTATTATTATTTTTATTTATTTTTTTATTTATTTCATTTTTTTTTTTTTTTTTCATTTTTTTTTTATTTATTTTTTTTTTTTTTTTATTTTTTTTTATTTTTTTTTATTTTTTTTTTTTTTTTTTTTTAGCTCTATGTTGGACCAGTCGGACCAGTAACAGAGGAGTTACGGCTCTTGATTTAGTTAAAAATGCTATATTTTGCCTCGTTAATATGGTGGGGCCTTCATTTTTCATCTGATCTTTACCAAACTTTACCAGATTCTTTAGTTATGGCCCTTGATTTAGTTAAAAAGCTGTTTTTTGCCCGAAACTTTCAAAAAAAATGTGAATGGCAGTCAATTGCTTCATTGATGTTATAAGAGCCGTGTTAGCCAGTAGAGCGTCCACAGGCCCTCTTGGGCCTCTTATTATATGCATGCATTCATTCTGTCCTTTTTTAAATTTTAGTGGACAATTAAAAATAAAAAAAGCATAAAATTAAATACAATTTTTAAAACTTCTTGGATATTTTACAGCTCCACTATTATAAGTAATTGTAAGCACTAAAGCAGAATGCATATGATGTGGACATATTGATACCCTATACATGTAGGTTAATAACGCATACTTTTTTTTAACTAACTGTTGATGTGTACGCAAACGCGAAGTTTTAGCGCCTCCAATTCGTTAAAAAATATCTCAGCAAAAGTCTGGCTAAAGACATTCTAATCTGGCTAAAGGAATTTTTAGGGCTTTAGCCAGATTTGGCTAAAGGGTTTAAAATCCTAGCGCTAGCCTAGTTATTTGCCTTAGATTGTATTACAATGTAAAATGTTTTGCCACTGCACCACGTGTTCTTTGAGGAAAGATTGAGGAAACATCTCGAATCAAAGAAGCATTATGACATACTTCTTAAGGTTACTCTCACCTGCCCAAAATGAAAAAAAAAGTAAATTTAGTTTTATATGTGATTTTGTTGGAGTTTGTGCGTCTTCGAACGAAGATTTTGAAAATAATAATGTTTTTGCACAATTTTTTTTATTATTATTAATATTTTGTAAAAATGTAACCGTAATTTGGGCATCATACGACGGAATCTCAAGTTACTTCAAAATGAGAAATAAATGAAAATAATTCTGTTTTGGTATACTGCCGGCTGTGCCTAGCCGAAAATCCCATGCCAACTAATTTAACGTTACGTATTTTGACCTCGAAAGTGACCTCGTGTTGAACTGCATGACGCCATTTTCTGCCCTAGACAGTGGTGATGCATATTAACCAAATACACGCGTTTAAGTGAGGTCTCTAGTAAAAGATGAATATGCAATATATCATCCTTGTTATATTTAACCTTACCGTCAATACTGTTCTTTGATAGAACATACGATGTCGCTTTATTTATAGGTTCGCCGACGTTTGTTTTCAATAATTTTCTGGCTTCCCTCCGTTTTGGCAAAATTGTATTCTTACGCCAGAAATAGTCTTCTCAAACTCATCGAGTAAAACTCATCGAGTAAGATGGGGAGTTTTTCTCAATTTTAATAAAGTTTTCTATTTCCGTGTTTATTTAAGATCATACGCATCCTAATTTTGTATAAATATTGCACAGTTACTACATCCTTTAATATTTTCACATTTACGACGTGCACCTGCAACGTGGGACGTACTTTTTCGGTTATAATATCCGGTGTATGTTATTTGGCACTTCCGAAATCGCGAAAAAGATGATAATATTGCAATTTTCTTCTGGATATGGACGATTTCTATACAGCATTTGACAAAGCAAGGTAGCTATATGATTGTTTCACCTAGCTAAAGTTGGTTACTTATGTGATTGCCTCACGATCAGCATGAAACATTCATAAAACCGTACTCATATCCAGCTGTCAAACCTCCATAATATCCCGTGCAAGCATGCACGTGAAGATATAAAAATAGACATATAAATAGGCCCAAATTGTAAATATATTTGAAAATATAGGTGTTTTATTTTTATAAATTATGGTTATTGTGACATTAAATTTTGACAAAATTCAAAAGGGCACTGCCTCAGGAAGACATTGAAGTTGACTTCTTCATAATTATTTTGTCCAAAGCCGTAAAATAAAAAGAACTTGAGATTCTGTCGTATGATGCCCAAATTACGGTTACATTTTTACAAAATATTAATAATAATAATAAAAAATTTGCATAAACATTATTATTTTCAAAATCTTGGTTCAAAGACGCTTAAAACGATATGCAAAACATGCACAAACTCCAACAAAATCACATAAAACTAAATTTACTTTTTTTTCATTTTGGGCAGGTGAGAGGAGCCTTAAAACAGTATGACTGATAAATTTTGCGAGTTTAATTTGAATTCCAAAAAAAATATTGTTGAATGGACAAATTTGTAATCTGTTTTTGCGGATAATCAAATATTGAAAATAAACAAATAAAATCATGGTGTGCACCCTGATAAAACAGGATACAGTAGAATTCATAGGAAAATAATATTGGTAGAATGTTTTCTTTACCTGTCTGTTATTTTAATATTTGCCATGTAGGGATAAAAAAGCAGAGGCAGATGTGTGTATTAAAATCACCAACAGTGAACACCGTGTAATACAGTGGGTACAGGTTGAAGTAGCAGCTTGCTGTGATATTTGTATTCAAATTTTCAGAAAAAAAGTTGCTTGATGCAGGGGTAGCGAAATCCTCATCATCAGATAGGTTTTCCGGTAAGTCTTGAGATATATTAAAAGAAAAATATTTAAAAAAAAAGAAATGTTGGAAGTATAAGCATATCTTTTGTTTGAATATTTTGGTCATATTTGTAATCTGTACTACTACTGTGTGAGGTCAGACAGAATCCAACCTGAGATCAACAGGTATATACGAATAGACTCTGCCAAGAGAGATTATAAGAATCTTGCATGGGTATCTGGTGAAGATGGGGAATTCCAGCCCGAGGTATGTGTTTTTATCGGAAACAGTTATTGTGTGTGGGGACTCTGCCTTAAATTACACATCTCAAATGCCTGTTTCTTGTTTTTTTACCTCTACCATCAAACTATGTATGTTTCCTAGATTTCTTTGCTCATTTATGTATGATGACCTAATCAGTATGCTTCTGGTATTTCTGTCTGATAGCTCTTATGACTTTTTGCACATTTTACTTATTTTGGATGGCTAAATTTCACCCACATTAACAATGATGTCAAAAATGTCAAGAGTTGCATGAGGTAAATATATGTCACAAGGCTAGAAAAATGTACAGCCAGACCGGGGCTCAAACCCGGGACCTTCGGACTACCATTCCGATGCTCTACCGACTAAGCTAACCGGCCGGACAATGCAACATCAATCTACCTGTTAGAATCCATAAACCGTGACACACTCCCCCTACAGACTGAAATTCGTCCTCGAATTTTTACGGGTACAGAGAATCATTTCTAATGTTTCTCAGAGTTTACTCAGTCACGGCCCCACGTTGGGCGCCAAATGTCACACGGCTAGAGAAATGTGCAGCCAGACCGGGGCTCGAACCCGGGACCTTTGGACTACCGTTCCGATGCTCTACCGACTGAGCTAACCGGCCGGACAATGCAACATCAATCTACCTGTTAGATATCCATAAACCGTGACACTCTCCCCCTACAGACTGAAATTCGTCCTCGAATTTCCATGGGTACAGAGAATCATTTCTATAAATGAGCATTGCTGTACTCAGCAGCAAGTATATGTCACGGCCCCACGTTGCATTGTCCGGCCGGTAGAGCATCGGAACGGTAGTCCGAAGGTCCCGGGTTCGAGCCCCGGTCTGGCTGCACATTTTTCTAGCCCTGTGACATATACATACAAAAGTTGATAGAAAGTGACGTCAATGCAAGTGGTATGCAAGAAAAATAATCGTGTTTCCAGTTTAGAAAGGAAAATTTCAACCCTGGGTATAACAAGTTCAGTCGGAACCGAGTCTCGGGTCTGATGAACACAGGTAGGCTTCAGGTTGGTTGCCTAGCTGCACCAGATACCCATGAAAGATTATTGTAACCTCACAAAGGCAATAGTGACATACACCTGCTGCTGAGTACAGCAATGATCCATGTGATTCTCTCCTAATTAAAAAATAGTCGTAAAATCCCAATCTTGCTATAAGCAAGGAAACAGTCTTGCTACTAAGTGTACTAAAGACACATGACTTAGGGAAATACACATATCAGCTTAAAATTTTGCACTAATTCATAGAACTGTGTGATGCATTTTATACTGTGATAACTTGATTATGGATGATTAAATAGTACTTGAATATGTTTTCTTGCATACCGGATAGGTTTATCCGTGTTTTACATGGGTGATGGGAAGCCTGTTCTTGCATATCGGACAAGGATATCCGTAATTTTACCTGGGCTAGATATTTCCATCTCAACCTAGGGTCGAGATATAATTCACGCGCGCACCAACATCCGGTATGCAGATAAGCATGTAAAATGTTAGTAGCTGGAGGCGTCAACGCACATGCCTGTGATATGCAAGAAAAATAATCTATCATGGGTATCCGGTGAAGATAGGGCATAGCCTCTGTTCCTATAAAAACACATACCTCGGGTTGGAATTCACTATCTTCACCGGATATCCATGAAAGATTCTTATAATCTTACACATGGGGGAAGATAAAAGTCACGCACTGATATCAACAATGACAGTTGCATGACGTCATTGTATAAATAAACATGCAGAACATTAGTACTTGGTGAAGTCAACGCGCAGAATGTAAATGATATGCAAGAAAAAGAATCAATCATGGGTATCTGGTTAAAGATAGGAAATTCCAACCCTCGGTGTAATTGTTTTAATCAGAATCTCGGCAGAACCTCGTTTTCGATAAAAACAATTATACCTCTGGTTGGAATTCCCTATCTTTACCGAATACCCATGAAAGATTCTTATAATGGTTACAATCATGACCGTAAAGACTAAAGCGTCTTCTTGTATGGCTGATTGAGTGGTTAGGGTCTCCGACTTGACTTCACTTGCCTTTCTCGCTGTGGGTTCGAGGTCTCATGGAACAGGAATCTTTATGTCAGGAAGCTTTCCAGCTGGCTTGAGAAATGTCTAGTTTTGCCCAGGTGCCTGCCCATGCATGAAAATTGCCCGGAGGGGCAACTCAAATATTCCTCCACCAATGGAAGATAGTTGCCGTATGACCTCAGCTGCTGATGTGAATATAAAATCCAATTCAGTTCAGTTCAATTGTAAAGTGTTCAGTATTGATTTCAGCAGGTTTTCATTTGTCTGTACCAAAAGAGGGTACGTTGCCTCAACCCGAGGCAGACAAGGACCACGACACTGTTGAAGAGAGGAAGGCCGACGACATTGGTGAAGAGAGGAAGGTCGACGACATTGGTGAAGAGAGGAAGGCCGACGACATTGGTGAAGTAGAAAGACGAGATGAGAAGGATGAAAAAACATGCATTGAAGAAATGGACATGTAAATAAACATCTCCCTATTACTCCATTCTTTGGTTTCTCAGTTAAAAGCAAAAATAAACGTTCTTAATATCTTCAATACTGGCTCATAACAGTGGATGCTGTTCTTTTAAAAAATTAATTTTCTATTATTATTATGATATTTTAACTTATATATAATATGCTATCCTATTTAGTATCCCACTTAAGTGGAGGGCAAAATACATGTAAATATAGTGGTCATTATAAAGGCACCATCATCACTCGGCTAAACCAGGTCCTAACCCCCTTTAAAAAGATCTACCCTACCATTGACCTTGATCTTTGTTGTTTAAAGTATTTTTGAAGTTTTATCTCTCCAAACTGCCAAATATACGTTTTTGATAGTTGGCCTAGATATTCATTTGGGTAAACCCTACCCATCTGCTCGAGCCCCACACTATGCCTTTACTTAATATACAAACACATTTAATAATACCTTTTGGTTAAGAGTTTTATATTTGTATTATCGTTTATTATTCCCCGCCAAAAGCGAGGGTATAATGGTAATGGTAGATATCTGTCAGTCACACATTCATTTCCGCTCAATTCCTCCTACATTTTTATTCTGATTTTCATGACAGTAGGAACTATCCGTATAACGTCTTTTAGTGCATATTTTCAGGATGGTGAAATGTTTACATAAGATTTATTCCTTTTGCATAAAAATTTTCGGCTGGAGATATGGCTGTCATCGATTGCTTCTTGATAAACTTAATATTACCATAGATGTCAGAGGTATTGCTGTGATACTTAGTGTAAACATTCACTGGTGTTACCTCTACTGATGGTTCCTGTCACATCCCACACCTGACCTTGGTGTTACCTCTACTCATCAGTTCCTGTCACATCCCACACCTGACCTTGGCATTTGCCTTATTACCAATGGGAAAACCAGCAAGATAGGATTAATAGCAGTAGATTTATGGCCATTGATTTATTGAAAATATGCTTTATTATACCCCAGCTTTCACAAAGTGAAGTGGGGGCTATATGGGAATCGCGTCACATCCCGTCACATCCCGTCACATCCCGTAACACATTTTTGTCCCGTCACTTCCCATCCCGTAACGCTTTTTCATTACTTGCATTCCTCAGACAGTTTTGAATGTTTTTTTCCCAAACTTCATATACACATACCAACTGATGACCTTATATCCCTCTACCCATTGTTGATTGCCTAATTTATTACAGAATTATGGTGCTTTGTTTGACTTATAATTTAAGCGGGGTGGGGGTTGCGGTGGGGTGGGGTATTCATCAGTGATAGTTCTACTTTTGCTGTGAACACTCTAGCTCCTTAATTTTTCATCTGATCTGTTGTGGTTGTTGCTGCTATTGCTGCTGCTGCTGCTGCTAGGGTGACAGGAGAGTATGTAAAATGAGTAATGGAAGAATAGAATCAGTCTTGTTGAAAATCTGACATATAAAGGATACTTTCCTTTTCAGACATGATAATGAGGATGGAGCATTGACTATAGGAATGATACAGTCAGAGTCGGAACTCATGAGTCAGCCCTTGTTCAGGTTGGAAAGTAAGTAATGCATGTATATCTAGGAATGATACAGTCAGAGTCGGAACTCATGAGTCAGCCCTTGTTCAGGTTGGAAAGTAAGTAATGCATGTATATCTAGGAATGATACAGTCAGAGTCGGAACTCGTGAGTCAGCCCTTGTTCAGGTTGGAAAGTAAGTAATGCATGTATATCTAGGAATGATACAGTCCGAGTCGGAACTCGTGAGTCAGCCCTTGTTCAGGTTGGAAAGTAAGTAATGCATGTATATCTAGGAATGATACAGTCAGAGTCGGAACTCGTGAGTCAACCCTTATTCAGGTTGGAAAGTAAGTAATGCATGTATATCTAGGAATGATACAGTCAGAATCGGAACTCATGAGTCAGCCCTTGTTCAGGCTGGAAAGTAAGTGCATGCATATCTAGGAATGATACAGTCAGAGTCAGAACTCATGAGTCAGCCCTTGTTTAGGTTGGAAAGTAAGTAATGCATGTATATCTAGGAATGATATAGTCAGAGTCGGAACTCATGAGTCAACCCTTGTTTAGGTTGGAAAGTAAGTAATGCATGTATATCTAGGAATGATATAGTCAGAGTCGGAACTCATGAGTCAGCCCTTGTTCAGGTTGGAAATATCTAGGAATGATACAGTCAGAATCGGAACTCATGAATCAGCCCTTGTTTAGGTTGGGAAGTAAGTAATACATGTATATCTAGGAATGATAGTCAGAATCGGAACTCATGAGTCAACCCTTGTTCAGGTTGGAAAGTAAGTAATGCATGTATATCTAGGAATGATACAGTCAGAGTCGGAACTCGTGAGTCAACCCTTATTCAGGTTGGAAAGTAAGTAATGCATGTATATCTAGGAATGATACAGTCAGAATCGGAACTCATGAGTCAGCCCTTGTTCAGGCTGGAAAGTAAGTGCATGCATATCTAGGAATGATACAGTCAGAGTCAGAACTCATGAGTCAGCCCTTGTTTAGGTTGGAAAGTAAGTAATGCATGTATATCTAGGAATGATATAGTCAGAGTCGGAACTCATGAGTCAACCCTTGTTTAGGTTGGAAAGTAAGTAATGCATGTATATCTAGGAATGATATAGTCAGAGTCGGAACTCATGAGTCAGCCCTTGTTCAGGTTGGAAATATCTAGGAATGATACAGTCAGAATCGGAACTCATGAGTCAGCCCTTGTTTAGGTTGGGAAGTAAGTAATACATGTATATCTAGGAATGATAGTCAGAATCGGAACTCATGAGTCAACCCTTGTTCAGGTTGGAAAGTAAGTAATGCATATATGTCTAGGAATGATACAGTCAGAATCGGAACTCGTGAGTCAACCCTTGTTCAGGTTGGAAAGAAGTAATGCATGTATATCTAGGAATGATACAGTCAGAGCCGTTACTCGTGAGTCAGCCCTTGTTCAGGTTGGAAAGTAAGTAATGCATGTATATCTAGGAATGATACAGTCAGAGTCGGAACTCGTGAGTCAACCCTTATTCAGGTTGGAAAGTAAGTAATGCATGTATATCTAGGAATGATACAGTCAGAATCGGAACTCATGAGTCAGCCCTTGTTCAGGCTGGAAAGTAAGTGCATGCATATCTAGGAATGATACAGTCAGAGTCAGAACTCATGAGTCAGCCCTTGTTTAGGTTGGAAAGTAAGTAATGCATGTATATCTAGGAATAATATAGTCAGAGTCGGAACTCATGAGTCAACCCTTGTTAAGGTTGGAAAGTAAGTAATGCATGTATACCTAGGAATGATATAGTCAGAGTCGGAACTCATGAGTCAACCCTTGTTAAGGTTGGAAAGTAAGTAATGCATGTATACCTAGGAATGATACAGTCAGAGTCGGAACTCATGAGTCAGCCCTTGTTCAGGTTGGAAATATCTAGGAATGATACAGTCAGAGTCGGAACTCATGAGTCAGCCCTTGTTTAGGTTGGGAAGTAAGTAATACATGTATATCTAGGAATGATAGTCAGAATCGGAACTCATGAGTCAACCCTTGTTCAGGTTGGAAAGTAAGTAATGCATATATGTCTAGGAATGATACAGTCAGAATCGGAACTCGTGAGTCAACCCTTGTTCAGGTTGGAAAGTAAGTAATGCATATATGTCTAGGAATGATACAGTCAGAATCGGAACTCGTGAGTCAACCCTTGTTCAGGTTGGAAAGTAAGTAATGCATATATGTCTAGGAATGATACAGTCAGAATCGGAACTCGTGAGTCAACCCTTGTTCAGGTTGGAAAGTAAGTAATGCATATATGTCTAGGAATGATACAGTCAGAATCGGAACTCATGAGTCAGCCCTTGTTTAGGCTGGAAAGTAAGTAATGCATATATATCTAGGAATGATATAGTCAGAGTCGGAACTCATGAGTCAGCCCTTGTTCAGGTTGGAAATATCTAGGAATGATACAGTCAGAATCGGAACTCATGAGTCAGCCCTTGTTTAGGTTGGGAAGTAAGTAATACATATATATCTAGGAATGATAGTCAGAATCGGAACTCATGAGTCAACCCTTATTCAGGTTGGAAAGTAAGTAATGCATTTATCAAATAACCTCCATTGTTAGCAGTGTCGAACACCCATTTAATATTCTATTGTATGACACACGTGTAATACAACCTGGAACGATTTTGATTGGTTGAGTTAAACCTGTAACACTATGCAAGTTTATTAACTGAAACTATTTTATTTTATTTTATTACAAATTCACCCAGATTGAGTCATAAACTTATTATTTGTGACAGCTTATAAAAATAATGCACGTTATACAAAACATTGTTGTTGGTTTGTTAAAAAGTTGGCGTAAACTGCTATTTTGTAAAGAGGTAAAACACAAACTTTTTTATACGCAACGTTAAGTGTGAGACGCGACGTTACGACATCACATATTTTATGACGTTTTGGCGCTAAAGTGTGTCTGACGTCGTGGCGGTTCTATGTCCATCTTAATTAATTTTTACTAATTTGATTGCAATGTTATGTGATAAAAAGGATCTTAAACTCATTCCCATTCCATATAAGATTTATGACACTCGTTATGAATTATTTTTTAATTTTAACTCGCCAAAAGGCTCGTTAAAATTAAAATAATTCATAACTCGTTTCATAAATCTTATATGAAATGGGAACGAATTTAAGATCCTCTATATCTAGGAATGATACAGTCAGAGTTGGAACTCATGAGTCAATCCTTGTTTAGATTGGAAAGTTATTTGTTTTCATGAGCCTTCCCATGGAAACTCAACATAGATATAATATGTCTAGTAAAATGTTAGTACTACAACATGATCGTTTTGACCTCAGACCCATATGAGCTTCCTTTGTTTTTTCCAATTTGCTTTAACTTTGTTATGCAATCATTAGCCAAATAGTGCTATATATACGTGTAAGTTAATGGAGTAATGCTGTCTAAATGATACATGTTGGTACAGAGAGTTATTATATTTCAGGGCCTGACATACAGGGGACCGAGGTGTCGCAGGACGTTTCTGAAGATTTATTCACTAAAAGTACTAACAGACAGATGCGACCTCATACCAGATATATACTGGACGACGACAGGTATGTTACATCATAATAAAGACAACCTGAGTCAGGGTTTGGGGTGAGGGTGGAGATAAGTTTATTACATTTCTATGGGTGAAAGTTTGGGATTTCTCAGTGAAAGAATATTCATAAACGCTAAATATTTTTAATAACTATCTAAGAGTGACGTTGTGTTATGACGTCAATAACATGTTGGTGACGTCATCCGCCAATAACGCTAAATAAGGCGAATAATTCTGTTAAAATCATACATAAACTAATTAAAAAAGTAATAAATAGATTATTTAACTGTTATGATCGATTATATTGAAATCCTTCACTTGATGGTAGGCTTGTGTTGTTTTTTACTCGCTTACGCTCGTTCGTGGAAAGAACAACACGTCTACCATCTCGGGAAGGATTTCCCTATATCGATCCCAACAGTTAAATGATCTCTATTTAGTTATTTTATCCCATGAAATCCCTAAAGCTATATTGCTCACAGAAAATGTCTTAAAGTTTGGCAATGTGTCACATGCATCAATAATGATGTCTAAAATCTCAACCATTGCTTGATGCCAATCTTTAAGTGAACTTATAAAACATAGATGTTGGTGGCGTTAATACCCAGAATGTTAAGGGTATGCATGAAACAAATCAGTCCTAGGTACAGTACGGCTGACGCGAAGCCCACACTTCTTTTTCACGCCGAGTGAGGATTTACAAAATTGCCTACTTACGCGGAGTTTTGATGATGAAACTAATTGGAGTGGCAGTCACCATAGGAAAAGCTGTCGGCGTACTTACAGCAAGATACTTTGTGTAGACAAACTCGGAGTTCGCCGAGTCGAAACTGCACAGGTAAAGGGTGCAACTTTTTCTGGTTGAAGTCATTTTTGCATAATTATTCAATAACTTTAGAATAAATGGAAGCAAAGGACAGTTAGACAAACTCGGCGAACTGAGTATAGTGTGGGGTTGGCGTCAGCCGTGCTGTATCCCATTCTGATGGGGACATTCCTACCCTTGGTATAACTTTTAATAAAAAACATCTGCCATAGAGTCTTGGTTTCTCTATAAAAAAATAATTTAAAACCTTGTGTTGGAATTTCTGATCTGCACCAGATAACCATGAAAGATTCTCCCATTTAAAATCTTGTGAGATAGGGTATTTGCAACGGAGAAAAAACTATCTCGCGTGCTTGCTGGGGTGGACGGGGCATTTCTAATTTCCTTTGATAAAATATTATAATTATTTATAGTGATTTGTTTGGGCTTAAATGAGTTTTGCTAATAAACCATAACATTTACGTAATCTTGATATTATTCCAACCACTGTTGAGCTCTTTTACGCCAATATTCCAATTTTCAAGCCAGCCCTGTTTTGCTGGCCAGTTTTCATATGTTTAGGTCAATCTTCATATTTTCAAGCTATACTCTGTAGTTTGGCCAACCCTCCTATTTTTCAGTTCACTCATGCAAGTTCCTGCTGAGTCCTGTTCAATTCTACTTTTCAGTGATGATAATGGTGATTCCTCTACACGGGATACAGCACAACATGTTGGCGAGGATGATATCCCCACCCACACAGTTGACGTCCAACCCAAGAGTTGTGAAGATAACCCCAGCACCAGCCGTGCACAGAAACAAGATGTCATCCCTCCCCAGGAAGGTGGCTTTCAACAGTCTGGTAGTATAGAAAAACCCACCTCAAGCAGTGTTCAGTCTGGTAGTGTAGAAAAAAACTCTAAAAGCAGTGTACAGGAATATCTAAAAGAAGATACAACTATGCAGGAAGAAACTGAAGAAATACTGATAGCCCAGAAACTGGATCTACAACAGCCTGTAAGTGTACAAATATCTGCTCAGTGTAATGAATTAAAATGGCGCTTTACGTCCCGTTAACACGTCATATTAGGTTTTATTGCGACAACAACCTCCGAGGGAGATGAGATGAAGGATGAAGTTTCCCATCAGACATGCCTCTGTCAGGGCTCAAACAAGCTTTGGTTGTACCCCAGCATATAAGAAAAAATTATGTAGGTATGGCCATAATAAATTAATTGCTAAATTCTCATCCCCGTCCGCCCCCGTTTTTTTATGCCGCCCCGGTAATTTTTATTTCTTCAAAAAAAAAAAATCAGAAAAATTAAACAAAAAAAAAAATTAATAAAAAAAATTGCTGAAAATATTAAACACTATTAAAAATGTGTTTCCAATCTTGGAAGTACTCAGTAGTATGTTTTACTATGTTTGCCTTGTGCCGAGGCCAGTTTCGATGTATCATATAAAATAAAAAAATAAAAATTTCACACTCTGCCCCTATTTTGAAATAAATTTGGATGAGTAACTAGCAATTAACTAAAGATCCCAAGGTTCTGAAGTGCCTTACTCTTTTTACAAATAATCTGGCATTCACACATCTTGAGCAGTGACAACAAAGTGTTATAAGACGACACCTGAAGACTAATTGAATGTTTTACACAAACTATACAAACGTAGCGAATATGCAGTAAGCGTTCATCTGCCGAGTCTGTTTGTCATGTGATAGGAAATTCCAACACAAGGTATGACTGCTTTGATCACAACCAAGGCTCTGCAGAACTGAATAACGATTATTGATTAATTGTCTTGCTTACCAATGACATTTTGTGCAATGAAATCGATGTTACAAAATTACATGTGCAGCTGTTGACATTTTTAATGTCATTGATACACATGATTTGATCTGCAGTGTAAGGTTTACCAGCATATGTAACATGAAGATATCCTTATCGGGTGTCTAAGTAAAAAATCTCCACACATAAATTAGCCATACTTAGATAATCTGTTCTGGAGTCACTTTGTGATCTATTATGGGTAGTTTATCTGCTGTGGGTAGTCTAAAAAGAAACTGTTCCATGCCCATTTGTAAGTTGAACTCTTCATTTATTCATTTATTTTAATGCTTTTTTAACAGCTTGAAGAGTCAGCAGAGACGACTCAGCCTTACAACCCAACAATGTCAAAATTAATCGAGTCGTCAACACAAACCCAGGACAAAGCTGTCGGTGACTTCGAGAATGTTGATATCAGTGTTGTGCAAAAAGTGGCGGAATATTTACAATCTGGTTATACTCCACTGAGTCGCAGCCGCTCGAGTAGCACGTGCACAGATTTATCGGATATTCACAATGAAGGATCGGAAAAGGGGGATGGTCAAAGCAAACCTCAGACTCCACAAAAAAAGGACGGTATTGAGAAGTGGAAATCCCCACTTAGCAGACGTGAAAGCTTGGATAGAAAAAGTCCGAAAGAAATTAAGGATATCATTAAAACTTACTCGGATATACTTGCAAAAAAGAGATCTAGGCATACATCAAAGTGTGAGGATGTTAGAAATGATGACAAGTCTTTACCTAGTTCACAAAGGCCTAATCCTGCAGCAGACGGTCAAACTTTACCTAGTTCACAAAGGCCTAATCCTGCAGCAGACGGTCAAACACCTTCTGGCTCAGACTTACTTCCTCGTAGGTTAAGTACACAGTCTCTACCAAGTGATTTGAACAAATCTAAAATTATTGTCCAATCAGATGTAAGTACGAGTAAATCTAAAAATACAAACCAATCAGAAAAGGAAGATCCCTGGATGACTGCAAGAAAACCACCATCTCCGTTGTCTGTTGGAAGTGAGAGAAGTGAGAGAAATTCAGGTTTAACTTTAGGAAGCCCTGCTAGAAAAAGCCAGAATCTTGATAATGCAAGCGGTATGACGCAAGAAATGAGCGCAGCTTACAGTGTCTCTTTAAACGAACAAACTGCCATGCCAAATGTAATTCCTCCTTCAGGTATGAACAAAAATGAAGAAAGAGTCTCGACACCACAAGTTCAAAATATAATTCCACACCAAACGAAAAACGGGGCAAATCCAAGTACTAAAAAAGAAATTTTGACCCCAGCCAAATCCGCTACTACAGGAATTGAAAATATGAATTTTTCTTCCCCAAATGGAAACCAGTCTAAATCTGTAAACAATCAGAGCATGGTAACTTTGGTTGAAACCAGGTCCCCTGTTGTTGTATTGAGCAGATTGCCTGAAGCTGGTTCTGCAGGTAAAAAGCTAACTGACTCAAGAAGGCATTTGAGACGTAGGCATGCTTTTGGGAAAAAAAAGGCAAAAAAGCTTATGTCGTCTGCTGAGAGAAATCAACTTCGCCGAACTGTAGATTCCGTAAGTCCGCAGATTCCGTCCGGATCATTTGTGGCATCAACCCAGAAGTTCAGATCTACAGAGAGTAAAGGTGAAACTGTCTATATGGCAGGAGTCAGTCAGGGGTCAAAGGCAGGTGGAAGTCTTGACCCATTCAGCTTTCATGGTTCACAGTCACAACTTTTACCAGAGGAGGTAAGCATTACAGGACATTTACTTTGTTGTACCAAATTACTGTTAAAGGGACACATGGCAATTATGAAGTACTTATCCAGCAATAAAATTACATCTTATTTCTGTCCTAGGTATTTTCAGTCTAGTATCATTTTGATTTGAAACCTGCTTGAATATAATTACAGAGCTCTAGATAAGCTGCGTATCTGTGTAATTTACGCAAATAAATGAGCCAAAAAATGCAAAAGATTTTGTTCTATGCATATTAAAAACTGAAAAATAATATAAGAAAAACACTAAAGATTTAATGCATAACGAAACGTATTAAATATACAGTAATGATTAAAATTTTGCCGATCTCTATCTTCAGAATTTATGATTTGTTCTATTGTCGAACTGTTCCTACTCGTCACTTGTGCAGAATATGTTCATGTACTATATGATGCAAGTCTCGATTCGAACATATTCAGAACAAATTATGCTTGATAAAACCAACATTTCATAGATGGGTTCTGGGCTTATGTTTACTTCTTAAAACGTGTTAAAATGATTTATAATTAATAGGTACTGTAATCCAGACTATGTATTTATATCCTTTTGTTTATTTTCCCGTAAAAATACAAAAAAATATTGTTAGGTAAAAGCATTCTCGGACGGAAAAATGGTATTAACATTGATCACAACGTAAATGAGTTATCTTTCCATGAATGAAGACTGAGTCAATTGTTAAGCAAATATTGTTTGATTTAATTGACCCAAGTGTTGAAAGTAAAAAAATAACAACACACAAACAAAACAAAACATACACACGTGTACACAAACCTAATTTGACAATTTGAAACTACAATTTACAATAATTCTGAATAATTGAAGAAGGAAAATGCAAATGTAAACAAATGAAGGGTAAACAAATGACTGGGTTAAAAAAAAAAATACAAAAAAAATGAACGGTAAAAATAAAAATTGGGAAAAATCCTTATCTAGGACTCTGTAATTAAATAAAAGGTAAAAATAATGGGCATATTTCTTCGTTTGTCTTAAGTATGTTTAAATATATTATTACTGCAATATAATTTGCTTGGATCTATTAACATAATTATTAATAGCCCCGTGTGGTTCCCTGGGGCCCCCGTTTGGTCACGGGGCAAAGAATAGGGCCACTGCAGATCCCTTTGGAGGGGTAGGCAGAGGGGTAGAATCCCCCCAAATTCATGTTCATTTTATCATTATGGCTCCCCCACACAAAGTGTGGTAGGGGAGCCATATTGATTTTGTGCTTTCTGTCTGTCTGTCTGTCTGTTTCTCTGTCTGTAGGTCTGTCTGTGTCACAAACGATGTCCGATCAATAACTAGAGAAGGGTTGGACCTAGGGTCCTCAAACTTGGAAGGATGGTTGGTCATGACAAGTAGATGACCCCTATTGATTTTGGGGTCACTAGGTCAAAGGTCAATGTTGCGGTGACATTGACCATCAAAACGATGTCCGATCAATAACTAGAGAATGGTTGGACCTAGGGTCCTCAAACTTGGAAGGATGGTTGGTCATGACAAGTAGATGACCCCTATTGATTTTGGGGTCACTAGGTCAAAGGTCAAGGTTGCGGTGACATTGACTATCAAAACGATGTCCGATCAATAACTAGAGAATGGTTGGACCTAGGGTCCTCAAACTTGGAAGGATGGTTGGTCATGACAAGTAGATGACCCCTATTGATTTTGGGATCACTAGATCAAAGGTCAAGGTTGCGGTGACATTGACTATCAAAACGATGTCCGATCAATAACTAGAGAATGGTTGAACCTAGGGTCCTCAAACTTGGAAGGATGGTTGGTCATGACAAGTAGATGACCCCTATTGATTTTGGGGTCACTAGGTCAAAGGTCAAGGTTGCGGTGACATTGACTATCAAAACGATGTCCGATCAATAACTAGAGAATGGTTGGACCTAGGGTCCTCAAACTTGGAAGGATGGTTGGTCATGACAAGTAGATGACCCCTATTGATTTTGGGGTCACTAGATCAAAGGTCAAGGTTGCGGTGACATTGACTATCAAAACGATGTCCGATCAATAACTAGAGAATGGTTGGACCTGGGGTCCTCAAACTTGGAAGGATGGTTGGTCATGACAAGTAGATGACCCCTATTGATTTTGGGGTCACTAGGTCAAAGGTCAAGGTTGCAGTGACATTGACTATCAAAACGATGTCCGATCAATAACTAGAGAATGGTTGGACCTGGGTCCTCAAACTTGAAAGGATGGTTGGTCATGACAAGAAGATGACCCCTATTGATTTTGGGGTCACTAGGTCAAAGGTCAAGGTTGTGGTGACATTGACTACCAAAACGATGTCCGGTCAATAACTAGACAATGGTTGGACCTGGGGTCCTCAAACTTGGAAGGATGGTTGGTCATGACAAGTAGATGACCCCCTATTGATTTTGGGGTCACTAGGTCAAAGGTCAAGGTTGCGGTGACATTGACTATCAAAAGATGTCCGATCAAATAACTAGAGAATGGTTGGACCTAGGGTCCTCAAACTTGGAAGGATGGTTGGTCATGACCAGTAGATGACCCCTATTGATTTTGGGGTCACTAGGTCAAAGGTCAAGGTTGCGGTGACATTGACTATCAAAACGATGTCTGATCAATAACTAGAGAATGGTTGAACCTAGGGTCCTCAATCTTGGAAGGATGGTTGGTCATGACCAGTAGATGACTCCTATTGATTTTGGGGTCACTAGGTCAACAGTCAAGGTCGCGGTGACCTTGACTATCAGAACGATGTCCGATCAATAACTAGAGAATGGTTGGACCTAGGTCCTCAAACTTGGAAGGATGGTTGGTGATGACCCAGTAGATGACCCCTATTGATTTTTTTTTGTTTAATTTTTTTTAATTTTTTTAATTTTTAATTTATTTTATTTTTGCATTAAAAGTTTTAGGGGTTGCCCCTTAAAAAAATAGAGTTGGTCGGGTTACCTGAACCACACAGATTTTTTATGTGGACTTACTGATACAGATAGTAGATACAGTCACAGGGATACGATCTCGGATCAATAGAGAACGGTTGGACCTAGAGTTGTCAATTATGCCTGTTCGGGCGAGTGGGGGAGCCATACGTTTTTGTCCCATGGACAATAACAATTTCTAGTTTTTTGTTCATGTTCATTAAAGGTCTTCATCATGATCCCTGCATTGTTTCAGGCGCTATCTCGCTCGCATCAAAAGAGCAGTGGCAGGAAAACAATAACGTGGCTCCAGCGTAAATGGAGTTTCTACGATAGAATTTGCAGCAACTCTGCAGTTCAGGGTGAGAAGGTTCTAGGCCCATTTTCCATATTTTATCTCGATGTACATGGAAGATGAGCCTGGCATAATCGTGCCTGTTAGGCGCCATATAACCTTTTCATGTGTTGGTGCGCCTTAAAACCCCAATTCAATTCAATATTAATAACAGTGTATTAAAGGCATTTTCTGTAGTTTTTCATGCGCAGCATTTTGGGCCTCAGCATTTTGGGCGACTTCTCTTCTAAAACTATTGGATGGATTTTCCTAAAAATTTACAGGAATGTTGCTCTTGATGTCTAGTATTTATTGTCTTTTTTTTTTTTTTAACTTTTTTTTTTTTACTTTTTTTTAACTTGTTTTTTATTTAATTTTTTTTTTATTGTCTTTATTTATATAAATGCCTATTATTAGAAACATACATAACATAGGAAAAATATAGCATTTTGTAAAAATTCAAACAAAATTAAAAAATTTAAGCATAATGGTAGGGTTCCAAAAACCAGTATTAAATCTCAATATGCATGGTGACCTATAATTTTAA
Source organism: Cyrtodaria siliqua (assembly GCA_037043455.1). Lineage (NCBI taxonomy): Eukaryota > Metazoa > Mollusca > Bivalvia > Adapedonta > Hiatellidae > Cyrtodaria > Cyrtodaria siliqua. The sequence continues at coordinate 219,595 of JAWPHD010001175.1, forward strand.
TTGCACATTATACAATTATGGACTTTTCAGCTGTTATACATGATGTGATATGCACCAAAAAAATCATTATTGACCGAGGCGATAGCCGAGGTCAATAATGATTTTTAGCTCTACTGGCCAAGGGCCAGCAGAGCTTATGGGATGGTGTGTTGTCCGTCTTCCGTCGTCCGTCCGTCGTCCATCGTCCGTTCCGTTAACTTTTGCTTGTGTACACTCTAGAGACCACATTTCTGATGCAATCATCATGAAACTTTGTCAGAATGTTTGTCTCAATGAAATCTCGGTCAAGTTCGAAAATGGGTCATGTGGGGTCAAAAACTAGGTCACTAGGTCAAATATTGGAAAAACCTTGTGTACACTCTAAAGGCCATATTTTTGACCCGAGCTTGATGCAACTTTGTCAGAATGTTTGTCTTAGTTATATCTTGGTCAAGTTTGAAAATGGGTCACATGGGGTTAAAAACTAGGTCACTAGGTCAAATACTTGAAAAACCTTGTGTACACTCTAGAAGCCGTATTTCTGACCCAATCTTGATGAAACTTTGTCAAAATGTTTGTCTTAATTATATCTTGGTCAAGTTCAAAAATGGGTCACATGGTATTAAAAACTAGGTCACTAGGTCAAACTTTGGAAAAATCGTGTGTACACTCTAGAGGCCATATTTTTGACCCGATCTTGATGAAACTTTGTCAGAATGTTTGTCTTAATGAAATCTCGGTCAAGTTTAAAAATGGGTCATGTGGGGTCAAAAACTAGGTCACTAGGTCAAATACTTGAAAAAACTTGTGTACACTCTAGAGGTCATATTTGTTACCCAATCTTGATGAAACTTTGTCAAATTGTTTATCTTAATTATATCTTGATTAAGTTCGAACATGGGTCACATGAAGTTAAAAACTAGGTCACTAGGTCAAATATTGGAAAAACCTTGTGTACACTCTAGAGGCCATATTTTTGACCCGAGCTTGATGCAACTTTGTCAGAATGTTTATCTTAATTGTTTGTCTCAATGAAATCTCGGTCAAGTTCGAAAATGGGTCATGTGGGGTCAAAAACTAGGTCACTAGGTCAAATATTGGAAAAACCTTGTGTACCCTCTAGAGGCCATATTTTGACCCGAGCTTGATGCAACTTTGTCAGAATGTTTGTCTTAGTTATATCTTGGTCAAGTTTGAAAATGGGTCACATGGGGTTAAAAACTAGGTCACTAGGTCAAATACTTGAAAAACCTTGTGTACACTCTAGAAGCCGTATTTCTGACCCAATCTTGATGAAACTTTGTCAAAATGTTTGTCTTAATTATATCTTGGTCAAGTTCAAAAATGGGTCACATGGTATTAAAAACTAGGTCAAACTTTGGAAAAATCGTGTGTACACTCTAGAGGCCATATTTTTGACCCGATCTTGATGAAACTTTGTCAGAATGTTTGTCTTAATGAAATCTCGGTCAAGTTTAAAAATGGGTCATGTGGGGTCAAAAACTAGGTCACTAGGTCAAATACTTGAAAAAACTTGTGTACACTCTAGAGGTCATATTTGTTACCCAATCTTGATGAAACTTTGTCAATTGTTTATCTTAATTATATCTTGATTAAGTTCGAACATGGGTCACATGAAGTTAAAAACTAGGTCACTAGGTCAAATATTGGAAAAACCTTGTGTACACTCTAGAGGCCATATTTTTGACCCGAGCTTGATGCAACTTTGTCAGAATGTTTATCTTAATTGTTTGTCTCAATGAAATCTCGGTCAAGTTCGAAATGGGTCATGTGGGGTCAAAAACTAGGTCACTAGGTCAAATATTGGAAAAACCTTGTGTACCCTCTAGAGGCCATATTTTTGACCCGAGCTTGATGCAACTTTGTCAAAATGTTTGTCTTACTTATATCTTGGTCAAGTTTGAAAATGGGTCACATGGGGTTAAAAACTAGGTCACTAGGTCAAATACTTGAAAAACCTTGTGTACACTCTAGAAGCCGTATTTCTGACCCAATCTTGATGAAACTTTGTCAAAATGTTTGTCTTAATTATATCTTGGTCAAGTTCTAAAATGGGTCACATGGTGTTAAAAACTAGGTCACTAGGTCAAACTTTGGAAAAACCGTGTGTACACTCTAGAGGCCATATTTTTGACCCGATCTTGATGAAACTTTGTCAGAATGTTTGTCTCAATGAAATCTCGGTCAAGTTCAAAAATGGGTCATGTGGGGTCAAAAACTAGGTCACTAGGTCAAATACTTGAAAAAACTTGTGTACACTCTAGAGGTCATATTTGTTACCCAATCTTGATGAAATTTTGTCAAGTTGTTTATCTTAATTATATCTTGATCAAGTTCGGAAATGGGTCACATGAAGTTAAAAACTAGGTCACTAGGTCAAATATTGGAAAAACCTTGTGTACACTCTAGAGTCCATATTTTTGACCCGAGCTTGATGCAACTTTGTCAGAATGTTTGTCTTAATTATATCCTGGTCAAGTTTGAAAATGGGTCACATGGGGTTAAAAACTAGGTCACTATGTCAAATATTGGAAAAACCTTGTGTACACTCTAGAAGCCGTATTTCTAACCCAATCTTGATGAAACTTGGTCAAAATGTTTGTCTTAATTATATCTTGGTCAAGTTCAAAAATGGGTCACATGGTATTAAAAACTAGGTCAGTATGTCAAACTTTGGAAAAAACGTGTGTACACTCTAGAGGCCGTATTTTTTGACCCGATCTTGATGCAATTGTGTCAGAATATTTGTCTCAATTATAGCTTGCTAAAGTTCGAAAATGGGTCACACAGGGTCAAAAACTAGGTCACTAGGTCAAATACTTGAAAAACCTTGTGTAAACTCTAGAGGCCATATTTCTGACCCGATCTTGATGAAACTTTGTCGAAATGTTGTCTTAATTATATTTTGGTCAAGTTCGAAAATGGGTCCCATGGGGTCAAAAACTAGGTCACTAGGTCAAATACTTGAAAAACCTTGTGTACACTCTAGACGCCATATTTTTGACCAGATCTTGATGAAACTTTCTCAGATTGTTTATCTGAATTATATCTTGATCAAGTTTCGAAATGGGTCACATGGGATCAAAAAACTATGTCACGAGGTCAATATTGGAATTTGCTTGTGGGCACTCCAGAGGCCACAATTTTGACCTGATCATGACCAGCCCTTAAAACCTGCCCTTGATCGATTATAATGGAAAATTGATTGAATAATACCAACATTGCCGATAATCCTCTTGGGTTACAATTCCTAGCTAGCCTTAGCACAATACCTGCACTGAACTCAGGTGAGCGATTCAGGGCCATTATGGCCCTCGTTTCAGAGTTATGGCCCTTTGAAGGTTTTAATAGAGAAACCAGATTAGTCTGTTCTGAACTCCTTACTGGATTTCAACGAATCTTGATGGGGATGATCAGTACCAAGCCGTGTTGCACCTATTATTGCCGTGTTCTGGTTGAATGAATTTTGACAGAGTTATGGCCCCTTAAAAGTTTTAATACACTAACTTTGTACAGACTAGTTCTCCTGAACCTCTGGCTGGATTTCAATGAAACTTGTCAGGGACAATCAGTACCAAGCCTAGTTGCCTATGTCATCAGCATGTTCTGGTTGAACGATATTTCAAAGAGTTATGGCCCCTTGTGCATAAACTTTATCTTTAGCCAGTAGAGCGTCCACAGGCCCTCTTGGGCCTCTTGTTTGGTACATATCAACATCATGTATAACAGCTGAAAAGTCCATAACTGTTTTATTATATAACCCTCAATTTACAATTATATAAAACAGGTCAATATCAAAAAAACAATTATATAAAACAGGTCAATATAAAAAAAAACAGGTCAATATCAAAAAAACAGGTCAATATCGCTAGATATTTTTTCTAAAAAATTACTTTTTAGCCAATGAAAACACGTCTATTTATAGGTTATATAATAAATTGTCTTACTGTATGTTCAAATAAGTGCCTAGGAAGTTTGAACAAATTCTGTTATTTATAGGAACATAACAAAAAAGGAAAATATACCATTTCTATATAATTTCATAATTTCATACAAAAGTTGGCCTTTTAACATAGGGGTAGAGTTTCAAAAAAAAATTCTAAACAAGCATGGGGACCTAACATTTTTATTGCACATTTTGTTTTTATATATGTTAACTGTGTGCTTCGAAAGTTTAAACAAATTCTCTTACTGTGAACATACAAAAAAAAGAAAGAAATTGTATCATTATGGGCAAATTTGTGCATAAATTGTGGTAATGGTCTCAACAGATTTTGTAAAAAAATATAGGTTTTACATAAAGATGAGCTTTAAATGTTATTGTAATTAAATGTTCTTTACTTTAATACAATTTTAGCAGAATTGTGACCAATGAATGATTAGACTTCAAAAATGTCTTATTTAGCTGTTTCATGGACTTGTTCAACTTTTTGGACAGATTGACATGATGGTGGCATTACAAATTATTTTTTAAAATTTTAACATTTATGGTGACCTACCATTAATTTTGCATTTTTTGTCTATAAATATAACAGACTTACTGTACAAAAAGTTTAAAGCAAATCTCTTATGCAGAAAAAACTAAGAAAATGTCTTCAAATAATTTTAGAATTATTTCATTACACAATGAATATTAAATACAAACACTCAAAATATCCTTTTTTATGCAACAGATAGAACTGTGTGTGTTCTGAGAACACATTGAGTTCCAAGTTTTGAATAAAAATAAAAATATTATAAATGTTTGCATTCCTCATTGAGTAATGAGTTTCTTGACTTTCTGATACAGTAAATTCTAACAAAAAATAATTCTATCATGATTTAATAGACTGTTATAAATAAGGATTTGTGAATATGCGTGAAAAACTAAAGGGATGCCACGAGTTTTAGAAAAAAAGAAAAATAAGATTGCCGTGTGTCCTTTTAAAGATAATGTCTCTTGTCTACAAGTTTGGGGTGTCACTCAGGAATAGTTTGACTCAGAAATGATTGTTCTAAACTCTGACCTTAAACATTTAATATGCATAAAAACAAAAATCAACACAATATCCAAATTTCTCCACCATTTTAAAATGTGGACTATATTTTGTGTATAAATTTTAGTTAATTATTAGTGAGCACCTAATGATGTTGCTTATTTTCTCCTGGTATATATCTGTACAAAGTAAGTTGTTCTTTATCATTTAATAAAATTCTACAGGAACTACTGCATTACAACTATTTCAGCAGTCGACTTAGTTCAGATATGTTGGTATTTATTTTATTTGAGAACATAGATTCATCAATTGAGATATTTTCAAAACAGATTTTTTTTTCTTCTCAATATGACATACCCCTTTGCATCTAATCTTCAAGGTTTCTTATTGGGCTAATTCCAACCAACATATTGATGTCCAAGATTATTTCTCTGGTTAAAAAAGTGTCAAAAAACCAAGTCTATTTTTCATCTTACAGATCTATTCAGATTAAAAAACATTAATTTAAGCAGTTAACCCGCTAAGCACGACTATAATAGCCTTTGCGTCCATTGTAAACCCAGATCAGCCTGTGAGGGTTTACAATGTCTGGCTGCTGATCAGTCATTTCCCCCGAAACACCTCTTTGTCACATAAATGTAATGGTCTTAATTAAAAAAAAAAGAACAGTCCATTATATATATGTAGCGGGTTAAGGGTTAAGATCTGATGCCATTCTTAGAAACTCTTGGTTTACAGATTATCTTCATGTACATGTGTATTTATTTTCTGTTGAAGACAGTGACACCGAAGCATGATCCCGTGGCCAGCAGCAGTTTAGATGAGACTCCGTTGTCGTCAAGGAAACGGAGTCGGTTACAGCATAAACAGTCTGGATTGAAAAAACCGAGGATAGAAACGAGTGAGCTTCTTTTATCTTTCTTTCCGTTGAGTCCATGGCCAGGATGTTAAAGACGCTGAAAACATTCTCACCTCTCACTGCTGGGGGTTCAAATCCCACTGGGAGCGCAACTTGTGAGAAAGTGTAGATTCCTATGAATGACGGGAGGTATACAGTACTGGTTCTACCCAGGAAAAAAACCTGACCGTCATATAAAGCATAAAATGTTCTAAAATGATGTAAAGCACCATTCAGCTATTAAACCAACCGCCAGTTGAGCAGCTTGTGATACAATAAATGGTGGTTAACCCTTAGCCCGCTACATATATGTAATGGACTGTCCTTTCTTTAAATTTAAACTATTCCATTTACGTTACAATGGGGTGTTTTGGAGAAATGACTGTTCAGCAGCCAGACATGACTAAGGACAGTCCATTACATATATGTAGCGGGCTAAGGGTTAACCACCATTGGAGCGCTGTGGTCTAGTGGTAGAGCGTTGGACCCATGATCCAAAAGTCGTGGGTTCGATTCCCATCATTGCCATATGCGTTGTGTCCCTGAGCAAGACACTTTATCTGTATTGCTTAGTACTGGTCCTACCCAGGAAGACATCGAGAGTGATTCAAATAAGTTCATAGAGCTTTCGTTACAATCGATGTAAAATAAAGAAGTTTAACTAACCACCATTTATTGTATCACAAGCTGCTCAACTGGTGGTTGGTTTAATAGCTGAATGGTGCTTTACATCATTTTAGAACATTTTATGCTTTATATGACGGTCAGCTTTTTTTCCTGGGTAGAACCAGTACTGTATACCTCCCGTCCTTCATAGGAATCTACACTTTCTCACAAGTTGCGCTCCCAGTCATAACCGTCACCTTGCTTCCTTTGGTAAGTTGGCCTCTGTCACCATGTGTCACCATTTGTGTGTTTTAGAACCATTATACCTCTAGGTTTAAGACTCACTTTATTACCTCAAGATAAACACGCACATCTTTTTTGCTGAAACAACAACCATGTTGAATCTAGCTTATTATATATGGTGACGTTAAATCATATTATGCAGGAGCATATGGGCAGATGGTGTTGGAATCCACTCTTGAATTGTTAATTTATCCTAACTGTATTGAGTGTAGTAAGATGTGATGGATATGAACAATTAAAAGAAATCAACACCAAAAAAATGAACCTTTGACATCATGGTGTACAATTTGTTACAGGCAAATCTCAGACTGTGCCACCAGCCAAGCATCATGTCTCTTTCAAACCCATAACCAGTCCAGTGCCAGTGTCACATGACCAGCAAATCAGCCAAGCAAGTGATGTAACAACAACTACGACTGGCTCTCTTCCCTCCATACCATCGTCAATCAGCCAATCAAGTCCAGGGATAGAGGTGATACTGTCTCCCTCCAGCAGTAGCAGCAGACAGAGCGTTGGTGAGCAGATTAGTACAAGGTTGTCAGGCAAACGTTTGTCCTTAGAACAGGTATGCCAAATTATGGAATGTATTTTTAAAAGACTGACTCATATGTTTTCGGGCAGTGTTAAAAGGGGATTTAGGTTAAAATATGTGTGCATGATAAATTTAAATTCTGAATGCATGAATTTAATGAATGATGTAAATGTTTATATTTGTGTGTTGATATGTCCTCTAACATACTGGAGTCTTGTTTCCAATGTCACAGGGCATTGCTAAAGGTCAGATATTATATAAACAGTAACTGTTAGGTTATAAAAAACTGCATAATTTACCCAGAATATATATTTTGATGCAAAAAAGTGGATACGTTTTGTATGCACCATATCTTCATGTACACATATATCTATCGGCCTAACAGACGTCCTAACCATCGCTATTCCTAACATTCTGAATCTCTGTCATTGAACGGTTCGGGATGTTCCAAATCAGTCGGAAATATTATGAGTAATCTCTGAAAGCAAACAGCTAAACATAGAATATGCTAATTAGTAGTATGCCCATTGCTTTTCAAGGCAGACTTTTTTTTGTAGGGCATAATATAAAGAACTTGAGCCGCTGGAAAAGTATTAAGGGAAACTAATTTACCAATTGTATTTAACCAGTCATGAACCTGACAAACATTGCACTACCACTATAATTGGAGATTTACTTGAAACTAAAAACAGTTGTTTTTAACGCAGTCCAATGTCGGTACAGAAAATATTTTGTTTTCCTCTTTACGTGTTTGTGCAATTAGTTTGTTTTTAGTCAAAGTGATTTCTATAAACTTAAGTGAAAGGATACAATCAGATTACATGTAGATACTCATGTTGTTAAAACTCTAATTTCAGTCGCTTCCAGACACAATCCCTCTTCAGCACAGTGAGGAGGATAACTACCAGCGGGTAACCATAGTAACGGAGACCGTGGAGACATTGTACAGGGAAATCAAGACCGTACGCAAAGTTATTGGATCCCAGGGAGAGATTCTGGAGAGCTTAGTCGATGTGGTGGGTCACTTGTGATCTGTTGAAAAAGTCCATGCACTTTTGTGACCTAAAATATAAGATGAACTATAAACCTAAGTGCTATGCACGCACACACACACACACACGCATGCGCACTTGAATGATCAATAGCACACACACACACACACACACACACACACACACACACACACACACACACACACATGGGCATTACAGTGCACACAAATAACACACACCACATTTAATCTGAGAAGAAATATTTAAGACTTTCTAGACTGATGGATATGAAAAATATTGATCCTTACCTATAATGTGTGAGATATTAACGCGTGAGTTCTAATCGTCTCCGTGAACATGTTTTTACAACTAAATAGCATTACAGATTATAAAAATGATGTGTTACCGGCGGCATCTGAAACAAATGTGGTATTCCAATACCTGGTATAACTTTCCAGATTAAATCAGTTCTACCAAAGTCGGAATTACCCTTTCTAAACCAGAAACTCGTAATAGAAAAATAATCTATAGTATAGAAACGTTGTGCATTGCGTATCACATGAAATGATGTCGTGCCGCTGATGAAATGTTTGACATTAATGTTGGCGGGCAAGATTTTTATCCATCCCCATATGCAAGATGATAAGAATCTACCATGGGTATCTGGTGAAGATAGGGAATTCCAACCCTCGGTATAAGTATTTTAATCAACCGAGGTTCCGATTAAAACACTTATACCGAGGGTTGGAATTCTCTATCTGTACCGAATACCCATGATATTCTTTTTCTTGCATATCAGAGACCTGTTGTGCATTGACGCTGCCACCTACTAATGTTTTTCATGTTTTCATGCATACCGGATGTTGGTGCGTGTGTGAATTTTATCTCGACCCTAGGGTGAGATGGAAATATCTAGCCCCGGTAAAATGATGAATATCGTTGTTCGGTATGCAAGAAAAAAAAATCTAACACATAAGCAAAATGCTGATATCCTTATCTGGTATACAAGAAATAGTGCCTGTTGGTTGTGTTAAAACACTTTTCATCATGAATATTAAATATATTTACCATAGTCTATTAATATTTGGTTATGTATTCAGAAAAAGATGGACCCAGTTGTGGTGGAAGAGAGTACTCACAAGAAAGTGCAATTTGTTTATGTCCCCTCCCCATCAAGAAGTGTGACCTCGCTGACCTCTGGTGACCTTGGAGACATCAGCTCATCTCTGTCTAGGTCAAGTGTGTCATCATTTTCTCGATCAAGCGGAAGTGTAGGAGTAGGGTCAAAGGTCGGAAGTGTGCAATCTAGTCTGGATCGCTCATACTCTAATGTGAGAGCCTTGGAGACACAGACTAGTCTGGATCAACAAGAAGCTGTTCAAGCTGTCAACAAGGGTGAAGGTCATTCCAAAACTGCCACTCCATCAAGAAGAGATTCAGAAAGCTCAGGAATCAAGACAGGTAGTTTGGAGTTTTTTGGATCATTGTTAATGTTGTCAATTGCATAATGTCATCCTGTAATAAAACCTAGAAGGGTACATAGGTGAGATGGAATGGTGGTGTCTCATTTACACAAATATTATCTATCTATCTTTATATCTTGCCAGATGCCCTCACGGGTATAATCAGGTAACTGTACGTTGTGTCTAGTTATTATAGAAGAAATTCGAAAAAAGGGTTTTGAGAAGGAAAACAGTTTGATAGGGTTAGAAATAGAATAAAAAAGATTTAAGCAGTGTTTTAAAATATTCCAATCTCATTAGAATTATATCCTAATTACGCTTTGATGCTCTCCGCTATTAGATCTGACCACATTACCAAATCTACATATCCGAATAAAGATAAAGTCTTCCTGTGTTATTGCTGTGTTATTGCATGATAAATTCAAAGAAATGCACTAATGGCATGTTTTACATCAAGATACGAAGAAAATCATGGGCGCTGTCATGTATTTTGAAAATATATATTCCACCAAAATCAAACAATCTTTTTTTCTTCTTTTTTTCAGTAAATATTCAATAATGGTTGGTGTATTATGTTTGTCAACGCAATTCGTTTGTGTTTTATAAGCTAAAAATTACGGACATTGTCTCTTTCAATACCAAGCGTAGACTGCTCCACAGCGGTTTACTAAAATGCGACATGTGCAGTGAAGCTGTCAGTACCAAACAATTTGTAGGTCAATCTGACGTTACCTGTAATGGGAAGTCATCAGATCCTAGTAGGGAGGAGTATCATAGCGTGATAAAGGATCTGATTTTAATGAGATTGAAAAAAATTCATAATTATGTACTTAAGGTCTGCTGTGAAGCAAGCTTGAACAAGTCAAGATCTTCTCTTAGCACAACATTAGCTGGGAGTGAATTCCATTGCACAACAGTAAGAGGAATGATTAAGTAATAATAGTCCAGTCCTGTCTACAGTCAGAGCTCTAACCTTAAACAGTTACAAGTTTGCATAACAGTAGGTAACTTGAGAGGCTTTGCGCATTGGATTTCATTGATGCTCATAGAATTTTATTGCATGGTTGTAAAGTTGAATAATCACCCAACCTGGAGAAAATTATATATAAGCAGGGAAAATTCCTCTACAGAAGATAAAATGTATCTAAACTTGAAAGATTTTGTGGTAGTAACTGCTTCTGGTTACTATCCCAGTTTTAGTTGTTTTTTTAATAACAGTCACAGGTTATGAAAAACGTAACTGTTTAAGGTTAGAGCTTTGACTGGTCTAAGTACCCGGAAACCCTGTGGTAAGGTTCGAAGTGTAGTGGGATAGGAATAGCTACCGTACCATGCACTATGTTTTATAAAAACAGAGGCGTGCATTTCAGCTTGATGTTGAATTAGTTAAGATTAAGGAAATACTATTTATGTAAGTCGTTTAGTACAGGGACTACAGTGTCACAAAATGTAAGCACTGCATCCCGCGTCTGGTACAGTCTGCGTATAAAAACAGTGATCAGATGACATCGTAAAGCGAAAAGAAGGAAATATGTAAATGAGTTAGAATATTTACAGATAAGCCAATCATAACGGCCAAAGCGGCAGTACCGAAGACGCCCACTGTGGTTGACAGCAGCCGTATGAAGCCTATAACACCTGCGTTATCAGATCAGGAAGCGTCTGGTAGGTGGCATTATTAAAAGTTCTAGTATGTTTGGTGAAATTTCCTTTGATGAATGCAAAGCATTAGATCGTTTAATTCAGAATAACTAAGGGGCGGAGCTATATCATGCTCTAACTTCCAATAATGGAAGTTAGAGCATGGTAGTTATTCTGACAGGGTCACTTAGTACACCATACTACAAAACATAAATCTGTCTGAGCTTGTTGGTTATTTTAAAACCTACGCCCATGTTTAAATGAACCAAGAGACTATTACTTAACCGTGGTTAAGATAAACCGACATGGAAGATGCACATTTGGGTTAAAGTTCAAGCAGATTTGCCGTGACGCTTTATATTAATAAGATACCACTTTCTTATGATCATGGTGGATTTTCGACTTTTCTGAATAGAGTTATTGTCCTGCATTTAAAAGTACACATTTTGGTTTAAGTTTAGGTTTAGGTGCAAGTTTATATTAACTTCTCTAAAAAAAAATATGGAGATCTATAGAGTCTTCTTGTTCTTCTAATAACTTTATTACAAATTTGTTTGTAAGAGGTAACAGTAGATGAACAATATCCCCATTTGGTTGGCGGGGTAGAGTACAACCACTGTAAATCCATATGCAAATGTGGAAACGTGGCTCCATCGTAAATGGAGTGTCTACAATAGAATTTGCAGCAACTCTGCAGTTCTGCAGGTTAGAAGGTTCTAGGCCCATTCTCCATATTTTATCTAGATGTAAATGGAGGATGAGCTGACATGTTCATCCCTGTTTGGCGCCATATAATCTTTCTGGTGTTGGTGCGCCGTAAAACCCCAATTCAATTCAATTCAAAGATGAACAACAGCAAAATTGTGTGGATTTACAGGACTCGTTTCATTGCACATGGGTATAGGACAGTCGGTCTTTGAAAATGAAGTTTCAGGTGTGGCTGGAGATTTATGGCTCAGAATGAGTTAATATAAATCAAAATACATTGTGAATCTATAGAATGCTGTTTTTCATTTATTCCTTTTTCACTTTTCCTCAAGTAAACTGTAAATAGCCCCAGCATAGTGTTGCCTTCCATACATTGCTTTATTGCAGACGTCGCAACACCTCTGGGGTCTACAATCAACAAAACGGGGAGCTATCTGCACAGTAGAACCACCAGCGTGGAGAGTCCAAAAGTGTCTGAATCTTTATTTACAAGCTCGGGGGAGAAGGGAGCGAAGGAATCTTCAAGTATGCTACTTCAATCTTTATGTAACTTTTAAAGGCGATACATCAAGCTTTTTATGGGGGTCTAGGGGTATGTCTTTAAAACTGACAGTGATATTTTCTAAACATAATGAATGACCCTTAAAATGACCTCTTATTAACAACAAAATTCATATGTGCCATCCTAGGTTACACACCACAGTTGATTGAGGCATTTTACACCAGATTCCATTCAAAATCTATGGTGAATTCAAATTTTAAATGGACACTGTCTAAGTAGGGAGGCATTGGGCATGGCTAAATAACTCTCTCACTTTTATTCAGTGAAATGTATTCATGAAAACATGAGCATAGACGCAAATAAGTCTGTAGTAATATATTCGTGAGTTTGAAAAGAAAAAAAAGTTTTATTCATTGTTTGTAAACAATGCGGGTCCCACAATATTTACAGTTTCGGCTGATCACTTAACAGCCACTAGCGCATTAGGTTTTCTATATAGTATGTATTGCGTAATATAAATGGCCCGCTTAGATCAGTTTGAAGCGCTATCACTATTATTACCAACAAACGTAATTTTAGTTTGGACTGTGAGTTCAAACTCGCAAAGACTGACTTCTCTTTTTTGTACCGCTATTGAATTCTGTCAATCAATCTTGTTTTTATTCAATAGATATAGTAGATATTCAATAATGCTAAGTGTTTATTGTTTTCACCGTAATAATTTGGTGGTTTATAAGCTGAAAGTTATGGACATCGTCCCTTTAAGCCTGAAATACATATTACATATAACTAACACCATACTCTGATATGACATTTTTATCATGAATCTGGACGTTTTTAAAGTTAAGATTCTTCTAGAAAAAGTCTGTTCTCTTAGAACACAGTCACTTTAACCCTTAACCCGCTACAAATATATTATGGACTGTCCTTTCTTTGAATTAAGACTATTCCATTTATGTGACAAAGGGGTGTTTTGGGGAAGATGACTGACTAGCAGCCAGACATTGTAAACCCTGATCAGCCTACGAGTTACTTCCAGGCTGATATGGGTTTACAATGGACGCAAATGCTATTATAGGCGTGTTTAGTGGGTTATGGGTTAAATATAGAAATTAACTTTTTCTGATTTGTTCTATATGCAAATATTTGTCAATGTTTTGATGGAAGGAAAAAGTGGGATAGCCACGTGTTTCCATTCTCAGAGTTACTTCTGACACATTCCATTTAAACCAGGTGATAATAAAGTGTGGGTATGCACGGTAGATATTTTAACAGAATATTTTAATGTCATTGTTGCAATTCGGTTGAATTTAGATATGTGTCCTTTATTTATAGTATAAAATATATTTTAATCATTAATTACACACACATTATATTAATTATGTAAATTAAGAAAAGCGTCAGAAAGTGTCAGAAAATCTACAAAAGGTAGCCCCGGCACGAAATGGGTGGGCATATAGTGTTACCATTGTCTGTCCGTATGTCTGTACGAAAAAAATATTTTACCTTTAAGTTTTTAGTTACGTCCATTTTTTATGCACTGGAAGCTGGTCTAGAGCTTCGTCTACTTGACAGCAGTATGTACCTAGGTCTACATGACAGCAGTATTTTCCTTCGTCTACATAACAGCAGTATGTTCCTATGTGTGTATGACAGTAGTGTGTTCCTATGTCTGCATGACAGCAGTATGTTCCTACGTCTGTATGACAGCAGTATGTACCTACATCTACATGACAGCAGTATGTTCCTATGTCTGCATGACAGCAGTATGTTCCTATGTCTGGATGACAGCAGTATGTTCCTATGTCTACATGACAGCAGTGTGTTCCTACGTCTGGATGACAGCAGTATGTTCCTATGTCTACATGACAGCAGTATGTTCCTACATCTACATGACAGCAGTATGTTCCTACGTCTACATGACAGCAGTATGTTCCTACGTCTACTTGACAGCAGTATGTTCCTACGTCTACATGACAGCAGTATGTTCCTATGTCTACATGACAGCAGTATGTTCTTACATCTACATGACAGCAGTATGTTCCTATGTCTACTTGACAGAAGTATGTTCCTACGTCTACATGACAGCAGTATGTTCCTACGTCTGCATGACAGCATTATGTTCCTACGTCTATGACAGCAGTATGTTCCTATGTCTACATGACAGTAGTGTGTTCCTACATCTACATGACAGCAGTATGTTCCTACGTCTACATGACAGTAGTGTTTTCCTATGTCTACATGACAGCAGTATGTTCCTACGTCTGCATGACAGTAGTGTGTTCCTATGTCTACATGACAGCAGTATGTTCCTATGTCTACATGACAGTAGTATGTTCCTATGTCTACATGACAGCAGTATGTTCCTACGTCTACATGACAGTAGTATGTTCCTACATCTACATGACAGTAGTGTGTTCCTATGTCTACATGACAGCAGTATGTTCCTACATCTGCATGACAGTAGTGTGTTCCTATGTCTACATGACAGCAGTATGTTCCTATGTCTACATGACAGCAGTATGTTCCTACGTCTACTTGACAGCAGTATGTTCCTACGTCTACATGACAGTAGTATGTTCCTACGTCTGCATGACAGTAGTGTGTTCCTATGTCTACATGACAGCAGTGTGTTCCTACGTCTACATGACAGCAGTATGTTCCTACGTCTACTTGACAGCAGTATGTTCCTATGTCTACATGACAGCAGTATGTTCCTATGTCTACATGACAGCAGTATGTTCCTACGTCTACTTGACAGCAGTATGTTCCTACGTCTACTTGACAGCAGTATGTTCCTACGTCTACATGACAGCAGTATGTTCCTACGTCTACATGACAGCAGTATGTTCCTACGTCTACATGACAGCAGTATGTTCCTACGTCTACATGATAGCAGTATGTTCCTACGTCTGCATGACAGCAGTATGTTCCTACGTCTGCATGGCAGCAGTATGTTCCTACGTCTGCATGACAGCAGTATGTTCCTACGTCTGCATGACAGCAGTATGTTCCTACGTCTGCATGACAGCAGTATGTTCCTACGTCTGCATGACAGCAGTATGTTCCTACGTCTACTTGACAGCAGTATGTTCCTACGTCTACATGACAGTAGTATGTTCCTACGTCTGCATGACAGTAGTGTGTTCCTATGTCTACATGACAGCAGTGTGTTCCTACGTCTACATGACAGCAGTATGTTCCTACGTCTACTTGACAGCAGTATGTTCCTATGTCTACATGACAGCAGTATGTTCCTACGTCTACATGACAGCAGTATGTTCCTACGTATACTTGACAGCAGTATGTTCCTACGTCTACTTGACAGCAGTATGTTCCTTTGTCTACATGACAGCAGTATGTTCCTACGTCTACATGACAGCAATATGTTCCTACGTCTACATGACAGCAGTATGTTCCTACGTCTACATGACAGCAGTATGTTCCTACGTCTGCATGGCAGCAGTATATTCCTACGTCTGCATGACAGCAGTATGTTCCTACGTCTGCATGACAGCAGTATGTTCCTACGTCTGCATGACAGCAGTATGTTCCTACGTCTACATGACAGCAGCATGTTACTGTGTCTATATGACAGCAGTATGTTCCTACGTCTACATGACATCAGCATGTTACTGTGTCTATATGACAGCAGTATGTTCCTACGTCTACATGACAGTAATATGTTCCTACGTCTACATGACAGTAGTGTGTTCCTATGTCTACATGACAGCAATATGTTACTGTGTCTATATGACAGCAGTATGTTCCTATGTCTACATGACAGCAGTATGTTCCTATGTCTACATGACAGCAGCATGTTACTGTGTCTATATGACAGCAGTATGTTCCTACCAAAGGTAGATCAATTTGAATGACCTACACATACTTTGCTCACTTCGTGAAGTTGTAAAATCCTCCATGTATAATACAGTATTTGAGTCGCCTTTGCTTACGACTGGTTTAACACTGAAATGATATCCACTAAATGCTCCATGTTTGTTTAGTGTTCACCTAAGGCATCATATTGGTTCCAGGTTCAGGAAGTCGTGGCAAGAAGAAGCGTCAGTCGCCACCTCCTAGCGGCAGCATTGTGAAGAGACAAACAAGCTCAAGTGATGAAATAAGGTGAGTCATAAACTATTTCTGGGGAAAAGTTAATATTGCAGTACTGGTGTGAAACCAGTTTATTTACAATGGTAGAAGTTAAGGTGTGAGACCATTTACAATTGGCAACCAGTTATAAATTTAGCACTGTATGGTCAAACTGATAACTTTGTTTAATCCAGCACTGTATGGTCAAACTGATAACTTTGTTTAATCCAGCACTGTATGGTCAAACTGATAACTTTGTTTAATCTGGCACTGTATGGTCAAACTGATAACTTTGTTTAATCCAGCACTGTATGGTCGAACTGATAACTTTGTTTAATCCAGCACTGTATGGTCAAACTGATAACTTTGTTTAATCCAGCACTGTATGGTCAAACTGATAACTGTTTAACCCGGCACTGTATGGTCAAACTGATAACTTTGTTTAATCCAGCACTGTATGGTCAAACTGATAACTTTGTTTAAATCCGGCACTGTATGGTCAAACTGATAACTTTGTTTAATCCTGCACTGTATGGTCAAACTGATAACTTTGTTTAATCCGGCACTGTATGGTCAAACTGATAACTTTGTTTAAACCGGCACTGTATGGTCAAACTGATAACTTTGTTTAATCTAGCACTGTATGGTCGAACTGATAACTTTGTTTAATCCAGCACTGTATGGTCAAACTGATAACTTTGTTTAATCCAGTAAAAGTGGTAATGACAGTTAGTATACACCTGTCGTCAGATGAGACGTAATATGGTATGGCGTTGTTAGGTGTCCTTAAACACTTTGTTTCCTTATAACTCCTCCAGTACTGTATACTGATTTAATTTGGTTGCATCAGAATTTGGCAGTTTTTTAATATGAAGAATTTGGCGATGATTATTGTTGTTTCTGCCAAAATTAAAACTTGTATATCTTCGTTTTTACCTTGTTTTTTCGCAGGTTTTGTCGAATGACTAAATAGCGTATTTTGAAATAAGGGACATAACTCATAATACTGTTCTTTGAAATAAAGTGTTGTTCAAATAACTCTGTCATTCACTGGTAAACCCAAAATACGAGTATATAAAAGATACCATTAGATCCCGCTAGTTAAATTGTAGTTATATTTGTTGAGCGGAGAGAAGCTATTCATGATGGTAAACGCTTTTCAGTTATCATTCATTGTCAAATTGTACAACTTTGGCCACTCTCGGTATCGACATATTGTCAGAAGATTCAAGTTCATTGTCTTTTGCCGGAGTTGTTGCTCTTTGTTGATGGAAATTAGAGGAAATTATTTGTTTCTGGAAAACTCCTGCAGTTTTCATTCGAGCACGATGAAACTTGGTATGAATGTGTACATGTGCATGTTGATTGAAATTCGAGAAAATTATTCGTTTCCGGATAACTCCTTTAGTTTTCACCCAATCAAGATGAAACTTGGAAGGTAGTTATTGCCCTATGTTGATAAATATTAGAGAAAATTATTTGTTGGTAGTTAACATCTCACACAGTTTTCATGCAGTAAAACTGAAACTTATAACAACTTTTGATGGTCGTATTATGTACTGTTTGTGGTCCTTGTGTTATAACATAGTATAATAGGAGTTGGATCTTTGTAACTTTGAAATGGAATGAAATAATTTAAGGCATAAAATCCTGTCTGAAACCACAAGAGCTAGGTCTCTCATATAGTACATGTTGCATTAACGTATGGTCCATTGTCAAGTTTGTTTGAATAGTGACCCTGGGGTTAAAGGTTAAATTCAGCCCTGTGGCATAGTTTTACATTGCAAAGTTATATTGGAACATTTAAAAAAAAAAAAATCTTTAAAACTTAAAGCAGAACTTGGTCTTAAATCAACAAATCCGCTTTTGATATGTTTTTAAGTATTAAATATCATTATAAATATGATTTTTACTATGCCATTGATGTTTGTTCAGTGAAAATATGTTTTTAAAGTTAAAAATCGAACAGGCGAACAGGCATTGCTCAAATATCGAAAAAAATCTAAGGGGAAAAACTCTTGCGCGAATTACCGGAAGTGACGTCATTGGGAACAAACTATTTTTTGTTTAATACATTGGGACTGAACGCAAAACAGTATACCTTGTGTGAAAATGGGAGAATTAAGCGATCATGATACCGAGTCAGAGGAAATGCCCGTGATAAGACAGTTACACAATGTGCAACCTTACGATTTTGAGCCAGAATACTTGTCTGAGGACGAAAATACATCGGATTCATCAACTGATGATAAAGTCGAACGCGGTGCAGGTGCAAATGGAGAGCTTGTAAAGACTATCGTGTCATGTCATTCGTTACGTTCAGCGGTTCATTACACTATTCACTAGTCTAACAAAATAGTGTTTTTATACACTTACAGCAACAACAAACAAAAAACAACGTAAACATTGTTTTCATCGAAATCTGACAGTAAGTCACCCGCAACACTGCAATATCTTGGTACATACACAATAACCGCGAAATGTAGTATATTCCGAATGAATGAACCTGGTCTAAATACGAGCGTCAGATTTTTTTGGATATAAGTAGACATGGAACAAATATATTTATTAGATATTATCCATAATTGATAAAAAATGAATAAAAACAATAATAAATGAAACAGCATATAATTTTGGCACCATAATTTCTATAGTATTATATATTTGCCATAAGTCGCCATCAACACCAAACACTCTAGGAGCGGTGTTTGCAATATGACACGCTCTCTAGTCTCCACTCCCCCAAATATCAATATAGACTAATCAAATATTGCGGTGCAATATTGAAGTACAGCCTAATTAGGGTACATACGTCGGTATATCACAAAAGCATGCACCATTTAGGGAAACCTAGTTTTATAATATATTTCCTGTTTATTGCAATTACTTGAGCGGTGTAATACCGCCAAGGGCAGACGCGTATTGCACAAGACGGATATATCACATGATATGCGAGCTCTAATTTGTCGCGCACAAAGAGAGAAAAATACTATGATTTAAATAATATAGCCAAATGTATTATGAGCACGATATAGACAGTAAGTATACTTACTCATGTATACTTACTCCTGATATGAATTGAATTGGATTTTATAGTCGCACCAACAGCTAAGGTCATATGGCGACTTTCCAGCTTCCACTGGTGGAGGAAGACCCCAGGTGCCCCTCCGGGCAATTTTCGTGCATGGGCGGGCACCTGGGTAGAACCACCGACGTTCCGCAAGCCAGCTGGATAGCTTCCTCACATAAAGATTCCTAGGCCCCTGAGGGATCGAACCTACAGCGGTGAGGGGCAAGTGATTGCAAGTCAGAGACTCTTACCACTCGGCCACGAACGCCCCTACTCCTGATATACAGATCGAAAACAGACCAAACATATCAAATTACCATAATATAAAGTATATTATTCTATTATACTTGTTTTACTTATTGCACGAGCGAAGAGGCGTTATTGTTGTTGCTTTGCCATAAAACATTACTGAATTAATATAAAAGCTAGTAATATTATTAATTTTCTGCCTTGTTATAGATATCCGTGAAACATTTTGTATTTTTTTTTCAAATCCATAGACCTATATATGTTGATAATATATATTTATAACACTATTGGCAGAAGAGGGTGTATAATTTAAAATTATTAAAATTAAAATTTGGAAACAATGACACAGTGTTTATTATTTCACCGGATTCATTTAAATTTATATGCTACACGTTCTTAGCAATAATTTTAAAAAAGACGGCTACATATTATTAGCGCCGTCAACTCTTCATTGATTCACGTAAAGACGCATGCTTCTAATTCAACAGCTAAACATTCACGGTGTATATAAAGATCTAAGACTATACACCTTTCTTCAATTTATCATACGTATACCCGATGAGGTGCTAAGATAACTGAACATTAATTTCAATCTTACTTCATGTATGAATTTCCTCCTCAACGCCGGTCGAATAGCCGAATACAACTTGCTTGGAGACGGCGGGTTATGCACTTCTCATTTTTATAGTCAAATATCGTCGGTACCGCTGTTGATTTTAATATGCATGGCCTTTTGTTCTCCAAATTCAAAAATAATGAAACCAAAGGATGGACTTCCCACGAAGTCATCTCAAAATTTTTGCTACAAACTCGCGCGTCTTTCGTAGGTTCCCACTTTCTCGACGAGTCAGGGCGATTTTCTTCGGTAACGGTCTACCCACACTTCAAATCAATATATCATTATCTCGATTAGGGAAACGAAACAAACTTAGGTTATTATCTTGTCCTTCTTTATGCAAACTTTTTCACCCAGCAACAGCACACGGCATTTTTAACAAGTACCATAAAAATTAATCCTACATAGACAATACTGTACAACTCAATGCGACACCGCTAATTGTTTGGTACCAATGACGTCCAAGGATCACGTGACACTTACCAGGGCGAAACTCGAAGCGTGTGCGCTATGAGATAAAATTGGCTACCGTGAGAAAACCGGACAACCAATAAGCGTAAGATTTGAAAAGATTGTATATTATATATATATATTTCCGAATATATACCCAAAAGATACGCCCTATTTCACCTTTAAGTATCCTCTTTTATCTCAACAATTTCTGTTACTATTGCAAGTGTCTGCAATGAATAAGGTCTTCACATGAATGATTCAGGGATATTTGACCCTATTGTATGTGACATCAACATATTGCTTTGAATTAGCAATACTTGTAACCCAATTTATGATAAATCTTAATACTGGTGTATATCCATAATATGTAACCCTGTGCTGATATGATTATCTCGTACATTGTTGTTGTTTGTATTTTTCAGTCCGCAGATCCCTAATCAAGATCCAAACCAGGACCATGTGGTCAGCTCCTCGAGCCCTATAGCCGAAAAAGCACTTGTACCTAGCTCCGGCACTCCAGGTAGTTAGTTCTTTTGTGTTACTAATGGGGGTAGGTGGGTGGGAGGAGCGGGGTGCATGTGGTCAGCTTCTCGAGTCCTATCACCGAGAAAACACTTGTACCTTGCTCCGCAACACCAGGTAGTTAGTTCTCTTATTAAAGTGGGTTGGTGGAATGGGTTTGGGGAAGGCCATGTGGTCCCGCTCCTCAAGCCCTATCGCTGAAACATCTCTTGTATTTGGCTTCGAAACTCCAGGTAGTGAGTTCTGTTACATAAGGCATGCGGCCATGAGGTCAGCATCTCAAGCCCTATCTCTGAAACATCTCTTGTACCTGGCTTCGAAACTCCAGGTAGTGAGTTCTGTTACATAAGGTGTGCGGCCATGAGGTCAGCATCTCAAGCCGTATCTCTGAAACATCTCTTTTACCTGGCTTCGAAACTCCAGGTAGTTAGTTGTGTTATATAAGGTGGGCGGCCATGTGGTCAGCTGCTCAAGCCCTATCGCTGAAACATCTCTTGAACCTGGCTTCAAAACTCCAGGTAGTGAGTTCTGTTACATAAGGTGGGCGGCCATGAGGTCAGCTTCTCAAGCCCTATTGCTGAAACATCTTTTGTACCTGGCTTTGAAACTCCAGGTAGTGAGTTCTGTTATATAAGGTGGGCAGCCATGTGGTCAGCTTCTCAAGCTCTATTGTTGATAAAGCTCTGGTGTCTCTGCTGTCTAGCTCAAGATCTCCATGTAGTTATATCTGTTGTGGTGGGGAATGAGGGCCATATGGTCTGCTGTCTTTCTACCAAAATAAGTTTTATGTACAAATAACATTTACATTTTCAAAATGATCGGATAATGGTAATGGTAGGGGTCCATCCGTTCGTCAAACATCTTCTTTCTGCTTAACCTCTCCTACATTTTTCATCCAACTTCCATGAAATTTGGTAGGAAGAATCAATATAATGTCTAGTAGCACATTTTATCAGGTAGTTTTGGTCAAACAATTTTTTAGCGAAAAAAATTACAGGATTTTGATTTGTTTTCAAGTGTGAAGGGTTCTCCTCAATTCCTCCTATGTTTTCACCGATTTTCACTAAATTTGATATTAAGTCTCAGTTTAATGTCTAGTGGCACGTATTGTCGTTGCGTTCTGGTTGAAGAATTTTTGGTGGAATGGCAAGATTTAGATCCTTTCATACGCACTACCTACAGTGTATTATGTAGTGGAGTTGTCTGTCTGTATGTCTATGAACTTTTACCTGACAACTGATTGTGGCTAATAACTTTCAAAAGTATAAGGTCTACAACAATGGAACGACGGGCATATATGCCCCGCTAGGCGATGCTCTTGTTTCAAATGCAAATTGTTTCTGCTCAACTCCTACATTTTGCATCCAATTTTCATGATACTTGGTACAAAGTATCAGATATGATGTGTAGTAGCGCATATTGGCTGAGGGTTTCAGATGATTTTTGGCAGAATAGCAAGATATTTTCAAACGTTCACCTAAAATCTTCGGCCGGGATATGGCTGTCATTGACTGCTTCTTGTATTTTGTTACAGGTAGTCGAGTTATAGCCAAGTGGAAGGATGGCTTTTACTATCCCGGTACATTGAAGTCAGCAGCAGATAGGTATTCAAGGTGAGTTATAGCCAAATTGAATTGGGTTTTACGAGGCACCAACACAAAAAGGTTATATGGCACCATCAGGAATGAATGCTCCAGGCCCACCCTCCATTGACATTGAGAAAAGAAATCTGCAAAAAGGGCCTAGAACTTTCTCAACTACAGAATTTCCATTGTAAGCACTCCATTTTTCGCTGGAACCACGATCTTTGTTTTCTGCCACCACTCCAGTAGCACCTAAAACAATACAGTGTTGATGATAAAGACATCTGTTTTCAATAGGAAAGTCGACCTACCATATTTGTACCGACATGAAAAAAAATTCAGACCTATTCCAGATAAGGACTATTTACACCTCAATTGCAGTACAATTAATGCTATAAAATGAAACGTGTGACTTTAATTATTTATCTTCACAGATGTGCAGTGAAGTTTGATGACGGAGACTCGCGGTCTGTGAAGTTGTGTGACATTCTGCTGATAGAGAAGCTTCCTGTGGGGCAGAGTGTCATGGTTCTCACCAAGCTCGGGGACTTTGAGTGTGGGATGGTCTCCAGACAGCAGTCCGAACATTACGTTGTCGAGACCGATGTTGGTACTTCAGGAAGGTAGGCACGTTTTCAAAACTTAATTCTATGGGGGGTGTCTATTTTCAGTTCATTTATTTTTTTTATTTTTTTTTAATTGAGGTGTGGGGTGGGTGTGTTGGGGTGGGGGAGGGGTGGTTAATGTAATTTTAGCACATTTTAGGCTATGTAAGACGTTTGTTTTGTTTTTGTGGTGGAGGCAGACCACCCACTTATTCCTGGATAGAACCAGTACTGTATACCTGCCATCCATAAGAATCAACACTTTCTCACTTAACAAGTTTAGCTCCCAGTGTGATTGTTTCAGTGTCATCAATATGCTGCAATTTGGGTTTTAGTATATTTTTTATTGCTTTTTGGTGTATAGTGTCCGAGTATTTCTAATGATAAATTATCTCTTGTTATTTGGCATTTCTTTTCGTAACATGAAACAAAAAAGAATATTAGCTACTGCAAAGGGTAACAAAAGGATGTCACACCAGTATCTCATGCTTCTCTTAACATATGTCATTTTACAACAGGTACACCTTTAGTCAGGTGATCCTTACTGCGGACCAGGCATCCTGTCTCATTTCCGATGCAGGAAGTGACATCCTGATGATGTTACCAGGACAACAAGGACCCCACACAAATGTTGGTGATGTCAGCCTAGGTATGATACTATACTGTATGTCCTCTGGGAAGATTAAGAATCTTACAATACACACCAAATATGTCACAGCTAAAACACCAGTGAGTGGCACTTTAACATCGTACCATGCCAAGTTTCCTGCGGAGAGGACAATATCACAATGTTTGGCGGTTATCCAAAAAAGAAAAAAGAAATAAAAATTGTAGAAAATTTATAAATCTTGCTTAAATAAGAATGCCATCATAAAAAAATGTATTAACACAATACATAGCAATCAGATGTTTAAAATGGCAAAACAAATGGCTGAATACCTTTTTTTCCAGAGGGTAAGGTTTAAATAGTGTTGCAATTAATGACTGGTGATATTTGGTGATTTAATGCAAGTTTGATGGCAATATTATACACTCAACTAATACTTGACATACTGTATCATCTCCATTTAGGTTTAAAAATAAACATTGTGCCTTTAAAGGAAGATCCATACTTTTCTTACTGGTTTTCTAACCTATTTTACATAGATCAACAGATAACATTTCACTGAAAGTCGAACTTTGTTAACTCGAACGTAGATTCTTTGAAAACCATCTGCAACTTGAGCACATACTCTGTTCCCAGCACAACTCCTATATAGTTCCATGTAATTTACCCTTGGTTGTTCGAATATTATTTCTCGAATACCACCCCAAACTCGAAGGCTTTTTATGGTCTTAGATCTGTTTATGTGTGGTAAATAGCCACAGGACGCTCGAAGATGTGATACGTTGCCATGCGACGTCGGCCATTGATTTTACACGACGCGTAAGTTCAATTGATGTGGTAAAAAAACCACGAGGTATGACAGGTATGTTCGATTAGCGATAATAAACACATGAAGTGTTTAATTTGTGTTTTATGAAGTATGATCAGTTAAACACACTCTGCTCAACATATTATTTTTATCTAATCTACAAACTCGATGTTTGTATATTCTATTCAATTATATTCAACTCATTAGTTTAACTTACGGTTTGTATGAATTGCACTATTTCTCTAAATAAATGCTTAGTAACCATAAAATAAACAATTTTTTTGCAGTTGTTGAATGTTCTTGTATTTTCCTGGTTGTAAATACATTTAAATACACCTGTTATTTGGTTTAAACAAACATGCAAGCAAATAAGAACATAATGTGAAAGATTAATTTGCGTACATAAGTAGCACCGTTTTTGGACGGTACACACGTTCGGACAGATGATTTGTTGTTGTTGCCAACTCGATTTCGCAAACCCACCGATTTCACGACTATATTCCTATGGTCCCTGTGACTTCGAGTTACTGAAGTTCGACTGTATAATTATATTGAAAACATGAGAATTATTTTACTGAGAATATGTATACATCAAATCTCCTGCAATATTCCATTTTCTCACTTGTTTTGATTCAAAGATATAAAATGTTTTGATTCAAAGATATAAAATACATTGTAGAAAATCTTATTGATGCCCCAAGAAGGTCTACCAAAAAGCAGCCCCTGCTACCTGAGGTCAAGGTTGAAAGTGAGGGCAAAGGTCAAGCTGGTCAGAGCACAAGGGGTAAAAAGAGAAAGATTGACCAGTTAAAACCACAGGCCACAAGCACACCTACTCCAAAAGGGAAATCTGAAAGTATTGTGAAAAAGAGAAGAGGTATGAGATTTAAACTTTTTTATAGCTACCATTTTTTTTAAATATTAAAAACTTTAAACAGTTTTGAGTTTCTAATCATGAACATCGAAGGATAGAATGGTAACGCTCCTATCAAAATACTGCTTTATACGAATCAATATTATTATTATGTTTTAAGATTTAATGCAACCAGTAAAGCTCATTTGCATAAAAAAGTGCATGCAATGATTTTTATTTTATCATTTATATATCTTACAGTTATTATATTGAAAAGACAACATATTTATTTTTTCAGAAATAATTTATTTGAAAAAAATCTACATTCGTTAATGCGATATAAGCGTTTACAGTTTAATTTAATTTCATAAATTACATTAAAGGTGAGGGATTGTTTGAAGAAAGTCCTATAGGGACTGCCCAGGGGTCACCCGTGTCTGCACGAAGGTCGCCCAGAAAGACGAGAGTGGGTCTATTCAGCAATGACATTGGGCCGTTACCCACCCAGAAACTGTTCAAGGGCATGTTTTTCTTGTTAACCCACGCGGAGAAGACTCGGGAACAAAAGGACCAAGAACTGAAACTCTTGCAAGACTCCTCGCTGGAGACTTCCACGGATGAAAGTGCTGTTGAAGGTATATAAAGGATATAAAACAAGTTCATGAAATTCGATTTATTGCATACGCATTTACAAACGCCGTTTACTTTCAGTGTAATGTTCGCTCAAATTTACGCGTAGTAAAGTCATATTGGGTGTGTAATGTATACTCATTCGTGATTGGTGCAATTTTATGTTCATGTCAAAGAAAGTATGCCATGTGGTGTAAACAGTGTTGATTTTTATTGTAAAAATTACCACGTTGTAACGATGGTGTGTTTGTTTCAAATAAATATTTTTGGTGAAAATTAAATGTTATAACCTACTCATTGTTCTAATTTAAAAAGGTTATTAGATTTATATTGGGATATATACACTCTTTCTTCGGCGCATAAATATTGCGCTCCTAAAGTTGCGCAATATTACGCGAAAGAACTTGAGCATAATTATATCCCAATACAAATCATTATAACAAGCTGTTAGAGCATTTTGAATTAATTCTACTAAGTTTTCTAAAACATTGACTGTATTAAATGTGAAATTGTTAAATATATGCTTTTAAATATATGCATAAATGTGTAAGTCACGTGTTGCACATTGAAACATAGGCATACATATGTACGTCACAGCATGAATTTTCTATAACTATATTTCGATTTGTAGAAATGTTAATATTCGAGACAGATTACTAATCATACTCGAGTTAGTTGTGTAAGGTTTTATCACTGTTACTGTGTTTACAGAGGAGCTGTGTGCACCATTTAACAAAGACCATCTGAAGCTTCAGATCGAAGCAGGGGGAGGCACAGTGCTGGACAACCTCGATGAAAAACTGGTAAGATATGTAGAAATAAACAACTTTTTAATACTTGAAATAATTTGGTATAATTGTAGCATAGTTGATAAAATGTCTATATTGGTCAGTTGAAGAATCCAGCGTAATTGAAGATATTGCTTTCTTATTTGATGAATGATAACTGGACAACAGTAAGTTGGTGCTGGAAATCCTTGGTAAAATACTGATAGGAATCCTATTGCAATTAGGATATCTTTTCATGTAAGAACATAGGAAGACACCATTATATAGGTGTGTGTAAAGCTTTACAAGAATAGTCATGCCAGGTCAAAACGTCGACCAGACGGGTATAGTTCACCCAGTGCTCAACGACCTAGCCCTGTATATGTAATCCTAAGGTTTATAGCTCCATTGTATGTAAGGTCATGTCAGGTTGTGGACTGACCAGCATAACTGCCTGTTTTAGAATTGTATAAGTGAAAATAAAGTTAAAGTTTGATGAAACAGGCTGCATTCTCATCTTTATTTTTATTTTTTTATTTTTTTAGATCTCAAAAAAGAAGTGTTTGTTATTATCTTCAACATTCCAACGGACCATCAAATACCTACAATGCTTGGCTGGCGGCATTCCCTGTATATCACATATGTGGCTAATAGATTCATGCTCCCAGGTAATGTTGGTTTGGTTCCCTGTATATCACATATGTGGCTGATAGATTCATGCTCCCAGGTAATGTAGGTTTGGTTCCCTGTATATCACACGTGGCTGATAGATTCATGCTCCCAGGTAATGTAGGTTTGGTTCCCTGTATATAACATATGTGGCTGATAGATTCATGCTCCCAGGTAATGTAGGTTTGGTTCCCTGTTTATCACACGTGGCTGATAGATTCATGCTCCCAGGTAATGTTGGTTTGGTTCCCTGTATGTGGCTGATAGATTCATGCTCCCAGGTAATGTAGGTTTGGTTTCCTGTATATCACATGTGGCTGATAGATTTATGCTCCCAGGTAATGTAGGTTTGATTCCCTGTATATCACATATGTGGCTGATAGATTCATGCTCCCAGGTAATGTAGGTTTGGTTCCCTGTATATCACATATGTGGCTGATAGATTCATGCTCCCAGTTAATGTAGGTTTGGTTCCCTGTATATCACATGTGGCTGATAGATTCATGCTCCCAGGTAATGTAGGTTTGGTTCCCTGTATATCACACATATGGCTGATCGATTCATGCTCCCAGGTAATGTAGGTTTGGTTCCGTGTATATCACACGTGGCTGATAGATTCATGCTCCCAGGTAATTAGGTTTGGTTCCCTGTATATTGCACATGTGGCTGATAGATTCATGCTCCCACGTAATGTAGGTTTGGTTCCCTGTATATCGCACATGTGGCTGATAATTTCATGCTCCCAGGTAGTGTAGGTTTGATTCCCTGTGTATAAAACATGAGGCTGATAGGTTCATGCTCCTATGTAGGGTAGGGTTGGTTCCCTGTATATCACACGTGGCCGATAGATTCATGCTCCCAGGTAATGTACGTTTGGTTCCCTGTATATGAAACGTGGCTGATAGATTCGTGCTCCCAGGTAATGTAGGTTTGGTTCTGTCGGTAATATAGGTTGATTCCCTGTGTATGAAACATGTGGCTGATAGATTCATGCTCCCAGGTAATGTACGTTTAGTTCCCTGTGTATCGCACGTGGCTGATAGATTCATGCTCTCCGGTAGTGTAGGTTTGGTTTCCTGTATATCGCACATGTGGCTGATAGATTCATGCTCCCAGGTAATGTAGGTTTACATTAAATATCACACTTCATGCAGAAGTATTTATGATATTCTCAGCAAACTATTAAATATCTGTTTTATAACAGAAGTATTTCTAAAAGTTTCTCCAAACTATGAAATATATGTATACCACTTCTCAAAGAAGTATTTATGATATTCTCAGCATAACAACAAATACCTCACTTCTGATAAAAAATAAGTATAAAATTCTATCAAATTCCGACAGAAGTGTTTCTGAAATTCTCTCCAAACTATCCAATATCTCACAGAAGTATTTCATATTATCGCTTATACCATACTTAAGGTCTTTTCTCTGTGCGCAGGGTCGTGTGTTAGATGAGAAGTCCTATGTGCTACCAGCTGGCATCAGCCTGGAGAAGAGGAGACTCATGGAATGGTTTGTACATTAAAATGGCTTCTTATCCCCTATTTTAAACAAGCTTCCTAGGGTTGTCACATTTTGTTTGAAATGGACAAATTGGTAAAACTCATTACACATCTCATTGAACAAAAGTCATGCTAAATGAAAACTAAAAACGAGTTGCTCGCAGGCTGATCTGGGTTTACAATGGACGCAAAGGCTATTATAGTCGTGCTTAGTGGGTTAAGGGTTAAAATAGTTTTTTTTATATAAATAAGGTCCCCCATACTAATGCAGTATTCCAGAGTTCGTACAGATTCATCAAGATGAGTACAGTACAGGCATACCAAAGATGGTCACCATGACTAGTTGTCACCTTTTTTCACTTTATCCATTAAGTTTTATATATTTAGGTTAAGGTCACAGGCAAGGTCAGAGTCTCCATTTGAAATTATTTTTTGTTTCCAAAAGCTTGATTTTCCCTGTAACTTTTTCATATCTTCATCTTGATCAAACTTTGAATATATACACATCTTGACAATATATTTGGATCTGTGCTTACATGCAGTGTTTGGTGTCTGATGTTATACTGATAATGGAATTGAAATACAGTAATAACAGTTCCTTTATTTGGGGCTTTCTTTTTTATTTCAGGAAAAATTCTAAGGACACATTTACAGGTGTAAAGGCAGTTGTGCATTCCAGTAACACTAAATTTGTCGAGACATGGACGACAATAATGCGTCTAGCAAAGTGCCATGTGTATAAACAAGTTCAGTACACGGATGTTCACGTGATTGTCACGGATAGTACTTGTTCAGCAACTGTTGAGAGACAGGCCAGGAGTCATTTGGTGCCACTAGTTTCTACGGAGTGGGTGATTCAGTCACTCGTAAATTCTAGAATCGTGGCGTATGTAGGACATCCGAGATACAAGCATGATTTCGTTATCTGAACAAATGATGCAAATCAGGAACGTGATGGCCATTTAACCAAGTGATAATTCACAAACATCATGTACATTTAAGAGATGTACAAGAATGTTTTATTTCTGACATAATTGTGACATGATGGTACCCTGTGAGTGGGTTGTATGTTGGAAACCGTCTGTGCTCAACGAGTCGTTAGATCTCATAAGAAGACTAGATATCAAGTAGCCTTATAGTTGGTACTCATACTTGGGGGTTGTCCCTAAAGTTTCTCGATATACTCATACATGTGGGTCATCCCTAAAGTTGCTGGACGTACTCATGTGTGGGTCTTCCTGAGATACCAACTTGTCGTAAACAGGATGCCATTGCTTTGTGCCAAATTCCGTTTTATACAGGCTTGCTGTGGCAGCAGTCTGAATTCATCATGATTAATCACTAGCCTTATTAATCACCATTTCATAAATCATGGATCAAATATTGACGAAGTTGAGCATTGCATGTAATGTCTAGTTGGTCCTTGCAACAATATTCAATTAATTTTCATGCAAAATGTTTACCCTAATAAGTAGCTAGTTATGGGATCTCTTTACACATCTTCTGCACTCATGGGTGCAGATACAAATGAAACACTCAAGTTGGGCATGGCCTAAACCTGAAATTGCTGTGCTTCATAAATCCCATTTCTTTATAATGGCCATCCAGGTCTGATTGGAAAATTCCATTTCACGATATAACTGTTCTGATTGGAACCTCTCAGAGACCTGCAGAGTCTTGGTTTACGATAAAAACAGTTAACAATCTGGGTGGAATTCCTTATCTTAACCGGAAACCCATAAAATATTTTTATATTCTTGCAGTAGAGTGATTCAAGGTCAGAAGTGGACCTCTTGTTTAGTAAAGTTATCATAATTTACATCATCTTCATTGTTATTATGTTGTCAAGATTCATTTATATTTTATAAACATAGTTTTAATATTATTTTTTTTAATATCATAATCTTTATCATCATCATCATTGGCTGGAATAGCCCATTTCACCGGTACTTCGGAAATCTCCGTACACTGTTCGGAATTCCAGTCACGTGGCGGAAAGTCACATGACTTCAAGAACTAATCAGTTGCTGGTAGTCACAGAAGTATCAACACTCACAAATTAACCAGTTTCAGTGTTTATATAATGAGTTAATGAATTCGTATTGTTTCGCTAAAACACCGCAATCATTAGTGATATTCTATACAGAAACCATCTTGACTCATTCCTTGGAAACTAGATCAGATTTCAAGGCTACAGGAACACGTGTTGAATTGTTTACATTGAAGCATGTGCGCGTAAGTTGGAACCGGTGTTACGATAGAAATATTCATTGTTTTCTGACAATCTCGTTTTTGAATTGTAGCAACAAACACGCTTTAATTTTTGTTTTTCTACAGTTACAAACACATTAATAACATAAATATGTCATGCTTTCAAGTTATGGTCTGACATTTAATAACATTTTTGTATTGTTTTTAATTCACATTGGGCACCGTTGCAATGAATATTTAATGTGCCTACCAGCGTTTGATTGGTCGACCTATTTGGCTACTCGGAGAAAGTTCGTTATTATCCGTGATCGTTCGGCAAATGTCGGGGTGAAATGGGCTATCATTGTCATCACTTCCTGTGATCATAATTTAAACCATTTACTGACAAGCTGTGGACATAGAGACAATTAAAGTGAAGCAGGCTTATTAAAATGTTAAATGAAGATTTCAGAAGTCATAACTTGGGAATTGTGCAATCCAATCAATAGAAGAGTTGTACCTTGCAAAACATTCAAACTTATTCCATGCCTTTGAAAAGGAAATCTAACATGATTTATTAAAGTACTCAATGTTGATTGGTTAATGGAGTGGTCTGAAAAAAGCTATATAAACCTCGGACGTCATGTATGTCAACCGTTTAAAAGACGTCATTTTAAACGTCAAAAAACACGTTTATCGTTGAGACGTCATTTTAAACGTCAGATGCAAAACAACAACGCAATGAAATGCGTTATTTTAAGCGATGCTACGTTCCAACAACACATTTAAAAAGGATGAAGCTGTATATTCTTCTCATTTGATGTTGAGAACATGTAAGTTGTGAGAATTTGTTTGTATTTTGTGCAATCTCTCGACAAAATGTGTTCCATGATACTTAAAACTCCATGTTAGATAAGAAATAAAACATTTCCAGTGGGTTTATATTGTTCGAGATCTAAACCGGGTGTTTGGGACTTAAACACATCGAAACCGCGGACCTTTGGCCCTTGGTATCGATGAACTTCAAGTCCCGCCCACCAGGTATTGATCTGGGACAATATAAACCCGCTGGAAATATTTTATTTCTTAAACACAGAAAGCTACAGAGTCTGTGTTCTGTGGTGAAGATATTTAGTCGCACAGTATAATTTAGCATGATAGTTAGTGCTGTTCCGATTAATCTATTCGATCAATCATCGATCAGTTAAGCCTTTAGTTTGATTGATTACATTTTGTCATGAAAAATGTTGGCTTGTTTCATTCTGTTGTACTAAAATGTTACAATTTTGCAACAAGTACCAGTAATCACATACGATATCTCTAGGTGGTATCGCAAGTTATAGCTCAAATAAATGCTGGTCAGTTTCATTCAGCTGCTTTATTACCAGAACATACTTGAAAATGTGTTTCTTTTCTTTATTTTAGTCTGAAAAAGGATTACACTTGTGTCATTATTTAGCAGCCATGTTTAATCGATTAACGATCGATTATTGGTCGGTCAATTATTCTGGTGATCGATCATGGAATTTCAGCCGATTCCCAACACTAAATGATACTCACAATACCTTATTTTACTCTGCTTTTACAAAGGGAAGTGGGGCCTATACAGGAATCGTGTTGTCCTCCAGTCCCATCACGTAACACATTGTCCGTTGCTTAACACATTTTTGACCTGCCTTTTGTTACTTGCATTCCTTAAACACCTCTACATCACATTGTTGATTGCCTTATTTCTTACAGAATTACGGCCCTTTGTTTGACATAGCATTTTTTGCAGGGGTATTCATCACCTTCACTGATGGTTGTAGTTTCATCTTTGTCATCATATTGATAGATGTGGTTAAATTTATGTGTTCACAATTTTGGTATTCTTTATTTATACATGTTCATTAGAAGTATGCAATAATTACGAATAATTGAGATCACTGTTGAATTGATTATTGGTTACAAATGCAATTATTAATGTGTTCATATATTTATTTAGGTAGTCAGACCGCCAATACAAGATCATAGGTGTGTGGTTCTTTTTCATGAACGAGGTGATGTAAATGAGTGAGCAAAAAACAAACATTTACGGATTTCTGTATAACCAAACCCAGCAGTTCAATAGTAGATTTGTAACATAACACATTTTTAAATCGATCGGTGTACAATTTTATCCAGAAGTTTCACTTTGTTGAACATTCTCGGCAAACAACGTCAACATTTTCAGCACTTTTTGACATGATGACTCGACCCCACAGTTATTTTTGTGTTTGGAGAATGTAGACTTTTAATGGAAAGATTAACCTGACACGTCAACTACAAGGAATAACCCATTCACAGCAGTTACCAATTGAAACTGTTTCTTTAAGGATATTCTGTAAATTTTTAGTGATTTTTATGATGTGAATATTTCTTCTATGTTGCAGTCACTTGTTTTAGTTTTTAATGGCTTTATGATTTTAATATTATGACTTAGTTCTTTTTTTTTACCGAGATCACTTGTGTTTTATTGGAATGAGGTTAACTGTATAGGTCAGCTATTCTGTAATAGAAATTAATGTGTTATGTTAGTAATTTTAGAAGTTACATTAGTAATTTTAGAAGTTACATTAGTAATTTTAGAAGTTACATTAGTAATTTTTATTTCTCTCCGATGTACACTTTTTTATGTTTTGTCATACACAGTGCCATTGATAGTGTTTATTTCTGTGTTCATATTGTCTGTCACATACATTGTTGGAAGAAAATTATTTCCCTCTTCCAAACTCTACAGGGAACTTCAGTTTGAGAATGTGAACTTGATAGAACTTGCAGGTTAGAGGGTTCTAGGTCCATTCTTCATATTTTATCTTGATGTAAATGGAGGATGAGCCTGGCACGTTCATGTCTGTTTGGCGCCATATAACCTTTCTTTTGATTTTGCCCCGTAAACCCAGTTCAATTGATATAACAATGTAGATTTTCAACATAATATATTTAAAATGTGCCAACTTTAAAATTGCATGACTGTTGTGCTTATGATTTGAAAGTAGCCTAAAAAGCTACTATTGTGCGGGGCATTTGTTTGAGCCAAAGATTTTTTGAACTTTTCAGACAAAATCCAACTTTAAACTAAACAAATTGTATACCAGTGAAACTGATATTTCAAGTGGCAAATAATATACCTTACTTTTCAAAATTGGTTGAGAAATAAAAATTTCACGTGCAAAAGTTGTTTTTGATAGGGCATTTTCAATGTAAAATTCTGCTGCATCAAAAATTTGGATTTTATTTTTTTAAGAATTTATATCCAAAAAAGTGGACAAACGTAAATTAAGACATCCTGAAAATTTTATAGCAAACTATTGAGGCTAACTTAAGTTATTTGAAATTTCTTAATTTTCTGCTGTTTCAGCAATAAGGAGTTTACATGGGAAAAGCCCCATCAAAAAAACAATTTCACTGTAAAATACATATTTCTCAACCGATTTTCAAAACTAAGGAATTCTGATTTACCACTAAAAACGCCAATTCCAATGTATTCTTTATGTTCGTATTTTTTGTCCCGGGGGCCCCCGTTTGGTCACGGGGCAAAGAATAGGGCCACTGCAGATCCCTTTGGAGGGGTAGGCAGAGGGGTAGAATCCCCCCAAATTCATGTTCATTTTATCATTTTTTGTTCATGTTCATTAAAGGTCTTCATCATGATCCCTGCATTGTTTCAGGTGCTATCTCGCTCGCATCAAAAGAGCAGTGGCAGAAAAACAATAACGTGGCTCCAGCCTAAATGGAGTTTCTACGACAGAATTTGCAGCAACTCTGCAGTTCAGGGTGAGAAGGTTCTAGGCCCATTTTCCATATTTTATCTCGATGTACATGGAAGATGAGCCTGGCATGTTCATGCCTGTTAGGCGCCATGTGACCTTTTCATGTGTTGGTGCGCCTTAAAACCCCAATTCAATTCAATTCAATGTTCGTATTTTTAAAATTACTCATGTTATTGCTGAAAAACCTTTGGCTCAAACAGGCGCCCCAAAAAATAGTTCAGATTATTCAAAATATTGAATCTTTAATTCACAGATCTGCTGGCAGGCTGCTATTTTAAACCGTGCATGATCCACATGCATCTGGTTTACTGCTTCTAGAATCATGAAAAAGAGTTTGTGTTTGAAGTCGTACTTGTTTAATAAATCATAAACAGCATACACATACTGAATGTAAGTTACCCGGTAAACTAAGCTTCGGTTTTTGCTGGGTCCATGTGCAGTGTGGAGACGGCCGCGGGTGTTTATGGGAAAAGAACTGTTGTTTGATATTTGTTTTGTTTAGTTGAAGTTAAGAATATTTGTTTTTACAAAATGTATTTTTTATTATTTTAATCCATTTTCGGCCGATACCGACAAATAGACTACATTTTGTGTCGCCTTATGCATGGCAGATGCTTGGAGATCTTTTGTATGTCGTCTGTCGCCCCTCTGTCACACTAACCTGCAACCTAACCTTTGCCATAACTTGAAAAGTATTTGACGTATGTTTTTGTTAAGGATGTGCAGATGCACAATTCATTTACATGTTTGGCTCCATCCCCCCGGGGCTCCCAAGTGGGTAATCGGGTAAAAATAAATGCATATCGTTCATGAAACTTCACTCTTCATCTTACCCTCTAAGGAATGTAGTTACTCCTGTCCAACAACTCTGACTTTTATTTTGGCAGATTTATGCCCCTTAACATGCATGGGGGAGTGGGGCAGGAGCTGCTTTTAAAACAGACCAAAGAATTAGTTTTGATGAAGTTGGTTAACTTAAATATTCGGTATAAAGAAGGTCACAAAGAGTCAAATGTTTGCACACCATGTCGGGCCCATAGAAGCAACACAATGATAAAATTTTGGTCCATATCCTGCAAAAGCTGGAACTCGTTTGGAAGAGCTGACTGATATGGTTACGAATAGGGTGGCCGAAGGTTTTCATGATTGAGTTGATGACCTTGACATTGAACTTATATACCCCCAAGTGTATAGTTGTCATCTCACCATGGAAAATCTACCTATGATTTGGAGAAATTGGATAACAATTACCTAAGTTAGAATGCAGACATTTATTTTTGCAAATTTTTACCATAACTCTGAAAATGGTGGGGCGATTGGGCCGAAAATCGAACCTGGGCGAGACATTGTGCACATATACAATTTGACTAAGTTTGGAGAAAATTGGATAACAGTTACCCAAGTTAGAGTGCGAACACCATTAATTTTGCGATTTTTTACCATTCCAAGGGCCACATGGCACTACTGGGGCAATGGGGGCGAAAATCGAACTCGGTGAGACATTGTGCCCATATACAATTTTACCAAGTTTGGAGAAGTTTGGATAACAATTACCCAAGTTAGAGTGACACCATTAATTTCGCAAGTTTTTACTATTCCAAGGACCATAACTCTGGGGCGATGGGGCCGATTATTGAACTTGGCCGAGACATTGTGCCCATATACTATTTGACCAAAAGAAAAGATCCGATAACAATTAGCTCAGTTAGAGCGCGGACATTGTCTTTGCATGGACGGATGGAAGGACAAGGGTAACACTATATGCCACTTCACCATTCGAATGGTGGGGGCATAAACATCCAAGGGCCGTTACTCTGGCATAATATGTGCGATCTGGCTGGTTATCGAACTTGACCTAGATAATATGACCATAAACATTGTCCTAAAGTTTCATCAAGATCGTGTTATAAATATTAAAGTTATTGGTCAGAAACGAAAGTGGCGATGGGACAACAAATTTAATAGTCCTCCGCCTTTGGTGGTGGACAATGAGTAATAGCCACATTTTTTTTTCATATCAGGACATTATGATCCTGTTGACCTCAAAATGTATAGCTCATCATCTCACTATCGACAGTCTACCTGTGAAGTTTCATCCTCTTGACGAGTAGTAGCATGAACAATGTTTTTCATTATCAAGTCAGTGACCTTGTCCACCTATTGACCGCAAAACTGACAGTACTTGTGTAATTTCATGCATGTGGCTACAAATCTTGAGGACAAGGTGTTTCACAATCAGGTCATGATGACCTTTTTCTTGAACTTATTAACCCCAAAGTTATTGGTGTCATCCTCTCATCATGGACATTCGACCTGTTAAGTTTCATGAGTGCTATTCAGTATTGAAGAGCTAGAGAGCTGACAAGGTCGTTCACAGATGAACAGACTATAAAGGATCTTGCATGAGTGAGTGTATTATTGATTTTAATAAACGAGTTAGATAAAATGATAGAATATGAAGCTCTGCCGATTATCCTATTTTTTATCCAACAAGTTTATTAAAGTCAATAATTTAACGTTACTAGTTTCAGTGCAGTCCCATCAGTAGTTTTGAAGATATGCTCCGGACAAAAATTCTACGTATAAACTTATGAAGGGCAATAACTCTAATTTGAATGAGGACAGAGTTACTGTTCTTGCACTCTTCACTTCCTCTCATTGCCCTCTATCAATGTTCCAAGTTTCATTTCATTCCCTTTAATACTTTTCGAAAGTGTGTCCGGACACACAGACGGACAAAGCGGTAACTATATTATGCTTGCCCTTTGGGGAGCATAAAAATATGTCCAGCCATACACACATACACCTGCCAAAGTGATTGCTAAGGAGAGTTCTCCACAAACTTGACAAAAAATATTTATATCATTATATATATTCAATTTCATGTTTTCTGTAATTTATTTGAGTGTAAACTTTGCTAAATTACTCACAAATTTGTAACATGGATCGGAAAAATTAGAGCTCAATGAATTACATAAAACATGCATTTATTTCTGTAACAATGGACCTTGGGTGATCAGAGAATGAAACATAGGGCAGCTTACAAGATGCAGACATGGCAACAGAAGTAGGAACAACTAGGTATATACATGATACAACTAATTTTATTGAGACATAATGAAATGTACATCACAAATTAGGACAGTCGTTAACAACAAATAGCAAGAAACGAAGATGGTGGTTTATTACAGTTGAAGTTGGCAACTTCCAAATTTAATAATAATTCCATGCAGAAAACAACTTCTGATTCCTCGTTACAACAATTTAACTGATAAATAAATCTAGGTGAAAATGTTAATGCTTAATAAATACCTGTGTCTCTTTAAATGGAAACTTAACCCTTAACCCTTAACCCGGTACAATATATAATGGACGGTTCTTCTTTGAATTAAGACCATTCCATTTATGTGACAAAGGGGTGTTTCGGGGGAAATGACAGATCAGCAGATGGACATTGTAAACCCTGATTAGCCTGCTATTATAGTCATGATTAGTGGGTTAAGGGTTAATAAATATAACGGTGTTTAAAAATAATGTAGTTGTGTTTTACCAGATCAGTATAGTAATAAATGCGTAATTAATGTCACCGCAACACTTCAAAACTTGCCAACATACTTATGAGACTAAAATATCAAAGACTGAACCTGCCATTTCTCCAGTGAATTTCCTTTCATGGTACTTTAATTAACTG
Organism: Cyrtodaria siliqua; assembly: GCA_037043455.1. Taxonomy (NCBI): domain Eukaryota; kingdom Metazoa; phylum Mollusca; class Bivalvia; order Adapedonta; family Hiatellidae; genus Cyrtodaria; species Cyrtodaria siliqua. The sequence continues at coordinate 258,920 of JAWPHD010001175.1, forward strand.
ACAGGAAGTAGTTGAGCTGTTTGAACTAAAAAATAAAATAAGATGACTTTGCAACTTTGAATGGAAGTGTATAAGAAATATGGCATACAACATAACAAAACCCAGTCTCGTACAATTAGTGATAATACCAAAATGTATACATTGACATACAAGATCATGTACAGCACACAAGCAAGAATAAATGCAAATTACGTGCAAGATAAAGACCAAGAACGTTCCATAGAATACAATCCACCAAACATTGGTCGTACAGGTCTCGGATTAATTTATATACTGAATATTACCAAAAGTCAATGGGGCAATGAGGGCAATGAGTCCCATAGTGCAATGGGGAAATGAGTGGGAAAAATCTATAATAGGAAGAAACATTGGAACGAAAACATTTACCCAAAACCATGTTGATGTAAAAAAAAATGTGACAAGTGGTGACTTTTTGTTCTTTTCGTAATTGTTTTTGGAAAATACATAAAAAGTGAGAAGAAACATTGGTGTTACGAAAAAACAGCGTTCTCTTTTACATTTCACTCGTTCAAAATAAACCACTGCAGTTTGCATTACTCACTGAGTTGAGTAATGAGTTTCTTGACTTTCTGATATGGCAAATTCTAAACAAAAATGTTTTAATAGACTGTTTACATTATGTTCGATGCAATTTTATACAAAAAAAACTTCTCTGGCTAATTTTTTAATAGGATATCGGCCAAATATTTCTGGTTTAATTTTGATGGTATGGCGGCCAAAGGTTAATTTGAACTGAATTGGGTTTTAAGGCGCACCAACACATGGAAGGTTATATGGCGCCTAACAGGCATGAACATGCCAGGCTCATCCTCCATGTACATCGAGATAAAATATGGAAAATGGGCCTAGAACCTTCTCACCCTGAACTGCAGAGTTGCTGCAAATTCTATCGTAGAACTCCCATTTACGCTGGAGCCACGTTTATTGTTTTCCAAATTAAAAGAATGTCTGCTATATATTCCTGGTTATATTAAGTTATGATAATAGCGTGCCAGCCAAATATAGCTGGTTACATTTTTATAAGATAGAGCCTCAGATTAAGACTAAAATCTGAGAACTTTATCTGAATACATATTACCTAGGGTAACAAGACGCATATGGTGAAACAGACCAGAAACCAAACAACACAAAACATGTACATATCACAGCCTTTCATGATGATTTCACATTCTACACAGAACATGCAAGTCTGCCTTTTTGCTATTTCACTGCGGAATTGAATGTTTCGCCTAACACTGCACTTTGACAAATGAACAATGTCTACATGCTGCATTACATCATTAATATTTGGTTGATCTTCAGCATGTAATTAAGACAGAAACAGAACTTAATGCCAAACATTCAATATTGACATTCTTACCAACACAAACTGAATGCTAGTCACAAAATGGTTCTTCTAAGTTTGAAGTCTCTAGCCTATACAGTTCCTGTGCAGCGACCTAAACACAAAACTTGTATGAATAAATATTTGTTATCTGCAGCTTTCCTGGAGGGTCAATGTCACACTAACATTTTCTGTCGCATTGAGTTGTACCACACAAGATACAACTGTAACTGAAGTTTGAAGTCTCCAGTGCTTACAGTTCCTGAGAAAGTGACCTTTAACGCAACACTTGAATGTTCAACACCGCGGGAAAAGTAATTGAATTGAATTGAGGTTTTAAGGCGCACCAACACATGACAGGTTATATGGCGCCTATCAGGTATGAACATGCCAGGCTCATCCTCCATGTACATCGACATACAATATGGAGAACGGGCCTAGAACCTTCTCACCCTGAACCGCAGAGTTGCTGCAAATTCTACTGTAGACACTCCATTTACGCTGGAGCCACGTTTTAGTTTTTCTGCCACTGCTCTAGTGATATGAGCGAGATGGCGCCTGAAACAATGCAGGGGTCATGATGAAGACCTTTAATGAGCAGGTCGGGAGAGGTCTTACATAGGCATTGCCTGTTGTCCAATCCCATTCAGTACTTGAATAAAATATTGTTTAAATAGAAAAATAATGAGCATGAACAAAAAATGATAAAATGAACATGAATTTGGGGGTGGGGTGGGGGGTGGTTCCACGCCTCTGCCTTCCCCTCTAATGGGATCTGCAGTGGCCCTATTCTTTGCCCCGTAACCAAACGGGGCCCCGGAACCACACGGGGCCGCTGGAAAAGTAACACCTACAACCGGCCTTTTATTCTTCAGAGACACAAATTGTATTTTTAAATTTAAAACGTAATGCCATTATTATTACTGCAGACATATTATGCCTTTACAATTGAAAATGCCCTTGTTAGGTAAAATAATGTTTAAAAATAAATGCAATATTGTTTCTACCTTTCCAAAATTTACAAATCCACAAATATGACCTACCACCTGCATTATTATATAGGTGTGCCACCTGCATTATTATATAGGTGTGCCACCTGCATGTTATGTCAAGCTGATACTAACTTTTACAACCAGTATCACTAATTCTGATTTAAATCTTTATTTCACCGGGGTCAGTAAAACACAAACACTACCTAATACAGCCTAACGCACTCATCTACAACCTAACAAAATTAAGAAGTCACAACAAACCTAACAAAATATTGCTAGAACCTTTTAAATATAACAAAGGAGTTAAACAACCTAATTAAATGTACAATGTTTCAAAATAAAATTGTTGCTACAACCAAATAAAAGGCTACAACCTTTTGAATAAAATACTGTTGAATAAAATGTTAAAAGACGTTAAAGTATAATAAACATGGTATACAAAACAAGCGTGATGTTGCGCATGCAATTATAAACCTATGGAAGTCTGCAATCACTATATTTTATGCAAACCTGCCAACTATCCTTTATAAAGAGGAGGCTATTTACTCACATGACAACGCCACCCCAACAGACTGCACTTATAAGAAGCACATTCAAATCGCTATGAAATGCTGTTTTATTGCTATTTTACTAAAAAATCTTGCTTGCAACAACTCTTTGTTTCGAAATCTTGCCAAATCTCAGTTTTGGACAATGACATGTAAACCATAGCCCCTTTGCTCAGTAACAGCCCAAAGATCAAGAATGTCATATCGTTCTCATTAGTGGGTAGCCACATGCCAAGTTTGATCAACATAAAACACACAGCAAATTTACAGCAATTTTCAGTAAAGCAAGATTTCGGAAGACTAGCACTACAATGATGCAATACAAAGGAATTCCTACGCACGAATGACTTATACACCTGCCCCATGTTCACGAGACTTATACACCTGGCCCCATGTTCAGGTGACTTATACACCCTGACCCATGTTCACGAACTTAAGTCACATTTCAAGCTTCAGCTCAAAACTTTCTTTTAGCTATAACTTTTTTTTAATTAATGTTTTTCATAGGGATACTTTCAAACTTTTATCATTTTTGCTTATCTCTATTTGTGTAGAGTAATTTCATGACCATTAAATACGACAATATTGAAGGTCGATACGCTGTTTATAAAGGCTTGACTTGTTACCTAGTTTCATACAGGTTTGTACTCGTCGGTAACGTAATGACTCTCAGTTTGAGTTTGCATTATTTAAACCTATGTTTGCCGTCTATGACATAGCAGGCATATTTTTGCCGTTACTTTCCGTCAAATTTGATTTAAAAATGTTTTAGTTTTGAAATATGACTTACGTTTGTGAATTTGGGGTCAGACATAGGGGCCAGACATACTATGTATATGCACAGACATATTAATAAACAGATAGGAAACTTCCTATCTTAACCAATGAAGTAACCAAAATATCACGTGACACCTTAATTTTTCCTTCTATCTCCTCTCTCAATTATTCACTGATTTTGATGAGAATACATTCAAACGATTCATAGTGAATAGCAAAATGGTATTATAATAATTTATGTTTATTTTGGAAGTAAGAAACTGTATAAAAAGATGTTTAAAATGTCATCATTTTTCGCTTTTCTCTTAAAAATCAAGGTTCTGACATAGTCAAAGTTTCCGTCAAACTCCTTTTTTGCTCTAAATGTAAGAGAAAGAAAAATACTATCATTGGAAAGAAAATTAAATTTGTGATGGGATTTGGCATGAATGAAACTTGTATCTATAAAACTCTTCATAATATGTCTGTCTAAAGTTGTGTGTCTAAAGTTGGGAAATAATTTGTGAAATTTTCGCACTGTACCACGTGAAATTTAGATAATTTTCGTAGTGTCCAATCTATTTGTTATTAGGTCTGTGGTATACGAGAATATCAATAAAAATACACAAATGTTCATTTACTTATGTATGAATTGGCTTCATGAAGCAAACTGTGGGTAGACATTAATTTTGGTAGGTAAACACATGTTTAGCATATTAAAATAGTTAATAATGTAAATGCATATAAATGGAAAACAACTCACATGAGTAACATACAGTATATCTGAGTATTATAAATTATGCAAATTGTGTTAAGATAACATGTACATGCCAGAACACTTGGTGTCCAGTTTTCACTACTTTACCAGCGATTTCACAGGCTATACATGTACATATTTTATACTAACTCCTAACGCCCCCATATTATAAATATATTTTTCATTTTTCATTTTCTTGTAATGAAATTTCCAACATTATTGCACAACAAATTTGTTCGATTTATTTTCAGACGGGCTATTTTCAAGCTTGGTGCACATACGCAAATCGATATTTTCATTTAAATGACCGATGTTCATGTAAAGATTCGACTTTTATACTATGGGGCATTAGAAGTTCCTATTTGTATAATATACAATGATCCCTTACGCTATACAAATATACACATCCTAGCAAGACCACCAGCTTCTTTATTCTGGCACAGAAGTACAATGACAAATACAAAGTAAAGCATGCAAAGTTTTACATTTCATCAAGATAGCTCACTAGCTCATCCACTTATCTGTCGGAGCTGACAATTAATTTTAATCCAAGATCTAAAAATCAATAATTATCTTTTAATACCATTAAACTATGACATAATCAACCTACAGGAATGAATGAATTTAATTGAATTGGGTTTTAAAGGGACACTCGACAATCTTGATTTTTTGCTTTGTGTCCCTTTAAGAGTGCCATGTGTCCCTTTAAGATTGCCATGTGTCCCTTTAAAGGTGCACCAACACATGGAAGGTTATATGGCGCCTAACAGGATGAACATGCCAGGCTCATCCTTCATTTACATCAAGATAAACTATGGAGAATGGGCCTAGAACCTTCTTACCTTGGCCAGATTTTTTTTTTTTTAGTTTTACGGGAGAGCCTACCCTAAATTTTGCAAAACTGAAATAAAAATAAAAGTCGAAATTGTGAATTTTATTTTATTTTTTTCCTCCTGTTCGATCTGCTACATCTTTTTTTAAAACAAAAGTTGTGCCTATCCTAAAACTTATTTTTCACAATAACGTAAAATCGCAAACTTTTTTTTTTGAAAATTTGGATTATGACTTAGTATTTACTATGCAAGGTCGGAAATCGAAGTATTAATTTAGTCTCTTTAATATACATGTTTACAAACACAATTTAATGCATACCACTGAACACCACAATACATATTTCGCTCTACTAGGCATCGAGTTCATAAATCTTTCTTGAGAATATTCTTAGTCTTGACCTATGTCAGAGAAAAATATGTCTATTATTCTTGCAACTATGAAAGATAAACATTCAATAATTTCAAGTTTATATATTACATTTTGTTTCGATTTGCAGTGTGTTTAATAGCAAATTTGTGATAATTTCTGTAAAATACATACTCAAAATATATTAATTTGACAGTCAACAAACCAATTCTCAAGAGTGGAAGGTATTTTTAAGAATGTTTTTTGAATTTGAGATAACGTGTAGGCAGTTTTAACATAAAGTGAATGTTGGTTACATTTATATGCAAAACAACTTGAAAAAAAATCAACATAAAAAATGAAGCAATACATTTAATATTAATGTTACGAGAAAAACTTGTTTTATAAAAAAAAAAAAAAAAAAAAATCTATTTTTTTATTTTTTTTATGGACTCCTCATTTTACCCATTATTATTTTTATTTCCTCCTCCTACTGCATTTTTTTCCAAAATCTCCCGTAAAACTAACTATAAAAAGACCTCTGGCCTTGTCTATAGTAGACACTCCATTTATGATGGAGCTACATTTCCACGTTTGTATACGCGGTGTCATGATAAAGACCATGAATGAGCATGATGACAAATAGCAAGATGAATATGAATGCAACCTATTGGGTAAAAAAAGATTATTTTTTTTAATTTTACAGAACATCAAGAAATATGAGGTTTACAGAGAGTTTATAATTTGTAACACATCTGAATTTGCTATTGCAATAAATGAAAGTTGAAATTTCATAGTTTTATAATATTATCATGAACAGAAGTCTAAACCAGGCTATGTGTTGTTCAGCGACTGACATTAATGGCAAGCCTTTTAGATAATTCAATATTTACCAATCAATATTCATTTCATTTCTTAACAATATTTGGGTTTACAGAATCCAGTCAAGTTCGACTCCCAACATATCACTATAATCTATTACAATACCTTTTCAATAAATATACAAGTCAGTTATCCTATCCAAGCACCTTGTGGATAGATGTTATTACTATTATGCATAATTTGTAAATATCGTAATTAAAAAACTGTAACAATCTTTAACAGTAACACGCTTTCATCTGGACCCAGGTATGTCAATAAACATTAACAAATTCTGTTTAGTTTATCTGGACCAAGGTATGTCAATAAACATTAACAAATTCTGTTTAGTTTATCTGGACCAAGGTATGTCAATAAACATAAACAAATTCTGTTTAGTTTATCTGGACCAAGGTATGTCAATAAACATAACAAATTCTGTTTAGTTTATCTGGCCCAAGATAAAGGCATGTTAACAAACATCATCAAATTAATTGTATTCGGCCCAATATAAATAAAAGTCAGTAACATACCAAATTCAGTCTCATTCATCTGGCCCAAGATAAAGTCATGTCAATAAACATCACCCTAAGTAGTTTACTATGCTTCAAAAAGAACTTAATTGAGTCATAATCAAAACACCAGTCAAAGCAAATACTTTTTGCTGTTTTGATATTAATAAATCGGCTCCTGTTTATATACATGACTTTATCGCATGCCTTAGAGAGTACTTTCTATCGTCCAAAGTCGTATGATATATTCAATACAGGAAAAAGAAAGTTTACTGATATTTCGTATAATGGCTCACTTTTCAAAAAGTGTGCCATTATACCAGATATCATACAAGGGGGCGTGGCAGGCGATAAAACAGTTATAGAATATCCAACTTACGCCTCAATATATTTCATGATATATGCTCGTAACACCTCGTTGGACATTATATAACTAATACTTATCTGGTTGCTTCATACACACATGGAAGATGGAAGATCTATAACAAGCCTGATTATACAACATTCTACGTTCATGTATCAGAGGCAGATATTGTTTTACAATTTCAGCTTATTCTCCAGCATTAAAGGGACACACACAATCTTGAAGAATTGAATTGAATTGGGTTTTAAGGTGCACCAACACATAAAATGTTATATGACGCCTAACAGGCATGAACATGCCAGGCTCATCCTCCATGTACATCGAGATAAAATATGGAAAATGGACCTAGAACATTCTCACCCTGAACTGCAGAGTTGCTGCAAATTCTATTGTAGAAACTCCATTTATGCTGGAGCCACGTTTATTGTTTTTCTGCCACTGCTCTTTTGATGTGAGCGAGATGGCACCTGAAACAATGCGGGTATCATGATGAAGACCTTTAATGAACATGAACAAAAAATGATAAAATGAACATGAATTTGGGGGGATTCTACCCCTCTGCCAACCCCTCCAAAGGGATCTACAGTGGCCCTATTCTTTGCCCCGTGACCAAACGGGGCATCTATCGAACCCTTTATGAATTTTACTTAAAGCTGCAAGTACTTAAATATTGGCAAAATAAAAAATTGCATTATACTATTGCTTGTACATGCATCTTCACCATAGATCTAATGATGCATTATATACAGCAATTATTACTGTGACAAATTAATTAATGTTTAACTATTAAAACAATAATATCAAGCTATTTTTAATTGTGTAGAAACACTAGGGTGAACCCCAAAATATTTGTTTTTAATAGTCATGAATGCTGCGTGTCCCTTTAACTGATAATCACTCAGTTTTCTCTTCAAAACAGCTTACAAATTATAAAAAATGCTTTTGCACAAAAACATCTGTATGATATAAACTTAAAATATCACTGTTAATTTTAAAATCTCTTGTTAAGACCATGAAATGTTACATTGAATTGAATTGGGTTTTACAACGCAACAACACATGAAAGGTTATATGGTGCCTCACAGGAATTAACATGCCAGGCTCATCCCCCATGTACATCGAGATAAAATCTGGAGAACGGGCCTAGAACCTTCTAACCTGCAGAACTGCAAATTCTATAGTAGAAATTCCATTTACGATGGAGCCATGTTTCCACGTTTGCATACGCGGTGTCGTGATGAAGACCTTGAATGAGCATGATAAAAAATGAACTTGAAGAGGGGTCCTACCCCTCTGCCTCTAGCGGAATTTGCAGTGGTTTCGTTCTACCCGGCAACCACACGGGGAAATGTTATATAATCTATATGAATCATTACTATTGATCAGAAACCGTATTCCTACTTTTCTTGAATATTAAACTTGTTACAGTGGAACACAGGACGCAAAAGCGGCACAAGGGAACCAAGCAGGTATTATATCCTTTATAGCCAGCTTATTATAACTACTCTTATGCTTCATGCGACACATAATTAATGTTATTCATAACAGCAGCTTTACAACATTAACGCATTTCCTTTGTAATGAATTAACTACAACACAATTTACAACTGTCATAGACATGCAATATACAGAGGCATTTAATGGGAAGAGCTGTCAAATAGAGAATCGAAACAAAAACAAATTCATGAAATGTACACCAATATCATTAATTCATGATTTCTATATCAATATGTACATTAAATTTAACAGTAAAATGTATCATCATGATCTCATGGATTACCAGTAATGATGTAAAGGTGAATACAGAACATAGCAAAACATTTTTTTAGCGACTACTTCTCTGAAACTACTGGATGGATTTTCATGAACCTTTAAACAAATGTTGCCCATCATGTCTAGTTGATCCTAGCAAAAAATCATGTTGATGTGAAATCCAAGGTGGCCACCAAAGCTAAAAATAGATTTTTAAAAAAACAAGTTTTTGTTTACATAGTTATATAATAAAAACTCGTAGCGACTATTCTTCTGAAGCTACCAGACGGATTTTCATGGAACTCAACAGGAATGTTGCTCTTGATATCTAGTTGATCCTAGCAAAATGTCAGGTTGGCTGGAAATTCAAGATTGCCGCCACCGCTAAAACTAGATTTTTAACTTTGTAGCGACTACTTCTTGAAAACTATAAGTGATAGTGATATGGGACTTTTTCTAAAATGATCTGCATGACATGACGTTGGTCCTTGTTGAAAATGATTCTGATTTGACATTAAACATGGCTGCCGTGGCAATCTTTGTTTACATAGAGTTATATAGTAAAAACTTGTAGCGACTACTCCTCTGAAACTACACGACAGATTTTCATGAAATTTCACAGGAATGCTGATCTAGCTATCAAAAACCTATCAGTAGAGCTTCAAAGTCATTGAGAAAAGTCTACAAAACATGGTAACAAACAAGCATTAAATTTGGGGTGAATGGCGCACAATTACGTAAAGGTCATATGATGCATACCATCCCTCTGGATAAATATATACAGAATGGTCCTAGAACCATTTCACCTGTAGCATTGCAGAGTTGCTGCACATTTTGTTGCAGACATTCCATTAACACTGGACCCTGGCCTAATATTCATCAAACTTTTGAGCACAAGAATCGTACTCAGACTCAAAATCTCAATTTTTTTTAATTCCAAATAAAAACAATTTTACAAGCAAACTACTATATTTACTTACAGAAACGAGTATTTTAAAAGGTAATTTAACAGAAAATGTCTGAAAGTCACAATTCTTACTCATACTTTTGTGTTGATAGGGTTTGCAAAAAAATGAGATTGATTCTTGTGCTCAAAAATTTGATGAATTTAGGCCCTGGGGATGGTTGTTTTAAGCCACCACTCAAATGATACCCTGAACACACACAGGGGATGTAATGATGACCAAATTTAATGAGCAAATCAAAAAACGCCAAAATGAACATGAATTTGTGGGAATTCAAAAGCTCTGGCTATATTATAGACCGGGAATCACCTAATACAAATTTAAAAAGATTAGTAATTCAAATCAATGAACATGTAATCAAAATTTCAAAATGTAAAATATAACAATAAGATTAACAATCATATATGCGTGTATTCAATAAATATTATTGAAGAAAATAAAGCCAAAAACTCACTGTTACAGCATGTAATGAATTATGCATATAACACCCGCCCACCAAGCTCACGATTTGTAATAAATAACAAGTTAACAACATCTAGTATCATAACAGGACCGATATTCATCCATATGTTTGAGACTAAGATTCAGACAATCTCGAAACTCCTTGGTACTAGACAAATTTAGACTAAAGTGTTGAATCTGAAAAAAACAGACTCAATTTTCTATGAAAACAGCGAAGCTCATTTTCTTTTTAAGTTGCAATCCAAATCTAATATTTTAGTCAATTTCTAAGCACAAACATATTGAACAGTCTATTAAATCATTTTAGAATTATTTCATTATTAGAATTTTGTGTTTCTGGATTTCAAGAACCTCATTACTCAATGTCAAGTAAAGCCTCAATGTGTTCTGAGAATGTAATGAGCTTTAAATTAACTGGTTTTATTGGTTCAATTTTTATCACTGAACCAATCACAATGCTTCATTCATATGTTCATTTGGTTGTTTCTATCACGACATCACTTTCTGATATTATGACATCACATTCTGGTATTATGACATCACGTCATGCCATTATGATGCAACTCTGTGTGTTCTGAGAACTGAGCATTTAAATTGCTGTGAGAAACAGATTAATGTATCTCTCAATGAGTAATGAGTTCCTTGAACCAAGAATCATGAAATTCTAAATATAAAATAATTCTAAAATGATTTAATAGACTGTTATTGATGAGTATTAGTCCTGATTAAGTTCTTGTTTAGAAATTTAGAATTGATTCACATTATTTTGGTGTTTATGCAGTTTTAAACACCGACAGAAAAGGTAAATTTGCCCTTCACTACTGGCCTTATTGATTGATTGAAATGGGGTTTTACAGCGCAACAACACAAGAAAGGTTATATGGCGCCAAACAGGGATGAACATGCCAGGCTCAACCTCCATTTACATCTAGATAAAATATGGAGCATGGGCCTAGAACCTTCTAGCCTGAAGAACTGAAGAGTTGCTGCAAAATCTATTGTAGACACTCCATTTACGATGGAGCCACTTTTCCACATTTGCATATGCGGCGTCATGAAGAAAACCTTGAATGAGCATGATAAAAAAATGACAAAATGAACATGAAGTGGGGTTCTACCCCTCTGCCTCTAGTGGGATGTGCAGTGATTGTATTCTACCCCGGCAACCACACTACTTCAGCAGCAATGCCGAATGTAAATTAATTTGTATATTTTCACTATTTCCCTTACCAACTATAACATGCCTCGGGAGATTGATAACCATACAAGTAAGTTGCTCTGGAAAATGAAGTTTAAACGTTTTTGCTTTTTTTTTTCAACAGCAAAAATCAAGGGAAGGTAAACTTTTACATCTGCTATATGGGTTGGAAACTGCTTTGTATGCTTTAAACATGAACATGAAAATAAGCTTCAAGTTATAAAGTGGTGACATATGGCGGGTGGGATACTAAAACATTGCATTGATATATATAGAGATTGAATCACAGACAATTTGTGATTCTTAATATCGAAAACAACAAGTGATTCACTTAAAATGGTAAATAAAAATGTAAGCAAATGTTGTAATATTAAATATTATCATTAGCATTTATATAACTTTTAATCAAGGATTGCCCCTTTTACCCACAACTATTTTTCTACAGTAATTTGCATATGCAATAGAAAAAAATCCTAAAATCGAGAGATTGGGCAGTTTTGGTTCCTAAAATCCACTAAGTTTTAGGTTCGGTGTGTCCATATAAGAGTTGGTGAGGGATGATGCCGTATGACAAGGAAAATGAATTGGATCATAATGATTGGTCCGGACTTTTTTCTTTAAAGATGTTCTGCATTTCCAAATATACAAATATAAAACAGGGAAAAGATTACCAAGCGATTCGTTTAACAAAAATATACCCAACTCCTTGTAGCCCCTAGAATGTCACCAACACTTCCCAAGTTCCCATGTATTTTTGTAATATTTGGTAATATTGGGAATATTTCCACTGGCAGGTCTGTTATACAGCTATTATATATATATCAATCATATCTACATATACACTAAGTCAGGAATGAATTTGTTTTCGAGATAAGCAAATGTTCCACACATTATGCAAAGTCTGTGGAAACACCTAATAATCCCAATAATCAGTATATTATAAATTATGCACGCTGAAAACTATTGTCTAGAAAATTGTTTTTCCCTACACATATTTAATAATCTCTTGTCTCAAATTTAAAGACTATTTTTAAATCTTAAGATTCTGCAACTGCTCTGCCACCACGTTTGTTCTTCGCAGGTAGCCAGGATTATAGTTCCTGCCTATTCTGTTTTCTCGGCCAGTATTTCCTCGGCCAGTATTTCCCAGCTCCAGTGCTACGAGATTTGTACAACTCCTTTAATCCATCACCTACCAGGTGTAACCAGTGGTCGACTAACCTCCTTCTCTGTACATATGGTTGTCTCCCTTACATTCAATCAAATTTTGTCATAAAATTGTTAAACAAAAATCCTAGTTCACACCAACAGCACAATATGTACTATAGATAAAAAATAAATTAAAAGCGTCTAAAGAGTTTCAGATTGCAACTGATCTTTACCATTTTAAAGGATTGGAAAGATGATGACAAAAATATAAAGGTTTCTTTTTCATAATATCGCGGGTAAATCTCACCAGTATTTGTTCTTCCATAGCATCATAGGGTAGTTTTTAACCCATTATTTGTTATTCCACTATATGGACTGACAATACTTGGTTTTCCAACATTATCTGAGGGTAGTCTCAGAGCCAGCATTCCTTCTTCTGTAGAATCATGAGGAAGTCGCCTTTAGTATTCTTTCTCCATAGCATCTGAGGAAATTTCATACCCAGTATTGGTTCTTCTGTAGTATGGGTGGTTCAGATGAACTACAATGTTGCAGCAACTCTGGGTCAGATGTTATCCAGTCTATCATATCTCCCATACTTCCTGTTGACTTCCTGTTGTCGTCGGGCAACCCGTCATCATCGTCATCCGTATCCTCGTTATCAATCAGCGGTGTCACTTTGCAGAAGGGAACCGTGCAGCTGACTTCCGTGCGAGACACATCAGGTGACCTTGGTATGTGATGAGAGTCATGGGTCAGCATGGGGGTGACAACATCTGCTTCCTCGGAGTGCGCCCTACTTGCACCAGGTATGTTACCACAGTTCTCATATTCTACGAGAGATCTCGCCTCTTCTGATACCGGACTACTCTGCTCTTGTGGCTCTATATGAACATGTGGCTGCTCTATTTGATATGGGCCGCTAATATGTGGTCTTAATCGCGGCGATTTTTTTGATGTGGGTGTGTAGTCTCTTTTCCGTCGTCTTCTCCACACAAAGAATGACACAAGTATAACGATGATAACGAGTACTAATAATGGGATTATAATGGCTAATACTATCACATGATCGTTCTTCATGCTACTTGGTTCTAAAGAGCCTTCATTCACAGGAGAGTTGCCTCCCTTTTTGGACTCTTCACTATATTCTGTTTTTTCTGTGACTGGTTCATCAACTTTTAGAGTAGTTTTAGACACTGGAATCATAGGTGTGTTCTCAGGCTGTGCCAGTCCAATATAAAACACACCCTCGGCAGGCTGCACATTGAAAGCAGTCAAAACAAACGTGAAATTATCTTGCCCATTGTTGGCGACAATGTTATCGTCACTTTTGTAAAACACTTTCATATAAACTACATCTTCATGACTGAATTCTTGAACATGCCTGAATCCTCCTGTGGAGCCTTCCTTGTAGTTTTCATGATTAATTTGTCTTTTTGTTAAAGTCTTTTTATTATATTTAACTATCTTACCAAAGTAAGGCCCATTTGATATTGTATACATGGGATTGTCTGCAGTTCTCTCCGATAACTTGCTGGCATCTAAACTAAGTAACGTCAAAGCAACCCTTTCACCTCTTTGGGCCTCAGTAGGGGCACCTAGGGTGACTAAGGGTTTTACACGAATATTAACTTCTCTCGAAGAATACAAAATATCTGTAGATTTGTACAAAATATCACACTCAAAGTTATCAAAACCAGATTTCATATTATCTTGAAAATAAAGAACATGTTTGTTGTCTATGTCCAGTTGTGTAAAACTAGAAACCTCTGTTTCCCGTAAATGAATTTTACCATACTTAGGGTATTTTTTAATTATGTAGGTCACATTTTCTCTCATTCCATTGGTTGAAACATTAAGATTCATCTGACTAATATGTACAGAGGAATCTGATTGGGTTAGAAAAACTGTTGCATTGTTGATAATATCCATGGTAATCCTTGTGACATAAATTTTAAACTCTTTGAATGACGGACTAAATGCGCCGTCAGACACTTGAAAATAAAACTTCTCTTTCTCAGTGGTACTCCCATCATGCTTAAAAAATACACGATTATCGTTAATATCTTGTTGGGAGAATGACTCAATTTCGACCAACGGGTCATCAATAAATGCGAAGTATCCATTTTTCGCTTTTCGTATTTTGTACACAATATAGGCTGGTATTGTATCCTCGTCAATCGTGTTTAATATAGACTGGTTAATGACCTTACTGAAACCTTGCGTGATACTCAGACTGGGATTGTTGGTGAGAAGCTTGAATTGTTCATCATTCACTGGCTGTATCACTATATTGAGAACCAGTCCGAATGTTGTCTCCCCGTCATTGCGCCCTTGGAAACTTTGATCCTCTATTCGGAGGTGAAGCGTCAAATTAAAGGTATCGGATATGGTATTAGAATCATCGTGTTTGTAAATCAACTCGTGCGCGTTAATATTTCTCTGACTGAATCTTTTATTTTTTCGCAGACTACTGCCCTGATACAGCAGCTCTCCGTGTTGAGGGGGCGTCGTTAGGCTAAAACTTAAGCTCACACGTTTTCCAAGTCTTTCCAAATTTCGCACAAACTCCGACACATCCAGATTATTTTTAGCTACAATCATTTCCCCACCCTCATCCACATTTATTGCAGAGATTTTAATCAACTGGTTTTTATTTTCGGCATTCAAATTTCCGTATGAAATATAAATGTCAAAGACCTGGTTTGCGAGCGGTTGGGCATACAGCGTGTTCACTTGAAATTCTATACTATCGTTCTGAGTCCATCCATTCAGCTTTTCACTATGCTTGTAAAATATCAGCGATCCGTTCATTTCCTCTTGAGTAAATGACGACACTTCGTGTGCTCTCCCTTCAAGCATAGTAACAATGGAACCATGCACCGGTTTGGATTTAAGCGTAAAAATGATTGGCTTCACTTGATCTTGATCATTGGTAATCGCAGAAAGATGGTTGGCTGTGATTGGTTGGATAGTGTTGGGATAAGCGTTAAGAAGCGTGTTTGTGTTGAGAGAGAGTATAAGTTGCTTGGCCATGATATGGAAGTTGGTGAGCTCGTTACTGTTGTCACCGTCGCTGACTTGGAAGGAGAATTCTCCAGTATTCGCTCCTGCAATAGAAAAGTCTAAAGAGTTCTAAAGTCATATATAGTGAAAGGAAAAAGAAAGGCAACATGGGAATTTTCGCTGTATATTGTATATACTGCACACTTAATTCCATATATATTCCAAGGAAATTCCAAGATGTTTTGTAAAAAAAAAAAGTTTCAGTTAGAGAAAGGACACAACTGTGACGTTGTAGACGTTTTAATCACAGTATACGCTGTAACAAGAAATTCATAAATGTTGAAGTTCCTCTTTGAAAAATTGAGCCAGTTCAGTACTGTATTTAACGTAAAGAGTTTGCAAGTGTTGCATCCTAAGTTTGCACCAAACGTATACTCTGTCAATAATGAAACTTTGCAGGAATATTATTTGCTGTGTTACGTGTTGTTTTAGTCTTTTTTCCGAAAGGAAAGATCTAACGTAGTCATGTACCATTCGATTAACAGCAGCATATTGTAGATACAATATATAGCGGAAATTCCTGTGTCACGTTTCTTTTTCCTTTCAGTATATATAGGGAATAAGGCTCTCAACTTAAAGAATAATAATACAATCTTGCACAAATTCACAAGATTCCTTTCATTATCAAGTTTTCCCAGCAATAATATACATGTAATATGAAAACAAAAATTATGAACCAAACATTTTCATTAATTGAAAAACTAGATGGGTGTTCTGTGGTACACGTGTGTCGCCTGTCAGTGCTTTGTCAGTATAACAAGGTTTTTTGGACCCAGATAAATGACCTTGACAAACTGGCCTGATAAAGTTTTCGTGAAGAAAAAAATGAGTATTTAACACATATAATGACCTTGACCTTTATATTTTAGTATGGCCATGTCGATGTTGTCATGACAAGTGTATATTGAAAGACTGATGAAGAAATAAAAAGAATTGAGAGAGTTATAGCCAACATCAAGTTTTCGTGAAGAAAAAAGAGAGTATTTAACCCATATAATGACTTTCAGTGTGACCTTGACCTTTATATTTTAGTATGGTCATGTTAATGTTGTCATGATGAGTATATATTGAAAATCTGATGAAGAAATATCAAGAAATGAGAAAGTTATAACCAACTTTAAGTTTTTGTGAAGAAAATGAGTATTTAACCCATATAATGACCTTAAGTGTGATTTTGATCTTTATATTTTAGTATGGTCATGTCGATGTTGTCATGATGAGTAAATATTGAACGTTTGATGAAGAAATATCAAGAAATGAGAAAGTTATAACCAACGTTAAGTTTTCGTGAAGAAAAAAAGGAGCATTTAACCCATATAATGACCTTCAGTGTGACCTTGACCTTTATATTTTAGTATGGTCATGTCGATGTTGTCATGATGAGTATATATTGAAAGTCTGATGAAGAAATATCAAGAAATGAGAAAGTTATAGGCAACGTTAAGTTTTCTTGAAGAAAAAAATGACCTTGACCTTATATTTTAGCATGATCATGTCGGTGTTGTCATTATGCGTATATATTGAAAGTTTGATGAAGAAATATCAAGAAATGAGAAAGTTATAGCCACGTTAAGTTTTCATGAAGAAAAAAATGTGTATTTAACCCATATAATGACCTTCAGTGTGATCTTGACCTTTATTTTTTAGTATGGTCATGTCAAAAAGTACCAAAAGCCTACAAGATGGCATGTTTCATGAATTCACCTTAAGCAGTTTTGTAGTTAGACTCCAGATACATTTGTTTATAAATTTAAAATATACAACAGATGATGATTTGTCGGTTTTATACAGCCTAATTAGGTGCTATATAGTGATATATATAGAGAATATCATGTTAGTGCCTGATGCTATCCAGTTTATCAGGTGAGGCTGAGAAAAAAATGAAGTCCGAGGCTGTGCCGATGGCTTCATTTTTTTCATGCTGATCCTGATAAACTAACATTATATTGTATTTATCATGTTGATCGTTTAAATTCATTTAATTTACCATTTTTTCCTCTTTTTTTCGTTCAAAAATACCGAAACGTCATCAAATATACCAGGACATCATCAAATATACCAGGACATCATCAAATATACCAGGACATCATCAAATATACCAGGACATCATCAAATATACCAGGACATCATCAAAAATACCGAAACGTCATCAAATATACCAGGACATCATCAAATATACCAGGACATCATCAAAAGAGGTGCTGACGTCATCAAAAGAGGTGCACCCGACGGTGATAGGAAAGTAACTGCCGAGATAAGATTTTATCTCAGGCACCCTGTTTCTCGGCAGAATTATACAGATCAACATGATAAAAACCATTATTACAGCTCCTGTCCAAGTACAGGCTTGTATCTATTCAAGTACCCCAAAAATGCATTTCGTTTACACTTATTTTGCTTTCCATTTGCATTTCGCTTGCAATTATTTTGCTTTCCATTTGCATTTCGTTTGCGCGCCATTCCTCAATTTTTAAATGCATTCAGTTGCATTTGTAAATGCAATAACAGTAATTAACAAAAGTATAGGTTAACTGCATTCCTGAATGCAACCAAGTAAAAGGAAAAATGTAATTGCACTTGTGTGTTCAGTGCTTTACAATCGCAACATTTCTCAGTTATTAAAGCAATAGTGTTATAATTGGATAAAAATAAAGATTTTCGTAGTAAAATGCATTTGCGTTCATTTATCAAGCATTGCTCCATTTGTGTACATTCTGCATTAATTTTCCATTAATACTGCCATCATTCTGCTTACTTGGAGTAACTGAATGAATCAGTAGAGAGAAAATATTATATTGCCTTTATTTTTCTCTATAAGATACATCCCTGTCACTCTAATACCTTAATTCTTACTCATGCCCAGCTACCTACCAGTATGGACAAATACTATGAGTCCATCGTTGATCCATGACTGTCTGAAGCTAGCAATGGCCTTGAAGGTGTTGTTAAGCAGAGACACGTGACCATTAGATGGCGACGATATTCTGTAGACCAGCTGCTCGGGTGGGGTGTCGGGATCCATTGCCAACAGAATGTACGACGTGATCTGTGTCATGGAGCCCTTCCACACGGTAAGTCCCTCATTATTCACGATCACAGGGGGCTCATCATTCAGCCCTTCTACTGTGATGAATATCGTCATTGTATCGCTCTCTTGTAAACCTTCAGAACCGTCGACATCTTTTAACACTGCACTGAGAGTAAATTCATCAGACAGAGAATCACTGTCATCATGAGCGTAATATACTCTCCCCTGGCTAAGATCTTCCGAAGTGAAGGTAGAAATAGCCACACCTTTTTTATTGTTTAATTCTATGATACCATGATTTGGTTGTGTTTTAATAGAAAATGTTACAGGCTGATCTTCACTGATTTTAATATGATTCAAAGTCAACGCCTTTTTCCCGCCCTCTGTCACGGTGAAATTTTTAACGTCAAACGAGATAGTAGAAGTTATAATGTTAATGAGGAACTCTAAACCGCGTAAATCCTCGTAACCGTTGGATACTTCAAAGATAAACTGGTCTGTAGAAACAGATGAATTTTCAAGCTGATATGTCACTAGCCCATTGTTTATATCCGACTGTGTAAATGTCATATCGTTATTCAAGGTCAGTTCATTAGAACCTCTATACAATTTGCCGTATTTTGGAAGAACCAACACCAAATATTCAATGTTTTCAGCGGAACTTTCCGGATGGGTGATCAGAAGGTGTGTCTGTTCAATGACCTTTCTTCTATTATCCTGGACTTCTAAGACATGGTTATTAATGACCCTCGGAGGAAGCTGGGCGGATTCTATCAATATTTGGATCGAGAAGCTAGCCTGAGTTTGGGTTCCGCCAGCTACTACAGCAAACTTAAATTGGTCTTCTAATGAAGAGCTACCTTCGTGTTTATATGAGAGTTCACCAGCTTTTAAATTGTCAAGGTAAAATTCTATCACTTCTTGACCTTTGACCTCTAAATGACCATGCCTGGGTTCTTCGATCAAAACAAATCTAATTTCATTATCCAGGGCATTTAGGTTGGTTTCTATATTTAAGTTTTGTGTGGTGATCGCAATTTTGTTGGCATGTTTTACAGTAGCGCCGGTGTTGTGTGTGACCTCTACGTAAGGGTCACCAGCCTCAATTTCAAATATGCAATTAGCATAAAACTGCCCATCTGTCACATAAATCGCAGCCCTTCCAAAGTCTTCTCCACTATGACGAAACAGTATCTCCTTGTTAATAATCTGCTTCTGTTTAAACTGATAAATTGCGGACTTATTCGATACGTGAACGATATCTCCGTTTCCTATTCCACGTCTGGTATACAGTAACTCGTCAGTGTTATAGTCTATGTCCGGATCTGAGAATGCCAAATCATCAATGGTTATCAACTTTTCTCCATTCCTTACCACCTTAAAAACTTTATCGACCAAGCTCTCAGGTTTGTTATCGTTTCTCATCAACATCAGAATTTCAAAAGTTCCAGTGAATTCTGGGATTTCACTTTGAGTCATACTGGTTCTTTGTATGACTGGTACTGCAGTAAAGGTAAATGAGTCTTTATCACTTTCCGAATCATCGTGTTTGTAAACCAGTCTCAGATCTTTTATGTCATTATTTGTAAATTCATTTATGTTTGTTTCTATGACGGCTGACGATCGCGGATCTACCAGCTGAAGTACCCCATGTTGTGGAGAAGATATAACTGTAAATTCGAACACGTTAAAATTGTCGGTTTGAATGTATAAACAGTGTTTGTCTATTGCCTTCTGGCCACCTTCGATGACTTCTTTTAAACCATTATTTATAAACCTAATGTCACTTTTCATTGGAATAAACTCCATCCAAAATCGTATAATTTTTGCAGAAGTACCTACAGTGCTAACGCGCAAATCGGCAAAGTCTTGAACTTTTTCAAATGAGCTACTTTTCAGTTTGTAATACACCTTTTCATTGTTGATATCTGCCTGCGTAAAAACAGAATCTTTTCCAAGTTTAACTCCTAAGGCTAAGTCAATATGACCTCTCTTTTTTGTATCTAATCTATAGAAGGCGCCCAAGCTCGGTGGGCGCATTATGATGTAAGTAATGTGCTCCAGTTTCAATTGTGGATTATTTGTTTTTGCCAGTAGATTTTCCGATGACACGACGCCAAATGGCTGATGAAGGAGTGTAAGTTTATTGGTAGCCTCGAGCGTAAGAAAAATATGCTCGAACTGAATTCGGAAAAAGTAGTAGGGGGTCGTGTAGCTCTTGGCTTTTACAGTGAAGCTGAACTGGTCTGACGAAGGTGAGTCGGATGGATCCGTCTGCCTGTATCGAATGTGTCCATTATCTACATGTCTCTGTGCAAACGTTCTCACTTCTCGCCACTCACCATCCGTGTACTGTTGTCGCTCTAGGATACCATAGCGTGGAGGTCGTAAAATGTCATATCGGATTTCCAACTCCTGCGTAGGGACATTACTGGTTGTCGTTAGATTTGTGTTGGAAATAATTCCGAATGTACCGTGGGGCAGAACGAGTCCAGTATTTTTTAAGACAGTCAGTTGTAGCTGTACAGTTTGTATATGAATATCAACCGGATCACTTGAAGCTAGACCGTCTGATAATTTCATGCGCACTGTGGAATTTCCTGAACCTAAATTCAGAAGAAAAAATATCTGTCGGTCATCTATCTCATCCTGAGTGAATTCCAAAATGGGCATTCCAATTTTACCAGCTTTTTCAAAGTATCCTTGCATTGGTGGGTCTGTTACTAGAAAAATCAGCTGATCTGCAGGCGTGTCTGGATCGTCGGCATGTATAAAATTGCCTGTTATTCGAATTTTAGTGTTTTCGATGATTTTTAATATACCGCCATTTTCAAGTATTATTTTTGGAGGATCATTCACAGGTATCACATTGACTGGTAAAACAAAAGCATATCTTTGTTGCAGATTTTCAGGAATGCCAGTCTCACTTCTGCTGCTTCCATAAATCTCAATCTCCATAGCAACCTCATCATATGCCTGTTCTGAGCCTCGATGGGAATAAGTCACTTTTTTACGTATTAAATCCAAATAGGTGAAAACATTGTTATTCCGTCTCATTCCTAAATCGACCTCAATTTCACCAAACTTCGGTTTACCGACGACGTATATCATTATTCCCGACTCCCTTATACCATGCCGTTTAAAATCAAACACGATCTCTATATTTTCAGTTGTAATTTCCGTTCTCCCATTTTCATCCACAATTAATGGATTAACCGACAGAAGCTGAAAATCATCTTGACTGGAGTCGGAATGTGGAGAGTCAGCATGTGGTGTCACCTCCGCGTCATCCTTTGATACGCCGCAGTCTCCAAATTCACACTCAAACTCGTCATCTGTACAACCCGCACCAATCAGACGACTTGAGTGAATATCGTGCACATTATATGCTCTCGAGTTTATAATTATATTTTTCACACAGCCGATTATTCCACCTTTCATGCTGTACTCTCCTTGTAATGAAGCCAGATTTTCGTGTAACGCTAACGCCCGAGCCTTTTGATTCACGCCCCCGATATAGAGTAGTCCACCATAAACTGCCCCCTTCCTGTCATTAAATGACTCAGACCTTCTAACACCATCTACAACTAACTCGACCACATTTGATGCGATACTTAAATCTATCTGATGCCAGCTTTTATTGTCTATCGCAGTATCCGATGAAACTGCCAGAGTTTCCTCCCCTTTACATACTGTCAGCGTCAGGCGACCATTTATCATTTCTAAAGCTAAATAATTTTTATCAATGGAATGGCGGTTAAAACTGAACATTAACAAAGCAGTTTTGGTATCGGTATTTATGAGAAATGACATTGTTCTATCATTCATAGGATGAATATGCGAGAAAGAAATAAACGACGTTTCTGACTGAAAAGATATCGGTTTATTTCTCGGTGAATTAAATATCTCGTCTATATCCCATGATATTTCAACAAGTAGGCTTGGATCGGTCAGCCTTTGAGCCATTGCAATCATATCCATTTTGTTAAAGATGACATTACTAAAAGCACCTCGGAAACGTTTTAATTCATGATCAAACAATGCACTAGTTTTGCTGTCCACCCCTCCAAGGTATACCCCCGAGTCAATATTTAATTCTCTAAATGCTCCAGCAATGTTTCTCCGTGCTGTAGTTGTATTGTCCATTGTGATTGAAACTAGGTCATCTCTCAATGTGACCCTGACCTCATGCCACTGAAGGTCGTCATATCTCTGCTCTCCAAGGTCAACTGTTGTCTCATCTTTTCCAAAGTTTACCTGAAAATAAATACATAAAATACATGCTCTGAGTGTTAGATGGCCCTGAATCGTTCACCTAATAATCCTGGAGGAGAGGTAAAAGGGTTGAACAAGCTTGTACTTTAAGGAACACATGGCAATCTCAAAGTTTTTATCAAGCATTAAAACTAGCCTCTCTAAAAATAGATTTATTAATCAAGTATCATTTTAACTTGAAACCTGCTCACATATATTTAAATAAAATTTTGAATTTTCAATTTTTTTCTTATTCTTCCGTTACCTTAAATATATTATTGGTGCAATATAATAAACACCATACAAAAACAATTTGCTTTATTCTATTCTTTATATTAATGTGCAAATTATGTAGAACAACAAATGGGACGCTGTATTAAGCAAGAGGTCAATGACCTTGAAGCTCTACTGATAGGTTTTGAAAGCTAAATCAGCATTCTGGTGAAGTTTCATGAAAATCGTCAAGTAGTCTATATAACTCTTGTAAACAAAAGATGGCAGCCATCTTTAACGTCAAATCAAAATGATTTTCAACAAGGATCAACATGTCATGCTGATCGTTTTAGAAAAAGTCCCATATCAATATCACTTACAGTTTTCAAGGAGTCGCTACAAATTTATTTTTTTTAATCTATTTTTAGCCGTGGTGGCCATCTTGAATTTCTGGTCGACCTGAAATTTTGCTAGGATCAACTAGACATCAAGAGCAACATTCCTGTGAAGCTTCATGAAAATCTGTCAAGTAGTTTCAGAGGAGTAGTCGCTACAAGTTTTTACTATATAACTCTATGTAAACAAAAATGGCCAGTGGCAGCCATGTTTAACGTCGAATCAAAACGATTTTCGACAAGGACCACCATCATGTCATGCTGATCATTTTAGAAAAAGTCCCCTGTAAGTATCACTTATCGGTTTCAGGAAGAAGTCGCTACAAATTTGTTTGTTTTTTTAAATCTATTTTAGCCGTAGCAGCCATCTTGAATTTCTGGCCAACCTGAAATTTTGCTAGGATCAACTTTACATCAAGAGCAACATTCCTGTGAAGTTTCATGAAAATCCGTCAAGTAGTTTCAGAGCAGTAGTCGCTACAAGTTTTTATTATATAACTCTATGTAAACAAAGATGGCCGCTGGCAGCCATGTTTAATATTGGATCAAAGTAATTTTTGACAAGGACCAACTCCATGTCAAGCTGATCATTTTAGAAAAAGTCCTATATCAATATCACTTATAGTTTTCAAGAAGTGGTCACTACAAACTTGTTTTTAAAAATCTATTTTTAGCTGTGGCGGACATCTTGAATTTCTGTTTTGCTAGGATCAATTAGACATCAAGAGCAACATTCCTGTGAAGTTTCATGAAAATTCACTACAAGTTTTTAATATATAACTCTATGTAAACAAAGATGGCCACTGGTGGAATCAAAACGATTTTCGATAAGGATCAACATCATATCATGCTGATCATTTAAAAAAAGTCATATATCAATATCACTTATAGTTTTCAAGAAGTAGCTGCTACAAACTTGGTTTTTAAAAATCTATTTTTAGCCCTGGCTGCAATCTTGAATTTCCGGCCAACCTGAAACTTTGCTAGGATCAATTAGACATCTAGAGCAACATTCCTGTGAAGTGTCATGAAAATCCAATGAGTAGTTTCGGAGGAGTAGTCGCTACAAGTTTTTACTATATAACTCTATGTAAACAAAGATGGCCGCTGGCAGCCATGTTTAATGTCGAATCAAAAATATTTTCGACAAGGACCAACATCATGTCATGCTGAACATTTTAGAACAAGTCCCATACAATATCACTTATAGTTTTTAAGAAGTAAGTCGCTAAAAACTTGTTTTTTAAGGCAACATTCCTGTAAAGTTTCATGAAAATCCATCCAATAGTTTCAGAGGAGTAGTTGCTACAAAAAAGAGTTTACAGAACGGACAGACATACGACGGACACCGCACCATGGCATAAGCTCTGCTGAACTCTGATCAGTGGAGCTAAAAAATTAAAATCAAGACTGCCGTGTGTCCCAGAGACTGATAACTTGTAATCTAAAATCCCCACATTCATTCCATACCAATTAAAAAAAGTGAAATCGTTTAAATTGGTTATACTATATGCACATCTTTAATTAGTAGTGATGAAATGTGTGTAAAGTTTCATCGCAATTGCCACAGAAGCCTGGGAGGAGTCGTGCATACGAGCTTATTTTCATAGAAAATTCTGCGTTGAAGGGAAATTAACTCTGGTAAAAATAATCATATTGCACATGTTCAAGTAGTAGTGATGATATGTATTAAATTTCATTGCAACTGAAGTTTGTTCAAATGGGGACCCTGGTGTCAAATTTAGCCCCGCTCCATAATCATATGTAGCAAGGTAAATTAATGGTTAATAATTATATAAGATCTTGGTTTAAAACAAATACAATCAAATTAATTCACTTTTTCCCATTAATTTGTTGCAGAATTAAGTAAACTAAGGTATATTTGGTACACAAACTCTAGTTTAACTTCATAAATAATGGCCTTTGTTTATGTCTGCTATGACAGAATGATTAACTGCCATGCCTGACACAGTCCAGATAGCAAATTAACAAACCCACGCTTTGTCTCAAGCATCAACATGATCGTTTCTCTATCCTCCTTGATAAGCTAATTAAAGTCTTACATTTCATTTAAATAACGATAATTAACAGCACATAACCATCATTCTAAAAGCAAATTCGCTGTATAAATTGGGGTTATAGTTTGAGTTACACCTGGTTTAAGAGACCACTCAGGAGAATCAGCAAAAGTGGTCTCAAGATGAATGGCACCCTTTTTGTAGCATTACCAATTAACAAATTTAACTCTTAAACATCATATGAACATTTCTTGATAGTGCCAGAGGGAAACATATATTTAAAACCCCTACTAAGTTGTATGCAAAAATAAGCATTATTTGCATGACTTTGATACTACTTTTATCACTGCGTTACAGCACGGGGGAATGAGGTAAATCTGAATTGTATAGCTGCACAACTATTGCCAGATAATTGATAAATACATTTACCTGTGAATTGTAAATATCTTTTGTTGTGTATTGATTTCGATTTAAATAAACATAAACATATTCATGAAACAAAACAAGGCCGGAGAACTTTAATACAGGTGGTCTCCTATTACAGGTTCTAACATTGACTTGATATGAAATGTTTAGTAAAATTTGTTAATGTTCTTAGTACTTTGTATATACTGTACATGAGTTTTAAGGTTGTTTTTGTAAAGGTGATAATTGCAGGTGAATTAACATTTAGACATTCAGAGCTTTTTTTCCTTCTAAAACAGGGGCAGAAATTAGGCTACTTCACAAAAAAATTCACAATTGTGGCCATTTTTTATTATTACTAAACAACAGTTCCTCATCTAACTTTCTCAATATTGTTTTGTTTTGGATATATTTACATTAGAAAGTGGACATATTTACATTAGAAAGTTTATCTAAAATGTAACATATTACGCTGAATATTAAATATAATGCCCTACTCCCACAAACACATGTATGAATACAGGTACTGAGTAATATTGCTTTTAACAATTAATCTTTCAATACTTTTTTCACAAATCAGACAGTTATCGCACTTTTTTCCAAAAAATGAGCAGGCTGTCTTCACAGTTTTTAGAAAAAACGCCCTGACATTGTACATGTAGCTTCGTAAATTATATTTATTTCGACATGATTATTTCAGTTATTCTGTGTGAAACACCATCCCACAAAATCAAGTTCATAGCGCCAACCTATACACGTCCGCAAATATTAATTACTAGATTAATTAGGTTATTGTTGAAATTATGTTTGATCTCGTTTCTGTGCGATTTACCGAGAATTAAACTGTTTTTTTCGATTTTTATTTTCTGAAGAAAAAAGGGTGTCGTTATTGATGATAAAAATGGTCTTTTAATATGAAATTATGCAGTCGTTGGTCGCGTTAGACAAGCGGTCGCTTATTGCAGTATAAATTTTGCAGCATAAATTAATAGCAAAAATCGTCGGGGCAACTCGAAGTGGTTGCATAGGGCAGGTGGGTGCTTAAAACAGGTGGTCTTACGACAGGTTTGGCTGTATGTTGAAAATTGTATTTGAACTGCAAAAAGAGTTTTTAAAGTAGGTAACTGAACATTTCTAGTTTTTTTATGGTAAGGCATTTAAAATAGGAATATACTTACGACTTGGAATGAGTAAACTAAAAAAAATTGAAGAGATTTCACTTAGGGTTTAAAAATGTACCTTTAACTCTACTGTCCCAGAATGCAACTGTAACAGGAAATAGTCTGTGCTGCCTGAGAGCAGAAACAAAACTCCATAGGGTCGGGAGGCTTTAAATCGCAGCTCAACACTTGTCTCGCGGAATGCATCATGTAACGGTATGTGGACATAGCTCTCTCCGTAAAACGATACTGAAAATAGAATGAAAATCTATTAAATAAATTTTGAAAAAAATGAGTTTGAGTCCACATCATAAAAAGGCTTGCCAAAATAATCTATTGAGACGATCTTGAAGAAAAATAAGATGCTGTCATAAGTATCGCAATGGTCAAACAAACGTGTTCTGAAAGAAAGAAATGTTCAGGGAAACAAGTTATTATTGTCAGAAATACTCTCCTACATTTACCAGACAACCTTCTCATAATTTCTCAGTAACGGAAAAACAAGTTTTTCAAAAACATAATAAATATTTTATATGAGGAAACACAACATAGCATAACACCACGAGGTATGTTTCAGATGGACAACTTGAAGGTATTTGTCCCAAAAAATTACGAGTTTATAGCTTCACTACCCACCGCGAAAAAAAACTACACGAGGTGCAGCACGTAAGACTGCTGGGAATTACCGCACTTATGACAACTGAGGCACCTCAAACCATTGGGCAACTTCCTACTATCAAATTGTTGGTGATTTCGTGGAAACAAGACTATTAATTTGTCAAAATATATTTGTTGCCCGAGCGTAACTCCACTGGGCTACTGAGATTGGAACAAGAATCAAATCAATACACAGATACTGGAGCATCCTTAACACTTCTGAGTCACAAATAATATTGTAACAGATTCAATACCTCTCATGAACCAATTTTGCCTAATAGAAGTATGTCGTGAACATGAAAGGGCCGTGAACGGGTTGTGATTGTGAACGGGTCGTAAACCTCATTTTTTAAATTCTTCAATATCTAGTCAAGTAATTGCTTTTCATCATCAGTCTTGTTAACACTATGAAACAACGATTTTTCATTATAAGAAATCTAGCTAATGTTATTGATAACAGTATAAAAGCGCTTGCAGACGTCATCCTCCAACAATTAATGTAACAGCAGATATGTTATAATAAGAGGATAAACTATACGGCTTTCGTCTCTGTAATGGTTTTTGTAACTGCCCATGGCATGCAATAGTTACAATATTTGTTAAAATAAATAGCGACCCAGTCAAATGATATACAACAACTTATGTCAAATAAACGCATGTCCAATTCTAGAGGATTAAAATAGTAGGGTTCCATTCTATCTCAGTTGAACGGAAAACAATGATTCGCAACATCTCAATCAATTCATTGATGATCCCGTAGAATGACGGGATTGGCCGACTATGTACCATTGGAAAACCAACGTTATACGCAATGGAATGAAATCCTAAATACTGTATTTCCTCTATTAGTAGCGCCTTCCCTAATAGAAGCGCACCCACCTGTTTTTAGAAACCTTACCTTCTTCAAAAATCCAAAAGTTCTAAGAAACACACACTTTTTTCGTCTTTACCGCTAATGGATTTGAGTACGGGATTTTTTTTACCACGACACCAGTACTGTCTATGACATAAACCTTAAAGCGCTATTATCATCAATACATCAATACAAATTACCGCTTTTATTTATCTCCTTTCTTTCAATTTATTATTTAGTTAATCTTTTATTATTATTATTTATTATTATTTAATTTATACGCAACCAACCCGTGTTGTTATCGTCAAGTTCGATGGATATTGTATCATACAGATGCAGAGTGTACTCAGTATACAGTCGGGTTTAGGTTTAGTCAATACTGGTGTCACTGTAAAAGATTGCCGTACAGTAATTCTATAAGGAAACAGTCGGGAAAGGAGCTGAAATATATTGAAAATTTGAACCATCATAGTAACGCCTCCTTCGCACTTTGCATAGCGCCCGGGCGCTACTATTAGAGAGAATACGGTACTTGATCATTGGAAAACAGTTGTAAATACTAAATTATGATATTTGTTGTACATTTTATATCTATGT
Organism: Cyrtodaria siliqua; assembly: GCA_037043455.1. Classification (NCBI taxonomy): domain Eukaryota; kingdom Metazoa; phylum Mollusca; class Bivalvia; order Adapedonta; family Hiatellidae; genus Cyrtodaria; species Cyrtodaria siliqua. Next base: position 288,403 of record JAWPHD010001175.1, read on the forward strand.
ATATCTAAAATATTATTTTTTATGTATTTGTAACATTTTGTTTGTTTGTTTTTTGTATGGTGTTTTACGTCATTTTCAACACATGTAAGGTTATATATGACGGTCGATTTTTGTGTTGGAGGCAGGCCACCCACTTTTCCTGGCTAGAACCAGTACTGTACACCTCCAGCCATCCGTTAGAATCGACACTTCCTCACTTACAAGTCGAGCTCCCAGTTTGTAACATTTAAACCTTTCATTTACAAACCTTTCATTTACAATTTCCACACATATCATCATTCATTAACATCAGATAAAGAATACATGTACCTACATTTTTTCTCTTGAGCCCTTGTTTGCCCAACTGTCGGGCTGCCATTAAACCTTACTTGAAACATGTTGCTACTGGTGAGTGAACTAACTTGGATGACAGCTAGTTACAAATCATTTATTAATATGACATAAGGTTGATGGCAAACATTACATATAGCAAAAACGGAAAAGGAATCTTATATGTTTAATATGTGCTTATCTACAATCAATTATCTTATATGTTTAATATGTGCTTATCTACAATCAATTAATGATCACTTAAAGTAGCTATCCACCAACAACAGCCAAATTACCAATGTAAACATATGTACACCATTCCTAAACCTACCCAGGACGAGGTATATAACTGACCAGGGCTTCTAAAATTTTAAAATGCAAATTGGTCCAGGTTTTTTACTGCCGTAAGAATCGCACTTATTTTGAAAAAAATCACTAAAATTGCCGTACCCCATCCACTAAGTCAGCTGCACCATGCATTTTTTCCGTTTAGTCATTTATATAGAGAACTATTTAAAATTTATGTTTGTATTATATTTGTATTATTTAAAACTTACTTTATCACAATTTGTACATTTTAATGACTGACATCATGTCTTCGCTTTACTGAATGAATAATTTTCACTCAATTCATAATTTTTCATTGCAGAGATGTTGAAATTTTTATCTTATTTCCAGTAGGTGATAAAATTTGCGTTACTCTGTTTTTATCCTTAGGTTCTATAGTAAAATAAAAATCTTTGGCCAAGAAAAAGGCGATAGTTTTTAATATTTTGATTTTGAAAGATACATATATGGAATAAATTTGCATGAATGTACAAGAAATATACAGGTTTTTAAAAGAATCACACTGCAGATACCTTAATTTTAACAGTAAACTTGGTTGAACATCAAGGATAAAGACCGAGTTTATCACCTACCAGAATGTATTAGGTATGTCTTATTTCTGGTCACTGATTGGTCAGTTTTTTTGATGATGCTCTATCAAAATTATGAATATTAAAATTGTTGATCCGGAAGTGTCTAATAAACCGGAAGTCGCGTGAAGAATCACCGTGGTAAATGATGTAAAAGAATAGTTTGCAGTAATAAGTATTTAATGTCATTAATATTGTACTTAAAGTTATTGTAAAAAAACACAAAAAAAAACAAGTAACACCGCTCGGTATTTAAATTTATTTTAATGACGCAAACAAATTTCAGTCCCAGCTTTGGCCACTTAAAAAAAGAAACCGACACAAGCAAACAGGCTAACACCTTACGACTAACGGTATATCAAAGAAATTACAGATGGTAACACTCGCTTTAGTGAACCGACAGAACGCTGATCACACATCAAAGGCATGCTTCCTAGCTATAGACTCTTCCGGAAAACTCCCTACTATCGGTAATGGTTTAGTCCAAATTGACCTACTTTCGCACAGCGAGTGACAAACAATCGTGTTATGGATCAAAGAATATTGCCGCAAGGCATAGTTTAAGATATTAGAAGGAGGGTAAAGGGCAATTGTAGATTTTTTAACGACCGATAGATAAAATATCTGGACCCATTTTAACAGTGATTTTGAAAAGAAAAACGGTCTGGAGAAACAGATTTCGGTCTGGGAACTGATAAACCGGCGATTTTAGAAGCTCTGTAACTGACATAGTTTGAGGTTCCAAAATCTAGATACAATATATACCAGATCAAAGCCCAAAACTGGAGCGTTGAATTAAGAGTTACCAACTCATAATTCATTTTACATTCAGACATGGTTATTTTAAGGAACCCATGAATAAACTTATACTTTTAATTGGCTCATATACACTATTATATGACCTAAACACCTGGATAGGGTTTTGATAAATGGTTTTGTAGTATAATTTTGCCATTATTTGACGGTTATTTAACTATACATTTACTATATTATGGATATCTACAATCAATAAACTGTTCACTATACATTCAATATATGGTTTTCTATGATCAATTTACTACACAATTAACTACACAATCATTTAACTACAAACTAACATAAGGTTATTCACAACAATAACATGTCCATTTAAACCATGGTTATTTATGACCAAGTAACTATACATTAATATAGGGTTATTAGTCAGATACTTAAGTAATGGTTATTTGTATGATAGTAAATACAGTTGCTGCCACGCGGATTACGACTTTTTCGCAGCATCCCCGCGGCCGTTTTTCAATCGGAGTCACAAATTGCCGCGATCGTACCGCGGATTGTCACCCGAAATATCGTGGGGATTCCGCGCGACCGTAAAAATTGCAGCGATTGCAAAATCCAGTCTCGAAAAAAAGCAATCACCGCGATTCTCAGTGATAGGTTCGCGGGGGAACGCGCGGGAACGCGCGGGAAATTAGAGCAGGGATCAATAAAAAATGTAATAAAACTGATAAATACAATGAATAAATTTCGAAAGCAATACGTATTTCAAACTTTTAATGCATTTAATAACACATATTTTTCGTTTTTGTTGTCCAAAAGTCGTATTTCTCTTCACCGGACATAAATTGGCTACCCACAATCCTTTGCGCTGTGTGTACCAAGGCGGCACTAATAACGGGTTTATGACCCGGAATTCTTTACAATTTTTTCAGATTATTTCTGACTAAAGAACCCATCGATGTATTAATAATCAACAGCAGAATAGTAAAATGTGTTACAAATAACGATTAATTCAAAATATAATTCTCAGTATAAGAATTACTAATTGAATTTTATGTTCAGTCACCGCGAAGTCGGTAATAGGAACCGCCACATAACTATCGTGAATACATTATCTGGGCATTTGAATTTTCCGAAAACAAAATAAAATTGCCTTCTGCTTCGATTTTTTAATAGTTATTGAATAATAATGCATTAAATTGCCTGCAAAAGTGTACATTGATACTGAAGGTAAATCGCGGCAATGGCCTGCAATTTCACACCGGGTAAAGCGGTGTGTGAATCAAAATGGATCACGGCGAATCGCGGTGATTGTGTCGCGGTGGCCAAAAGTTATTGTCCCCGCGTTGAGTGAACTGTCCGCCGATCGCGGGGACAAAATCAGTGTGTCCGCGGTGAGATAAAATCCCCACATTGAGTGTGATTAGTCGTAATCCGCGTGGCAGCAACTGTACAATATCCACTAAAGTTATCAACAATCAATAAAAAATACTTTTTTTTAATATAATATATGGTTTAACAACTATACATTAATATATGGTTATCAGGTTCAATAAATCAGTCTACCAAAATGTTGTTTCACATAATAAAAGAAGAAAGAATACAGAGAAAAATAAAATGTGGCAGGAAAAAACAAAGTGAAAATTAAATAAACAGAACATTGGCAAAAATATATATAACACTTTTACAGTTTGTTGCTTGCCTGATATCCAGTCAATATTGGTATTTGCAGCGCTGACACAATCACCAATAATGGCAGATCTGACCTGCTCTCCATCACTTGTTGCTAGCATCAGAGTACAGAAATAGATCATGTAAATTTAATTGAGAATGCCCAAACATGTTCCCGTCTGGAGAAGTCATAATCACTGGCAAAGAAGAAAAGTAGACAAAACGGTCTATTGTTTGACACTGCTATACCATATGTGAAAATGAATTAATACATTTTTATTTATTGGATACAAATCACATACATGGCAACATGGTTGAATTGAATTGGTGTTTTACGGCACACCAAAACAAGAAAGGTTATATGGCGCCAAACACGGATGAACATGCCAGGCTCATCCTCCATTTACATCTAGATAAAATATGGAGAATGGGCCTGGAACCGTCTAACCTGCAGAGACAGAATGAGCACGATAAAAAAATGACAAAATCAACATGAAGGGGGGAGTGGGTTTGGGGGGTGGCGGGGTGGGGGTCCTACCCCTCTGCCTCTAGCGGGATGTGCACTGGTTGTATTCTACCCCGGCAACCACATGGGGAGGCAACATGGTAGATCTTTAATTATGCTGCAGATCATTAAATCTAACCATCAAATATTTTGATTCCAGAAATCGAGATCTTTGCCTTCACTGATTGTTTTAAATCTATGTTATAAGAGTGCCAGTGGTGGTGTAATTTGTAGTCAAGTTATCACACAATGTTCTGACACACTAATTGTTGATTCAAAATTATTATAGAACAAAAGAAACTAATTTGTTCAGCATCTTTCAGGTTTCTTTGGTGTTTAACATCATCAGCACAAATTAGTCTATGTATGATGGTCGATTTTTTGTTGTGGAGGCAGACCACCCATTTATCCTGGGTAGAACCAGTACTGTATACCTCCAGCCATCCGTAAGACAATTTCTCACTTACAAGTTGAGCTACCAGTGGGATTCAAACCAGCAGTGGTGAGAGGCGGAAAGGTTTACAATGCAACTTCATTAACCCCTCGACACTTAGCATCTTTCAGAAAAGAAAGCATTTCTTCACGATTGTTTCTTACAAACCTGACAAATCTCCAGAATTTTACTGAGGGATGATTTCAATTTACAGGTACATGTACCGGCATTTGATGTGTGAAAACTTCGCTATATTTGAATGTCTCAACCTTAGTACTATATGAAAGTTTATTCACACAACTATAATGAGAATTACCATGTTCATTGAACGTCAGTGTTCAAACTGGAGGGCGACATGAGCGACTTTTTCCTCTGTGACTTCGCTTTTTTTTAGCCGACGGCGAAGTTTAAGTCGCCTTCAGATTGACCACTTCGCTTTTTTCCCTCAAGCGAAGTGTAACCAGTTCTTTAATTGACCTGTTGTTTATGTCTCAGGAAAGGCGTAGACATTTCTGGGAAGGGATTATGCTAACTGCTTTGATTGATCACAGCAGAAAACCCGCGGGGAGCTTTCCTACAACTATGATATCCCCCGAGGCAATTTTCGCACCTCGCCATTTTTTGTTTACAAATTAGACTGTACAGGGAATACAAACGCCTTATCCAATGAGATTGCGTATAGCTGAACAATTGACCAATCGTAGGTTCCATTACAGTTAGACAAGTGTGTGTTGAAAACGTGATCGAAACAACAATCTGAAGTTAATTGACCTGAGGTGATTAAACGATACCACCCAATAATGATTAGAGTTGTGTTTTCTTAATTGTTTGATAAAACAGACCTTTTGGCATTCCAAACAAAGTAATGCATGAAAAAGAGTTAATAATAGATAACATTTCTACTGAATTTTCGGCAATATTTTACTTCCGGAAAAGTGTGGTGTCATAGTAGTTCAGATAGGTACATAAGTTTGGACGGAGGAAAAACTTTTTTTATGGCTCCCCCACACAAAGTAAGGTAGGGGAGCCATATTGATTTTGTGCTTTCTGTCTGTTTCTCTGTAGGTCTGTCTGTAGGTCTGTGTCACAAACGATGTCCGATCAATAACTAGAGAATGGTTGGACCTAGGGTCCTCAAACTTGGAAGGATGGTTGGTCATGACAAGTAGATGACCCCTATTGATTTTGCGTCACTAGGTCAAAGGTCAAGGTTGCAGTGACATTGACTATCAAAACGATGTCCGATCAATAACTAGAGAATAGTTGGACCTAGGGTCTTCAAACTTGGAAGGATGGTTGGTCATGACAAGTAGATGACCCCTATTGATTTTGGGGTCACTAGGTCAAAGGCCAAGGTTGCGGTGACATTGACTATCAAAACGATGTCCGATCAATAACTAGAGAATGGTTCGACCTAGGGTCCTCAAACTTGGAAGAATATATTTATATTAATTCTTCTCTCAATCATTTCTTCTATAGTTACAGTATATATAAGTAAAAAGTGCCTGTGAGTGTGAATAAAATTAATAAACACATTTAATTTGAAACAGCTAGCATGCTCTTAAATAATCAAAAGGTTATAACCAATAGGGTGTATACATGTATATCAGTTAATAAAATAACCGATTGCGCGCTTAATTTAAAAGATCGTGTCTCCCTCACTTCTCCCTATTTTTTGGTCACTTCTCTCTATTTTCTTTGGAGGGAGAAGTCACTTCTCCCTAAAATCAAGGCCTAGTTTGAACCCTGAACGTTATACCATTATAATTAGGGACATAGAAACAATATATCACTTTAAGAGATAAACGCCCTAAATCAGTTACTATAAACCATTATAAACGGATACAATACAGCTTTAAGGAGAAACTCCCTAGATAGGTTAAACTGTATACTATTTTAGAGACTGAATATACAACTTTAAAGAGAAACTCCTTTATCTTAGATAAGTTAAATTCTATTACATTATAAATAGAGGCAATACAGCTTTAAAGAGAAACTCCTCTATCTTACACAAGTTAAACTCTTATTACATTATAAATAGAGGTGATACAGCATTAACGAGAAAGCCCTCTATCTTACACAAGTTGAACTGTATTACATTATAAATAGAGGCAATACAGCTTTAAGGAGAAAGCCCTCTATCTTAGATAAGTTGAACTGTATTACATTATAAATAGAGGCAATACAGCTTTAATGAGAAAGCCCTCTATCTTAGATAAGTTAAACTGTATTACATTATAAAAAGAGGCAATACAGCTTTAAAGAGAAACCCCTCTATCTTAGAGAAGTTAATTGAATGTCAACTGAATGTTGTTTAACGGCTCATCAACACAGTCTAGGTTATTTAGAGCCGCCCCAGAGAGAGGGGAAGGATACATAGGAATCCGGGAACCTGCCCTACTCTTATTATCGAATAGATTCCTATGGTTCTTTAACGTGCTCGGAGGATAGACCGATACACGGGACCGCCCGGTTTACGTTCCCATCCGACGGACGAGGCTAAAGGAAAGTGTCTTGCCCAAGAACACACTGACGGAACTCAGTGGCACCACGTAGGATTGAACCCGGGGCCTCCAGTTACAAATCTGCCGTGCTACGGACTGCGCCACGCCAGCCCTCAAGAGAGAAGTTAAATTGTATTACATAAATAGAGGCAATACAGCTTTAAAGAGAAACCTTCTATCTTAGAGAAGTTAAACTGTATTACATAAATAGAGGCAATACAGCTTTAAGGAGAAAGCCCTCTATCTTAGAGAAGTTAAACTGTATTACATAAATAGAGGCAATACAGCTTTAAGGAGAAAGCCCTCTATCTTAGAGAAGTTAAACTGTATTACATACATAGAGGCAATACAGCTTTAAAGAGAAAGCCCTCTATCTTAGATAAGTTGAACTGTATTACATTATAAATAGAGGCAATACAGCTTTAAGAAGAAAGCCCTCTATATTAGATAAGTTAAACTCTATTACATAAATAGAGGCAATACAGCTTTATGGAGAAAGCCCTCTATCTTAGAGAAGTTAAACTGTATTACATAAATATAGGCAATACAGCTTTAAAGAGAAACCCCTCTATCTTAGAGAAGTTAAACTGTATTACATAAATAGAGGCAATACAGCTTTAAGGAGGAAGCCCTCTATCTTAGATAAGTTAAACTCTATTACATAAATAGAGGCAATACAGCTTTAAAGAGAAACCCTCTATCTTAGATAAGTTAAACTGTATTACATAAATAGAGGCAATACAGCTTTAAGGAGAAAGCCCTCTATCTTAGATAAGTTAAACTGTATTACATAAATAGAGGCAATGCAGCTTTAAAGAGAAACCCTCTATCTTAGATAAGTTGAACTATTACATTATAAATAGAGGCAATACAGCTTTAAGGAGAAATCCTCTTTCTTAGATAATCCTCTTTCTTAGATAAGTTAAACTCTTTTACATAAATAGAGGCAATGCAGCTTTAAAGAGAACCCCCTCTATCTCAGATAAGTTGAACTATTACATTTTAAATAGAGACGATACAGCTTTAAGGAGAAAGCTCTCTATCTTAGATAAGTTGAACTGTATTACATTATAAATAGAGGGGATAAAGCTTTAAAGAGAAACACATCTATCTTAGATATGTTGAACTGTATAGCATTATAAATACAGGCAATACAGATTTAGAGAAACCCCTCTATCTAAGATAAGTTGAACTATTACATTATAAATACAGGCAATACAGATTTAGAGAAACCCCTCTATCTAAGATAAGTTGAACTATTACATTATAAATAGAGGCGATACAGCTTTAAGGACTTAGATATGTTAAACCATAATCCATTATAACCACGACTTATTTAGGTACATTCAACAGTATACTATTACAAATCGGGACTTTACAGCTTTAAGGAAACGCATCTTAGATAAGTTCATGAATTGAATTAGGATAGAAGCAAGGTCTCCACCCACACCTTGCTGGTTGTAACAGATTTGGTAATTACCTACATGCCATTCTGTAAGCAAGCTACAGTGTTTTCTCACTCTCTGCCTTATAGTCTTGGTGGAACCTGCAGCAATTAATACCAACTATAATCGCTATGATACAACTGTGTACTTACAACAACTATAATGTACTGTTCAACAAAACGGTACACAGGTCTCTTTAATACTGAATGTCTCTATGGCCGAGTGGTTAACGACGTTGCGTTGTAAACCTTCTCGCCTCTGCGGGTTCGAATCCCACTGGAAGTTCGACTTGTAAATGAGGAAGTGTCGATTCTTACGGATTGCGGGAGGTGTACAGTACAGGTTCTAACCAGCATTTTGTTTTCCATACAAACCAGCATAATTTGGTCTAGAGTTGAAGTATCATAATTATTTTGTTCAGATATTTCTGGTAGCTCACAAGTATTTGGTCAGCTTCTGTTCATTCTCTGTCCAACATATTTTTGTAAATATTTGAGGTGTCGGATTTCAGGATAGGGTGATACACTGAGTGACAAGGATCACCCATCACAATGAAGGGAAGACAAACAACTAGCACAGTAATCAATCTGTCTCTGGCTAGTGTAATATATATTATAGTAAAGTTTAAGAGATTGGGTCTCCATTATGTTTATATTTACTAAAGAGTTTTAACCAGCAAACTAACATCTGAACATCTTGGCTTCCAAATTTGTTTAGAAAAAGGTTTAACAAAGCCTGCAGTTGCTTTTATCTTGGACTGCTAGGTTCGACAATTTCCATTTACCCTTCACTAGCTGTTAAACCACAGAGCTACCTCAGTAGCTCAGTGGATATGGCCTTGCCTTTTGCCCTCTATCTGGCTGGCTTCACCACCAAGTGGAGGTACTGAAGGGTAACTTCATCTTTCAACTCATCCCACTATGAGGTCCAATTATAGCTTAATATGAGTTCAGGACAAGTAACATCTCATTTCATTTCATATTGTACAATACAAGATGACTACTGAAAAATATGGTGTATTTTTATTGCTTTCAACCCAATATATATATCGGAAGTTATTATTTGTCAATTATATATGTTGATGGATGATCCTTGTCAATCCTGTATCACACTATTTTGAAACTGGACACCTCAAACATTTACAAAAATATGTTGGCATGTGTAAAAAGAATGTACAAAAACTGCCAAATATTATATGGAATAATATATCTTTAAGCCCGTATTTTCAAAAATCCAAGGTAGTTGATGCTTTATATAATTAAATTTATTATTTGTTCAGTGTATTTGTATGAACTGAAAAAATGAAGTACACATTCAAAACAGACAACTGCTTGATCTCTCAGTTTATATTGATTCCCACAGAAGCTCTAGCAGATACATAATTACCCTTACAAATCATTACAAGTCAAGGAGACACTCTATGTCACTGGCTGAATGACGGAAGACCTAGCAAAGGTCATGAGTCAAGAAACTAACAGTATCCAATTCTCAAACAAACATACCAGCCTTACAATATATTTTTTTAGGCTTTATCAGGATATCTCCAACAACAGAACAGTATATTATGTGATTTTAATCACACTGGAAAGGTGTAATTAGAGGGCACCTGTTGTGTTGGCCAGATATCTAGTTATTGAATTAGGCCAATGTTCCACAATGGTGTCTGGACTGACACAAGGTAAATGAGTGTTGGTACCAGAAACTAATCTCCATAACTAAGGGTACCAGAGACTAATCTCCATAACTAAGGGTACCAGACACTAATCTCCATAACTAAGGGTACCAGACACTAATCTCCATAACTAAGGGTACCAGAGACTAATCTCCATAACTAAGGGTACCAGAGACTAATCTCCATAACTAAGGGTACCAGACACTAATCTCCATAACTAAGGGTACCAGAGACTAATCTCCATAACTAAGGGTACCAGACACTAATCTCCATAACTAAGGGTACCAGAGACTAATCTCCATAACTAAGGGTACCAGACACTAATCTCCATAACTAAGTTCAGATCTAGGAGAAGAGAACAACATATCAAACAAAAGGTTCTGCCTTAAATAAATCCAGTAAAAAAAAAACAAACATATTTTGAATTTGGTCAAACATAAACTCTGTCAAAAGAAAGTCTAGGAACATCTTTCTGTTCAAGTCGCAAAATTAAAGAAGTTCACTCCAAACCTAAAATTCTTGACAATTAAACTGGAATTGTTTTAAAACCATGCAAATTTAGGTCTGTTTTCGGATTTAGTAGAATGTAGTTCACCAAGTATACTTAAAAACATATGGATAAATGTCTTGTTACACTAGTTAAACAAGAAATCGGTAAAACCGATGGATGCATCCCCGAATAAAGGTACACACCTGAAATCAAATCAAATGAAAAATGCAGAGTTTGAGCCAACAAGCTTTATATTTGTTCTTGTCCCATAACTCTGCCAATTTTTTTATTAAGTAAAACGTCCTGACAATTTGTATGCACTCTCATGATGTGTAATAAGCATGATATATTAGCAAGCATGATGTGTAAGTAAGCATGATGTGTAATAAGTAAGCATGATGTGTAATAAGTAAGCATGATGTGTAAGTAAGCATGATGTGTAAGTAAGCATGTGTAATAAGTAAGCATGATGTGTAATAAGTAAGCATGATGTGTAAGTAAGCATGATGTGTAAGTAAGCATGATGTGAAAGTAAGCATGTGTAATAAGTAAGCATGATGTGTAATAAGCATGATGTGTAAGTAAGCATGATGTATAATAAGTAAGCATGATGTGTAAGTAAGCATGATGTGTAATAAGCATGATGTGTAATAAGTAAGCATGATGTGTAAGTAAGCATGATGTGTAATAAGCATGATGTGTAAGTAAGCATGATGTGTAATAAGTAAGCATGATGTGTAATAAGCATGATGTGTAAGTAAGCATGATGTGTAATAAGCATGATGTGTAATAAGCATGATGTGTACGTAAGCATGATGTGTAATAAGTAAGCATGATGTGTAATAAGCATGATGTGTAAGTAAGCATGATGTGTAATATGTAAGCATGATGTATAAGTAAGCATGATGTATAAGTAAGCATGATGTGTAAGTAAGCATAATGTGTAAGTAAGCATGATGTGTAAGTAAGCATAATGTGTAAGTAAGCATGTGTAAGTAAGCATGTGTAAGTAAGCATGTGTAAGTAAGCATGATATGTAATAAGTAAGCATGATATATTAGCAAGCATGATGTGTCAGTATGATGTGTAATAAGTAAGCAGGATGTGTAATAAGTAAGCATGTGTAAGTAAGCATGATGTGTAAGTAAGCATGATGTGTAATAATAAACATATGTAAGTAAGCATGATGTGTAAGTAGGCATGATGTGTAATAAGTAAGCATGTGTAAGTAAGCATGTGTAAGTAAGCATGATATGTAATAAGTAAGCATGATATATTAGCAAGCATGATGTGCCAGTATGATGTGTAATAAGTAAGCAGGATGTGTAATAAGTAAGCATATGTAAGTAAGCATGATGTGTAAGTAAGCATGATGTGTAATAAGTAAGCATGTGTTAGTAAGCATGTGTAAGTAAGCATGATGTGTAATATGTAAGCATGATGTATAAGTAAGCATGATGTATAAGTAAGCATAATGTGTAAGTAAGCATGATGTGTAAGTAAGCATAATGTGTAAGTAAGCATAATGTGTAAGTAAGCATGTGTAAGTAAGCATGTGTAAGTAAGCATGATATGTAATAAGTAAGCATGATATATTAGCAAGCATGATGTGTCAGTATGATGTGTAATAAGTAAGCAGGATGTGTAATAAGTAAGCATGTGTAAGTAAGCATGATGTGTAAGTAAGCATGATGTGTAATAAGTAAGCATGTGTAAGTAAGCATGATGTGTAATAATAAACATATGTAAGTAAGCATGTGTAAGTAGGCATGATGTGTAATAAGTAAGCATGTGTAAGTAAGCATGTGTAAGTAAGCATGATATGTAATAAGTAAGCATGATATATTAGCAAGCATGATGTGTCAGTATGATGTGTAATAAGTAAGCAGGATGTGTAATAAGTAAGCATATGTAAGTAAGCATGATGTGTAAGTAAGCATGATGTGTAATAAGTAAGCATGTGTTAGTAAGCATGTGTAAGTAAGCATGATGTGTAATAATAAACATATGTAAGTAAGCATGATGTGTAAGTAGGCATGATGTGTAATAAGTAAGCATGTGTAAGTAAGCATGTGTAAGTAAGCATGTGTAAGTAAGCATGATGTGTAATAAGTAAGCATGATGTGTAAGTAAGCATGATGCGTAAGTAAGCATGATGTGTAAGTAAGCATAATATGTAAGTAAGCATGATGTGTAATAAGTAAGCATGATGTGTAAGTAAGCATGATGTGTAAGTAAGCATGATGTGTAACTAAGCATGATATGTAAGTAAGCATGATGTGTAATAAGTAAGCATGATGTTTAATAAGTAAGCAATGTGCAAGTAAGCATGTGTAAGAAAGCATGATGTGTAAGTAAGCTTGATATGTAATAAGTAAGCATGATGTGTAATAAGTAAGCAGGATATGTAATAAGTAAGCAGGATATGTAAGTAAGCATGATGTGTAATATAAGTAAGCATGATATGTAAGTAAGCATGATGTGTAATAAGTTAGCATGATATGTAAGTAAGCATGTGTAATAAGTAAGCATGATGTGTAAGTAAGCATGATATGTAAGTAAGCATGATGTGTAATAAGTAAGCATGATGTGTAAGTAAGCATGTGTAATAAGTAAGCATGATATGTAAGTAAGCATGTGTAATAAGTAAGCATGATATGTAAGTAAGCATGTGTAATAAGTAAGCATGATGTGTAAGTAAGCATGATATGTAAGTAAGCATGATGTGTAATAAGTAAGCAGGATATGTAAGTAAGCATGTGTAATAAGTAAGCATGATATGTAAGTAAGCATGATATGTAAGTAAGCATGATGTGTAAGTAAGCACGATATGTAAGTAAGCATGATGTGTAATAAGTAAGCATGATATGTAAGTAAGCATGTGTAATAAGTAAGCATGATGTGTAAGTAAGCATGATATGTAAGTAAGCATGATGTGTAATAAGTAAGCATGTGTAATAAGTAAGCATGATGTGTAATAAGTAAGCATGATATGTAAGTAAGCATGATGTGTAATAAGTAAGCATGATATGTAAGTAAGCATGTGTAATAAGTAAGCATGATGTGTAAGTAAGCATGATGTGTAATAAGTAAGCAGGATATGTAAGTAAGCATGTGTAATAAGTAAGCATGATATGTAAGTAAGCATGATATGTAATAAGTAAGCATGATATGTAAGTAAGCATGTGTAATAAGTAAGCATGATGTGTAAGTAAGCATGATGTGTAATAAGTAAGCATATATGTAAGTAAGCATGTGTAATAAGTAAGCATGATATGTAAGTAAGCATGTGTAATAAGTAAGCATGATATGTAAGTAAGCATGTGTAATAAGTAAGCATGATATGTAAGTAAGCATGTGTAATAAGTAAGCATGATGTGTAAGTAAGCATGATATGTAAGTAAGCATGATGTGTAATAAGTAAGCAGGATATGTAAGTAAGCATGTGTAATAAGTAAGCATGATATGTAAGTAAGCATGATATGTAAGTAAGCATGATGTGTAAGTAAGCACGATATGTAAGTAAGCATGATGTGTAATAAGTAAGCATGATATGTAAGTAAGCATGTGTAATAAGTAAGCATGATGTGTAAGTAAGCATGATATGTAAGTAAGCATGATGTGTAATAAGTAAGCATGTGTAATAAGTAAGCATGATGTGTAATAAGTAAGCATGATATGTAAGTAAGCATGATGTGTAATAAGTAAGCATGATATGTAAGTAAGCATGTGTAATAAGTAAGCATGATGTGTAAGTAAGCATGATGTGTAATAAGTAAGCAGGATATGTAAGTAAGCATGTGTAACAAGAGGTCAATGACCTTGAAGCTCTACTGATTGATTTTGATTTCAGGAAGTAGTCGCTACAGACTTGTTTTTTGAAAATCTATTTTTAACCGTGGCGGCCATCTTGAATTTCCGGCCGACCTGAAATTTTGCTAAGATCAATAAGACATTAAGAGCAACATTCCTGTGAAGTTTCATGAAAATCCGTCAAGTAGTTTCAAAGAAGTAGTCGCTACAAGTTTTCATTATATAACTGTATGTAAACAAAGCAGCCATGTTTAAGGTCAAATCAAAACGATTTTCGACAAGGACCAACATCATGTCATACTGATCATTTTAGAAAAAGTCCCATATCAATATCTCTTATTGTTTTGAAGAAGTAGTCGCTACAAACTTTTTTATTTTAAATCTATTTTTAGCTGTGGCGGCCATCTTGAATTTCCGGCCGACCTGAAATTTTTCTAGGATCAACTAGACATCAAGAGCAACATTCCTGTGAAGTTTCATGAACATCCGTCAAGTAGTTTCAGAGGAGTAGTCGCTACAAGTTTTTACTATATAACTCTATGTAACCAAAGATGGCCACTGGCAGCCATGTTTAACGTCGAATCAAAATATTTTTCCACAAGGATCTACATCATGTCATGCTGATCATTTTAGAAAAAGTCCCATATCAATATCACTTATAGTTTTCAAGAAGTAGTCGCTACAAACTTATTTTTAAAAATCTATTTTTAGCTGTGACGGCCATCTTGAATTTCCGGCCGACCTGAAATTTTGATAGGATCAATTAGACATCAAGAGCAACATTCCTGTAAAGTTTCATGACAATCCGCCAAGTAGTTTCAGAGAAGTAGTCGCTACAAGTTTTTACTATATAACTCTATGTAAACAAAGATGGCCGCTGGCAGCCATGTTTAATGTTGAATCAAAACGATTTTTGACTAGGATCAACATCATGTAATGCTGATCATTTTAGAAAAAGTCCCATATCAATATCACTTATAGTTTTCAAGAAGTAGTCGCTACAAACTTATATTTTAAAAATCTATTTTTAGCTGTGACGGCCATCTTGAATTTCCGGCCGACCTGAAATTTTTCTAGGATCAATTAGACATCAAGAGCAACATTCCTGTGAAGTTTCATGACAATCCGCCAATTAGTTTCAGAGAAGAAGTCGCTACAAGTTTTTACTATATAACTCTATGTAAACAAAGATGGCCGCTGGCAGCCATGTTTAACGTTGAATCAAAACGATTTTTGACTAGGATCAACATCATGTCATGCTGATCATTTTAGAAAAAGTCCCATATCAATATCACTTATAGTTTTCAAGAAGAAGTCGCTACAAACTTGTATTTTAAAACTCTATTTTTAGCTTTGGCGGCCATCTTGGATTTCACATCAACATGAATTTTTGCTAGGATCAACTAGACTTTATGGGCAACGTTTCTGTAAAGTTTCATGAATATCCATCCAGTAGTTTCAGCTGTGAAGTCGCTACAAATAAAAGTTTACGGACAGACAGACAGACGGACAGACGGACAGACGGACAGACGGACGACGGACGCCGCACCACGGCATAAGCTCCGCTGATCTCTGATCAGTTGAGCTAATAAGTAAGCATGATATGTAAGTAAGCATGATATGTAATAAGTAAGCATGATATGTAAGTAAGCATGTGTAATAAGTAAGCATGATGTGTAAGTAAGCATGATGTGTAATAAGTAAGCATATATGTAAGTAAGCATGTGTAATAAGTAAGCATGATATGTAAGTAAGCATGATATGTAAGTAAGCATGATGTGTAAGTAAGCATGATGTGTAATAAGTAAGCATGATGTGTAATAAGTAAGCATGATATGTAAGTAAGCATGATATGTAAGTAAGCATGATGTGTAAGTAAGCATGATGTGTAATAAGTAAGCATGATATGTAATAAGCATGATGTGTAAGTAAGCATGTGTAATAAGTAAGCATATATGTAAGTAAGCATGTGTAATAAGTAAGCATGATGTGTAAGTAAGCATGATATGTAAGTAAGCATGATGTGTAAGTAAGCATGATGTGTAATAAGTAAGCATGATATGTAAGTAAGCATGATATGTAAGTAAGCATGTGTAATAAGTAAGCATATATGTAAGTAAGCATGTGTAATAAGTAAGCATGATGTGTAAGTAAGCATGATATGTAAGTAAGCATGTGTAATAAGTAAGCATGATGTGTAAGTAAGCATGATATGTAAGTAAGCATGTGTAATAAGTAAGCATGATGTGTAAGTAAGCATGATGTGTAATGAGTATGGATGTTATGTTAGCAAGCATGAAACTTCAATTGTTGGTACATTCCAAAAATTCTACCAGTTGCCTCAGCTTAGCTACAGAGTGTACGGTCTGTATAAATATGTCACCATTTTATAGCACAACTGGAATATTCTGGACAACAGTAAATTGGAAAAGAACCGTTACCCAAGCACCAATTTCCAAAATGGAGCTCAAGAAGTGCCAATTATTATTTAGTTACATTGTTCATACCCTCAATTAGTGTACCGGTGATTTATGCATAAAACATTATTTCATTATGTACAGGGCAATGTACAATTAAGTATTATATATATTTATATAATCATTATGCAGACATAACCTGTTGACCAGCCCGTGCTCAGTTATTGGCATTTACATCTTGATCACTGACCCCAATAAATCATTCATTCTTACCGATCGATCGGGGACCAAAACTGCTGACTTTTTCTTGCTTTAATACACACTTCAGCATTCTTACCAATTCAACCTTACCATCAAGTGTTGTTCCTAAAGTTAAAATCTTAAAATGACAAAGTTAATGTCCCTTAAAAGTCAAGGTCATTCTGTTGAACCACTCTGCATAATGGAGCTGTAGCGCCCAATATATAAATATTATACAAATTTCTAAGGAACATATTTTTTGAAAAACTTACACTTTATACCTAAAATAGACAAAATGAATGACCCGTAAAAGTTAATGTCATCTGTGGAATGACTGCATATTAAACTTAGCTGTACTATCTAATCTATTAGTAGGATTCAGGTTCATTGAATCTAGTGCAAGCAGTTGCTGAACTCAAAAACTCGAGTTGACACCTTCATCCTCATGGGAAAAATGTCATGGAGACAAATATCCTCTGACACAGATATATTAAATGTTGAGAGAGGTTAAAGACCTATATAGTATATTGACCTGTACTGGTGGTGAAGATTTTATCTGAGAAATGATTATGATTAATGATATTATAGACAAGGATTCCTGTAATAATAAGGCCAAAAAATGGTTTGTTTCCGCTAACGGCTTCAAAAAAAATAGGGTAGGTAGGACACGAAACTTTTTTTTATTATTTATTTTTTTATTATTAATGACCTTATTTTTGTTAATGAAAAAAACTTTAAATATGATAAAAAATACAGGGGAAGGTATTAATAATACCTAGATAATACATGGTTATGGCCCTTTTTCAATATTTGGTAATGTACACAGGAAACCCCAGGGGTCGTGGGTTCAAATCTCACTGGAGGAATATATTTTTATTTTTTATCTTCATAAAAAACCTTGGTTCATGGGTTCAATTTTTTTTATTTTTTTTTTTTTTATTTTTTTTTTTTGCAATAAAAAAAAGTTAGGGTCGGCGGCTAAATAAAAGGGTCAGTCGGGTTAGCGGAAACAAACACTTTTTTCTTTTTAGCCTAAATAATAATAATAATAATAATAATAGACTTTATTTATTGAGGGTGACACATTT
Source organism: Cyrtodaria siliqua (assembly GCA_037043455.1). Classification (NCBI taxonomy): domain Eukaryota; kingdom Metazoa; phylum Mollusca; class Bivalvia; order Adapedonta; family Hiatellidae; genus Cyrtodaria; species Cyrtodaria siliqua. The sequence goes on from JAWPHD010001175.1 coordinate 306,666, forward strand.
AGTTTGTGAACTAATCTTCCATGTGGCCGTCTAATTTACATATTTACACAGGTTTACAATATAAACAAAGGAAGAAAAAGAAAATAAAGGTGTACATTTTGAAAGAGACATGCATTATATACATCATATACAAATACTGAAGCTACAAGAAATATCACTGTAAGTGATAAATGCCCCCGAAGAGTCCTTTGACCTCTAAGTATGACCTTGACCTTGGATCCATGGACCTGGATTTTGTGCACGTCACATCGTTTGGTTGTGGTGAGCACTTGTGCCAAGTTATTTGAAAATCCGTTCAGGCATGCAAAAGTTATTGCCCGGACACAATTTGACCTTTGACCTCTAAATGTGACCTTGACCTTGGGGCCACAACCTGGATTTTGTGCGCGACACATGTCTTGTTGTGGTGAGCACTCGTGCCAAGTTATTTAAAAATCCGTCCATTAATGCCAGAGTTACTGACCGGACACAATTTGACTTTTGACCACCAAGTGTGACCTTGACCTTGAATACCTGGGTTTTGCGCGTGACACATCGTCTTATTATGGTGATCACTTGTTATTTAAAAATCCCTGCAGGGGTTGTGACGTTACGGTCCGGACACGAAATTTCGTACCTGTTTTTGACCTATGAACTGCAAGTGTGACCTTGAGGTACGGACCTGGGTTTTGCGCGCGACACATCATCTTGTTATGGTGATCACTTGTGCCAAGTTAATAAAAAATCCATGCAGGGGTTTTGAAGGTACAGTCCGGACACAAACTGCGGAATGACGGACAGACAGGTTTTTGACCTATGAACTTCAACTGTGACCTTGACCTTTGAGGTACGGACCTGGGTTTTGCGCGCGACACATTGTCTTGTTATGATGATCACTTGTGCCAAGTTAATCAAAAATCCATGCAGGGGTTTTGAAGGTACAGTCTGGACACGAACTGCGGAATGATGGACAGAATCCGGACGGTGCGATTACTATATGCCCCACGAGGCATAAAAAAGAAAATGTGCACATTTGATATGGTAAATAATTTAAATGGTTCAAGATTGTTTTCAATTTAAAGAAAGTGATCTAAAACCTGAGGTTCTACCAGAATGAGAAAAACAGATTTTTTTTTTTATAATTACTAATGTATAAGAGTTTTTCATGTTGAATACAATGTTAATGCTGATTTAAAGTAAAAGACATCTATGTCAAAGTATAGTAAGATAGTCATACTCGTAAAAGTTGTTTATTAAGATACTCTTTTTAAAAAAACAACGTTGCAAAGTTTAAGGCACATTTTCATTTTAGAATCAGCATAGCAATTACAAAGAATTGCATAACAAATCAGAATTGCAACTATAAACAATAACACTTTCATACAATTTTCTCCCAAAACCATTAATGAAGAAATAAGTGGCACATTGCTTTTAGATTTAACTGAGGGTAAGTATGAACTGTATACAATCGTTGTGGAAGGTGCTTAGCGTTTATACAACCGTTGTGGAAGGTGCTTAGCGTTTATACAACCGTTGTAGAAGGTGCTTAGCGTTTATACAGCCGTTTTGGAAGGTGCTTAGGGTTTATACAATCGTTGTGGAAGGTGCTTAGAGTTTTTGACTGCTTTAGGTCATTCGGCGGATTATTCCATACAATTGGTCCTGAATATGCAATACTTTGGTTAAACAGTTCTTTGCGCGGTTTAGAAATAATGAAATTGTGAGATGATAGAGACCGCAACTGAGGTAAATCAACATTTACAAGTCTTCTTTTGAATATTTCATTTATATAAAAAGGTTAAATGAGGATTGGGATACGTTGTACATAAGTCTGATGTTCTTAAAGTAATGCGCTCGAAAACAGATAAAAAATTTAATACAAATTACTGTATTCTATTTACTTTGACATTCAACCTTATAAAAGCTTTTTGCAGAACCATAACTGTCTATATTGTAGATCTTGGAGATTCATTAAGTTTTGGTATTTCTCTTATCTATATTCATTTGGGTATATACCATAAACCCTATATGGAGGGTCGAACATGAAACTACGGAAATTATATATACAACTTGAACGTCAACTGCGCCGAACTCGACAGGACGTTTGTTCAATAAATGCTGCTGAAGAAGTGGGGAACCAAACAAATTAACAGAGTTTTAATTAAATATAATCTTAAGAGAAATTTCTTATTTAAATACAAATGGCAAGTATGATACAGTATATGGAAACACAGCAAAAAATCACGAAGCCAAACAATATGAACGTCAACTGCGCCGAACATGACAGGACTCACAGGACGTTACGTCCTTGTGCCGTTTCCGTTTATTGTATTTTTCAATAAATGCCGCTGAAGAAGGGGGAATAGTGTTATTAACAGAGTTTTAATTATATATATATATATATATATATATAAAGACCAAGATACAACAGTTTCGCGCTGATCCCACGATTAGGATATCCATGGCAGTGATTATTTATTAATGTCAAATTGCCAGGGCCGTGTTTTTTAACAATACTCCCCTTCCATGCTCACCTTCCACCCTATTACATAGAACATTTTGAACAGAAAAAAATCCACAAAAATGCATAAAGTCACCAGTGCCAGCCAGACAAGTGCAAAAAACATAGTGCCAGACCACTGCAAAAATAAAGTGCCAGACCATTTCAAAAATAAAGCGCCAGACCATTGCAAAAATGTAGTCAGACCATTGTAAAAACGTAGTCAGATCATTGTAATTATGTAGTCAGACCATTGCCAAAAACATGTTGGTCAGACCAGTACAAAAATGCATGAAACCATAGTGCCATACCAATACATCGCTACATTCTCCGTGTAATTCAGATTGTAGAAGATGCAGCACAAATTTCTTCTGATTACTGAATCTTTGTGAAAATTGGCAAAGTTTCTAATTCACCCTTATTAATAATTCCACAAAGAACTGTCGGCTTAGTACCATCACTGTAATAAACTCCACAAACAAAATATGGTGGAAGTTTATAAATACGCATTGATTCCAGTAATTAAGTATTATACAGAATCATTCTTCATGTGGCGAGAATTCATTATTACTATACAACATTGCAACATATTGCATTGGGGATTATCTTTATATTCAGCACAGGCTGTGCTCGGAGACTGTTTGGTAACTGGAAAGACGATTAATCGTTGTTTTGATACAGCGTTTTAACAAACAGGTCATTGTGATATATGTAGGGACCCAGGCTTACAGTCGCATCAGAAAGACGGCTTAGGCAACACACACAAAATAGACACATTTTTGAATGTCCATCTGATCCTATTGTTTGGCGCCGACCCTTCAGGTCTTTATTAAAAACATAATTAAAACAAATTGTTCGATTTTAACTTCACCAATCTGTGACTACGAAGTATTCGGCTTATGATTTAGTACATACGAAAACCAGTAGATTGATAGGAAAATAAAACAAACAAAAATCCCTACACATAATTATACCCTATTTTCTTAAGCGCACATAAACATATAATACTTTCTTTCGTTTTTGTTTTGTTTGTATGGTGTTTTACGTCATTTTCAACAAATGTAAGGTAATACACATGTAGACTTAAAATTTCGAACCCGCAGCGGTGAGAGGCGAAGGTTTACAATGCAACGTCATTAACCATTCGGCCACGGAGATGTTATTTTCATTTGGTCTGAGGCAGATGATTCAACACACCACCCTCGATCTGTAACTCCCATATATTTCTGGACAGCACAAAAAAACAAATGAAAATGTACATGACCAATAAACATAGTTAAAATATGCAATACAAAAACATTTGTTATTTTATCACCTTATTCGGCCTAAAGATTTTTGCCAGGACATTTCGTGAATTCCATGTTGATACTTGCTTTTACTTGCCTTCAACATTACAGCATTAACTTCTTATAAGGGGGGAAAAAAGGCTTTTTATTTGTAATGTTCAACTAATGACGGTGTGTTATAAACCTTCGCCTCTCACTGCTGCGGGTTTGAATCCCATTCGGAGCTCGACTCATAAGTGAGGAAGTGTCGATTCCTACGGATGGCGGGAGGTGTACAGTACTGCTTCTACCCAGAAAATGGGTGTTGAAAATGGCCTAAACACCATACAAACAAACAAACAAATCAACTTACTCATGCCATGTAATTTATTTATGTACCAGCCAGTGGGTTTTCAAACAAATAGATGCCTTTCTCATTTTTCAAAATTCCATGTCCAAAGTGCAATGTCTCACACAGCAGCACCACTATACCGATATCCACATCTATGTAATGGTTCAGGTCATATGTCAGGTATCAACACTGTTCAGAAATGAATTAGGATGATTTATTGAATGCTATATAATACAGGGACAATTTTTATGTTTCAATTAAATATATATATATATATATATATAGCTTTTCATCGCTTTATAAATTACATAATCTTTTGTCTCTTGAGCATGTTTATGCTCCCAGGAAAAGACAGTCGCAGCTTTGTCCATATGTCTGTCCGTCTTTTGGTGTTTCCAGAGCATATCTCTGAAACCATTTAAGGAAATCCCATAAACCGTATACAAATAACAAGAAATGTCACTGTAAGTGACAAATGCCCCTGAAATGACCTTTGACCTCTAAGTATGACCTTGACCTTGGAGCCACGGACCTGGATTTTGTGCGCGACACATCGTCTGGTTGTGGTGAGCACTTGTGCCAAGTTATTTGAAAATCCGTCCAGGAATGCCAGAGTTATTGACCGGACACAATTTGACTTTTGACCTCCAAGTGTGACCTTGACCTTGAAGCCACAGACCTTGATTTTGTGCACGACATGTCGTCTTGTTGTGGTGAACACTTGTGCCAAGTTATTTGAAAATCCGTTCTGGAACGCAGTTATTGACCGGACACAATTTGACCTTTGACCTCTAAGTGTGACCTTGACCATGGAGCCACGGACCTTGATTTTGTGCGCGACAGGTCGTCTTGTTGTGGTGAGTAATTGCGCCAAGTGTTTTGAAAACCTGTCCAGGAATGCCGGAGTTCTTGACCGGACACAATTTGACCTTTGACCTCTAAGTGTGACCCTGACCCTGGAGCCACGGACCTGGATTTTGTGCGCGACACGTCATCTTGTTTAGGTGAGCACTTGTGTCAAGTTATTTGAAAATCTGTCCATGAATGTTAAGAGTTATTGACCGGACACGAAAGCACTTCATTTTGACATTTGACTTCTTAAGTGTGATCTTGACCTTGGAGCCACGGACCTGGATTTTGTGCGCGACATGTCATCTTGTTGTGGCGAACAACTGTGCCAAGTTATTTGAAAATCCATCCATTATTGTCAGAGTTATTAACCGGACACGATTGTACGGGCGAACGGACGGACGGACTGACGGACGGACTGACAGTGCGACTACTATATACCACCCTTCGGGAGCATAAAAAACAGAACTGGTCAAGCATTAAAGCACAAGAACCATGAGTCATGGTAACTGGTTGATTTTTTCACCCAATTATGTCACTTTACATTTCATGTCCAGAGCATAACTCTGAAATTATTTAAGGTACTTGCATGATACTGTATTCAGGTGAAGAAGACAGCCAGATAGCTTGCAGAGTGCAAGAACCATAACTCAAGGTCAAATGTTCACCAAACTATGTCCCTTTATGTCTGTTATGCATTTCCCTTGATTGAAACCACTCATTTCAATGATATCAGGTGCTCTGAAGTGGCCTTTGTTGAACAGGGCTTAAAACTCGTGAGCATGTTTATGCTCCCAGGAAAAGACAGTCGCAGCTTTGTCCATATGTCTGTCCAGAGAATATCTCTGAAACAATTTAAGGAAATCCCTTAAGACTGTATACAAGCATTAAAACAGAACTGGGCAAGAATTAAAGCGCAAGAACCATAACTCATGGTAACTGGTTGATTTTTCACCAAATTATGTCTTTTTATATCTTTGGTACACATTTCTGTGTAAGGAAATTGCATGAAACTTTATACAAGTGATAGCACCAGATAGCTTGAAGAGGGCAGGAATCATAACTCTAGGTCAAGTTTTTACCAAACTATGTCCCTTTATGTTATGCATTTCCCTTGATTGCAACCACTCATTTCAGTAACATTGTGTGCTCTGAAGTGGCCTTTGTTTAACAGGGCTTAAAACTCTAGATTCTGTTTTTAAATTATTTTGCGAACTCAGAACAGCATGTAGTGCTTGCCTGTAGATTGATCCTAAAGTGTCTGATTGCACAAGAATTCTGAGAATGTTGCCATATATTGGTAATTACTAAAACAATTCAAATCTGCAAACTGTAGTATATATTAACAGATTATGTATATTGTTCTAAGCATTTTCAGTATCAAGTATATAATGGCAGCATCAAACAACAAGCGTATTATTGGTATGTGTACGGTTGCTGTATCAAGTGTATAAATGCTAAATCAAGTGTATAAATGCTGCATCTAGTGTATTATTGCTTTGTCAAGTGTTTTTGCTGCATCAAGTGTATCATTGCTGCATCAAGTGAAATATTGCTGCATCAAGTGTATTATTGCTGTGTCAAGTGAATTATTGCTGCATCAAGTGAATTATTGCTGAATCAAGTGTATTATTGCTGCATCAAGTGTATTATTGCTGTGTCAAGTGAATTATTGCTACATCAAGTGCTTTGCTGCATCAAGTGAATTATTGCTGCATCAAGTGAATTATTGCTGAATTAAGTGAATTATTGCTGCATCAAGTATATTATTGCTGCATCAAGTGTATTATTGCTGTGTCAAGTGAATTATTGCTGCATAAAGTGTATTATTGCTGCAGAAAGTGTATGATTGTGGCATCAAGTGTACGATTGCTGTATCAACAATATTATTTATCAAAAATACCAATTGTATTAATGCAGCATAAAGTATATTATTGGAGCATATTATTTTCAAAATATATACCTTTACATAGAATAGCCTATAAAACAATTCATATGCATTTAAAAAACTCACATTTGGAACATATGCATATAATTATATATATATGGTATATTTTACTGACTTTCTTACTTAAAATTACATAAGAAACAACATTCAAAAAAATTACGTCCCAGATATAGTATGCGTTCTAAGACAAATTACTGACGTACATTAAAACATGCCCTTTTCATCATAAATTGGTCTCTTCTGGGAGTTAGAATAAAAACGTTATAAAATCACTCTGTATTGATTTATCTTGGAATGATCAAGAAATATTAGATAAACTGCAGAATTATCTCAGTCACATGTGGGAGCTGTAACAATCCGACATATATTAGACAGAGAACTCTTATATACTGTAACACCAGTTGTGTGTGGTGGATCATTCCAGTGGTGGAGGCACACCTGCTAGGTCCCACAGCATCTGACATTCCAGCGGTGGAGGCACACCCGCTATGTGCCACAGCATCTGAACTCTAAAAAACAATGCGCATATAAGAGTTGTACCCTCAAAGACTGGTGCGTGTTCTCCATGTTTATATCAGAGATGTTCAAACTGTTGTCAAGGGCATCATAACCTTTGTTTTCTGTTTTGTAGGTCTTTTTTATTATGCTTGAACAGTACAAATCTATTTGATAGTAAGAGTAGGGTATGCGTCCTTCATTTCTACTTGGGGCAGCTCTAAATAGCATAATGTGTTGTTGAGCCATTCAAAATACCCCTCTTCTGTCTAGTATATTAGTTATCAACTTTCTGTCCCTAACGACTTGTATGCAGGAATATGAATCTTTATGGATCCTCATGGATCATCAATCCTGGAATGGACACCAGCTGTTCCATGACAATGGTACACCAATACTGGAATGAACACCAGTTGTTCCATGACAATGATACACCAATACTGGAATGAACACCAGTTGTTCCATGACAATGATACACCAATACTGGAATGAACACCAGTTGTTCCATGACAATGGTACACCAATACTGGAATGAACACCAGCTGTTCCATGACAATGGTACACCAATAATGGAATGAACACCAGCTGTTCCATGACAATGGTACACCAATAATGGAATGAACACCAGCTGTTCCATGACAATGGTACATCAATACTGGAATGAACACCAGCTGTTCCATGACAATGGTACACCAATACTGGAATGAACACCAGCTGTTCCATGACAATGGTCCACCAATACTGAAATGAACACCTGCTGTTCCATGACAATGGTACATCAATACTGGAATGAACACCAGTTGTTCCATTACAATGGTACACCAATACTGGAATGAACACCTGCTGTTCCATGACAATGGTACATCAATACTGGAATGAACACCTGCTGTTCCATGACAATGGTACACCAATACTGGAATGAACACCAGCTGTTCCATGACAATGGTACACCAATACTGGAATGAACACCAGCTGTTCCATGACAATGGTACATCAATACTGGAATGAACACCAGCTGTTCCATGACAATGGTACATCAATACTGGAATGAACACCAGCTGTTCCATGACAATGGTCCACCAATACTGGAATGAACCCCAGCTGTTCCATGACAATGGTCCACCAATACTGAAATGAACCCCAGCTGTTCCATGACAATGGTCCACCAATACTGAAATGAACCCCAGATGTTCCATGACAATGGTACATCAATACTGGAATGAACACCAGCTGTTCCATGACAATAGTCCACCAATACTGGAATGAACACCAGCTGTTTCATGACAATGGTACACCAATACTGAAATGAACCCCAGCTGTTCCATGACAATGGTCCACCAATACTGAAATGAACCCCAGCTGTTCCATGACAATGGTACATCAATACTGGAATGAACACCAGCTGTTCCATGACAATGGTCCACCAATACTGAAATGAACACCTGCTGTTCCATGACAATGGTACACCAATACTGGAATGAACACCTGCTGTTCTACGACAATGGTACATCAATACTGGAATGAACACCAGTTGTTCCATGACAATGATACACCAATACTGGAATGACATCTGGAATGTGGGTGGATAACTACAGAACACCTGCTGTCCCTCCAGACAAGATAGACTGCCAACTGTGTTCAATGAAATATTCAAATCCAGAGCTCCTAATAAGATGATTTATTGCTGCTGAAACTGTTTCCCAGACATCGACTCAAATGCAAAATACAATATTATATAATAATTAATAATAAATAACTAATATTAGACCACTCTTGTTTCACAGTACATATGTTATAAACAACATAAACAGACCTTAACAAATTAACACAATCTAAAAAAAAGTTTACATAAATTTTAGTAGATCAACAAGCTTAATTTTCTCTGCCCTATTCACTAAGATTTGTGTCTGACTTGGAAACAAACCCATAGGTGGTCGTACAAGAAACAGACATATGCTCCAAAGTGAACACAAAGTGAACACAAAGTGAACACAAGGAGAACATGCTCTGCAAGTGGTATTTTAGGATGTCTTTATACACCTTATGTCCCAAGACACTAATAACAACCATTTAACATATGAGCCGAAACACGTGAAAATGACCCTTCAGACAAAATTTTGACATTTTATATTTTTTGATTTTTATGAAACACGTTGATTTTCTCTTTAAACATCAATTTATTTTATGTTGATATTTTTATTAAAAATGATTTTATCTCTATTTGCAAATTTAAGATTGTATTAACCATTAATTTCGACGTTGACGTCGGCGTCTTGGACGACATCGTTGATTAAATAACAACAAAAAACATAACCAATTACCATTTTCTATAGCATTAACTATTTATTTTAAGAAAACATATTCCCTATGATATAATAATTAGGTAAAACACGGAAGTGACGAGAAATGGTTAGTAATTAATTGATTACCGGCCGACGTCATAAATTGTTACTTTATGACGTTGTCGTTTAATCGTCCGAAGGGACGTTTTCTCTGCCCTATATCTGTTGCGGCTCATATATACAAGTGTAAGAAATTCATTTTTATTTGCAATGATCTGTATAAAATTATATGTTTGAGGAAATATTACTCACTATAATAATTAAAATAAAATGGGATTTTACTCCCATTAATATATCACATTAGCTTATATTGGGCCAGCAACCTCAGATGGAGATGAGATGAAGGATGAAGCTTCCCATCAGACATGCCTCCACCAGGGAGTGAACTCACGAGAGGCAGAAGCATGTCTAGACACCATCGACTGCCAAATTTGGTCAATGAAATATTCAAATTCAGAGATGCTAATAAGATTACGTCTTGCTGCCAGAAGTGTTTCACAGACATCGACTTTTAATATGTCCTCACTGTAGCCACTTGTTCATGAAATGCAAAAATATGGTATTAACTTAGACCACAATCTTGGGAGAAAACCAAGTGAGGCAGAGGTCTGTAGCTCCAAAAAGCAAGCCTTATCGACTGAGCCACCGAGTTTCTAAATGTTAAAGGATTCATTGTTGTCGAAAGGCTACCTACTTACTGGTACTTATTTTTTCTCAAGCAGCTAGCGGAATCGCACGTTTTCTCTTCCCAATGGAAGGATAAGAATGATATTTATTGTTACATACATGTACCGTACACTTATAAATGGGCCTAATTCAGAAATTGAGCAAACTATTGACTGGATTGGTGAAAATGTTGAAATTTTAATTAAGAAAATAATTACTCAATATTAATTGTGTGTTTTCCTAAGAGTAATGGGGATGTTATATTCTGGCAACAGCATAAACACCAAAAGAAATGCACAATCCTACACACCCACAAGTATAAACACTCCAAATGTGGAGTTTTGAAGCCATCAGCATGAAAAGCTTATATCTTATTTATTGTGTTCACACACCTATGAGCAAAGTTGCCATGTGGGAGGCGGGTGCATTATTTATTGTCCTGTAACACCAGTATAACACCAGTGTACTATGTATTGATGCTTGTTGTTCGTAAATGACAGACAAGCAGTTACACTGCCTGCATTTTCAAAGACAGGAGAAGTCCCAATCAATACTATGACAGAACAAGTTACCCTAATATCCTTGTATCAGAAACATAAAGAAACATTCTACAAAGATCAATTAATCAATAGTTTGAAATTCATAAACCCATGTCTTCTAGTAATTGCATCATTTTCTATTTCTAAAACATGAAACAGATTTTTGAAAACTTAATTAGGGATTGATATCAATGAGTGAGATGACATCAGACAGACAATAACCCTCCCTGCTGAATTGTAATGTCCCAGCTACAGTGTTCTAGTTGGTGTGTACTAGGTATGTATGTAAGGGGTTAAAGGTCACTGTTAACAATCTTTCTTTAGAGAGACTTTATAGTGCTACCCCACTGGAATACATATGACATAATAACAACTACCCCACCCAGTCACATTATACTGTCAAAGACCAGACCAAGTACCGCCCTTTATATGCTGAATGGCAAGCAAGGAAACTACTAGATATGCTGATGGGGGTCACTGACGTACCGGGTACTACAGAAAGGCACCCAGGGTACATTTATGTATACAGAAACATACCCGAAAATCATCGAAATCCAGAAAGGTCCCCAAATATACATAAATGTACCCGTGACAAAATACAATGTCATAAAACGCGGCCGTAATGCATTCTGTTACTTCACGGAAATGAAACTTTCATTTTTTACAAAGTTTAATCGATTCACTTTTTAAAAGCCACTCGCAGTTGCCTCCGCCTTAAAGGAATGCAGTTGGTCTAAATATTTGACCAACTCTTCTTCAACGACGAGCTGCATTTTTATTTACTTTTTTGCGCGGGATTTGATGATTTACAACTTCCGGTTTTACGACAATACGTTCTGTATTTTCTTACTAACTATGGCACCCTAAATATGTTTTTGGAACAATAGCGCAATAGTTAATGATAAACAATATTGTTTATAAAGTAGTTGTTTTATCAAGTTCTAAATTGTTTCAATTCAGCCAATGAGATCTTGTTTGTCCGGGTACATTTCTGTATATTTGGGGGCCGTTCTGGAATTCAAAGATTTTTGGGAACGTTTCTGTATTATACATAAATGTACCCCGGGTACCTTTCTGTAGTACCCGATACGACAATGACCCCATCTGCATATCTAGTAGTTTCCTTGCTTGCCATTCAGCATATATAATACCAGTTTTATGAAGTCTATGATGTAACCCAGTCGTGGATAGAACCCACTACCCCCACTCAGCCATTGTGTATTCTAAAACAAGGTAATAGTTAGAAGTGCAATAGCTGCAATTTCGGAACACTTTTCATGTTATAAAACAATATACTCCTGACCAATAACTAAAGATAAACAATCTTGGTCCGCCTCAATTTGAATACCTACCAATATGAATCTTGCCATACCTAACATACCTTACTTTGCTGAAAACAAGTACATCTACATCAATATCAATTAACCTGAATCTAATAAAGTGCTATTTTTTTCTTCAGGTACATAACAAGAGTTGCAGGCAACACGATGTCTCACCTAAAGAGAAGTGTCCATCATACATGTTTCAAGCTATCTTCATCTTGAAAAATCAAGGGTTAATAGTAACTGTTAACGAGGTCAAGCACTGTTGTCAGCATTCAGTAGGGTAACATTCTTAGTTTTCCATCAATTGGGTTAATGCAAATATTGTTGGATGGACAGGCATTACCATTCCATAGACCAGATTTTGAATAAATTTGCAATCCTACCCAAAAACAGTATACATCTATATTGAAAGGAAAAAGAAACGCAGGGTGCGTATTTCCGCTATATATTGTATGTTTAATATGCTACTGCTAATCGAATGGTACAGGGCGACATTAGGCCTGTCCTTTTAGAAAGAAGGTTTAAACAGCACTGAACATACCAATGGTTACCCCTTTAAAGTTTCATTATCGTCAGAATGCGCATGTGGCTGACAAGCAGGTGAGCAAACTTAGGCTTTAAATGTTGCAATCACGTAACATTGAATATAGGACTGAACTGGCTCAATTTTCCAAAGAGGAACTTCAGCATTTATGAATTTCTTGTTACAACGCGTACTGTGATTAAAACGTCTACAACATCACAGTTGTGTCCTTTCTCTAACTAACTGCACTTTTTTTTTTTACAAAACATCTTGGGATTTCCTTGGAATATATATGGAATTAAGTGTGCAGTATATGCAATATATAGCGGAAATACGCACCCTGCGTTTCTTTTTCCTTTCAGTATATTTGTATGGTAATTAATTGAGTGTAAACCAGTGCTCACAGAAAATGTTTTTGACAGACAGGCCTTGAATTAATATTGACAGGCCCTGAATTAATTATATAGTCAAATATGGCAAAAATGGACACGCCCCAACAGATTTTGACAGCGCCCCCCCCCCCCCAGCCCCCACCCCACTGCGCTTGGGGCTATCCTATTTTTCGTGAGCACTGTTAACATGTCTCAAATTTTGAATGAATAAAAACAACACAAAAAGTTCATCATTTATAAAGGTCCTGCGTTATTATCAGGATTCAAACATTTAAAACTGAATGTGACAACATCATTACCGTAATTGATTTGGCAAAGTCTATAATGAACATTATGCAAAGTGCATACTCTATGGACTTAAAGATTTGTTGTAAATTATAATTTTTGTTACGGTGTATTATAGAAAACTGTTAATGTTCCATCTATATTTATGAACTACTTCACGCTTTAAATTGATAATTTTATACTTTATTACGTTTTAAACAAAATGAGGCCCCAAAGCCTGATGTACTCCCTGATAGCTAGCTGCAGAAACTACACAATGGAGGTGGACTTGATGTAAAATTGCATCAATTTGTCAACATGCATTGTTTCAGGAACTGACATTTTAATCTGCATGTATCATTTTATCAAGAAATGTCAGCTCATATTAAAATTAATGTAGTTCTGTTGCTGGTAAAACATAAAATAATAATAATAAGCCTTATAAGATTTTAAAAATATTTCCAACCATAACTGTTCTTTTATCAAAGTTCATTAACTGGCAGTATGTTACAATGGTAATGGCAAATTGTATACATTCATTAATTCATTATCTTAAAGGGACACATGGCAATCTTGAAGTGTTTATCAAGCAATGAAATTATTGTGTTTTTTTTATTTACATATCCAGTATCATATTCACTTTAAACTTAAATAAATTTAATATTTAGTTTTCAATGTTTCTCACTGATACCATAACATATATTATTGGTGCATTAATATCAACAGTTAATTATATGTAAATTAATTTACTTCATATTTGTTTTAGTGTAATTAATATCAATGATTAAACAAATGCAAGTTATGCAGAAAAACTAGTGGGACGTTGTGATTTTAAAACATTCGGATTGTCATGCGTACCTTTAAGATAATTTATAATACAGATTCCATGAAATTAATAAGTAAGTTGAACAAGGGAAAGATTGTTATTTGTTTTGTTGCAATTACCAGCTTGTCAAGTTATCCGTTCACAAAGTAACATTTTAATCTAAAGGTGTCCTAACGGAAATATACGGATATTTTGTTTATTCCTGGGGATACAATTTTGCATAATTATTTGTAATTATCACATGTTTCGTATATGCTTTGTAATGTATTTAGCCATGGTACTATGTTTAGTGCTAATTACTGATTAAACATTTTGACTTGACTTGTCATGTTTTATCAAGAGAAAAATAACACAATACAATGACAGTTTATTCAGCATGGCTGTGATAAACTTTTACTGAAGTATCAAATTACCCAGCTGCAGTAGAGACAAATAATGTATGTGGTTGCTGTATAGGTACATGTAATTGCTCAATTACAGTTGCTGCCACGCGAATTACGACTAATCACACTCAACGCGGGGATTTTATCTCACCGCGGACACACTGATTTTGTCCCCGCGATCGGCGGACCGTCCACTCAACGCGGGGACGATAACTTTTGACCACCGCGACCCAATCACCGTGATTCGTCGTGATCCGTTTTGATTCGCACACCGTTTACCCGGTGTGAAATCGCAGGCCATCCCCGCAATTTACCTTCAGTATCAATGTACACTTCTGCTGTCAATTTACTGCATTATTATTCAATAACTATTAAAAAATCGAAGCAGAAGACAATTTTATTTTGTTTTTGAAAAATTCAAATGCCCGGATAATGTATTCACGATAGTTATATGGCGGTTCCTATTACCGACTTTGCGGTGACTGAACATAAAATTCAATTAGTAATTCTTATACTGAACTGAACATTAGAATTATATTTTTAATTAATCGTTATTTGTAACACATTTTACTATTCTGCTGTTGATTATTAATACATTGATGGGTTCTTTAGTCAGAAATAATCTGAAAAAATTGTAAAGAATTCCGGGTCATAAACCCGTTATTAGTGCCGCCTTGTTAATAGGTACACACATCGCAAAGGATTGTGGGTAGCCGATTTATGTCCGGTGAAGAGAAATGCGACTTTTTGACAACAAAAACGAAAAATATGTTATTAAATGCATTAAAAGTTTGAAATACGTATTGCTTTCGAAATTTATTCATTGTATTTATCAGTTTTATTACATTTTTTTATTGATCCCTGCTCTAATTTCCCCCGCATTCCCCCGCGAACCTATCACAGAGAATCGCGGTGATTGCTTTCTTTCGAGACTGGATTTTGCAATCGTGGCGATTTTTACGGTCGCGGGGAATCCCCGCGATATTTCGGGTGACAATCCGTGGTACGATCGCGGGATTTGTGACTTCGGTTGAAAAACAGCCGCAGGGATGCTGCGAAAAAGTCGTAATCCGCGTGGCAGCAACTGTATAAGCTTGTCAACTTGTACTGCTTTTAAATCTAAGCATACCAGGAAAATATCAGTGCATATTATAATTAATGTAATGTTGTCTGCTGCTACAATAGTGGACTGAATTGGCATTTTTGCTTCAATTGTTATTAATTCTTAAACTTCAATAAATATTTTTCTATGTACAGGTGACCATGTAGGGTAAAGTGATCGAAAGTCGGAAACCTTTGTAAAGAATGACACAGATATACAACATCACGGGATAATTTATTTTGGTTTCGGTTTAAATCAATATGGCAGTATCTCGTGGGATTATCCCACTTGTTTACATGTGTTTTACATATGTTTTGCATGTAGAAAGAGCATGTTATAAGGCAAAACAGTACCCTACCCCATGAATGATATGGAGTCGGGACGATTTTGATCATGAGTCGGACACTGTGTTTTTGTGAGAATATAGAAGAATGGGTCAATTGTTGACATTATGGTACAAATGGATGATCATTCTGTTTTCTTTTAAGTTGTATGTTAATTTCATCGAACATGTGACACATGATGAAACTACATGACGGTATACGGGTTCACTCGATTCGATTGTAAGTCTCGATATCAAGGAAATACAGGTTTTCATTTCATATACCTCCTTTGCAATCATACTGGAAACCAGCAATATTGTATATCAAGTTCTTGCTTCATTCCAGTGGTTACACTGAACATCAAACTGGTTCCCTGTTGCTTCATGTACATCTGTGCCAACTTAAAAACAGTAACAAATCGGGCAAAATTGTCCGACTCAATATCAAGTCCGACTAAAGATCACTTTACCCTAATGTACTGATGTAGTCTTTTATTTGGAGCTAAAACATATAATCCAAAAAGCAATACTATTGGGTTAATTGCTTGACCCAGGGTCAAGGGTCAGTTCAGTGGCTGGAAGTTCTTAAAGTAACAATACTTATGTCCAGTGAGTTTAGATATGAAATCTGTAACACTACTTCACAATGTTATATTGAAGACAGTACATGTATTTAAGAGACCACTGACCTTGACACAGGGTCAGTTGGAGGTTGAAAAGCACTGGAATAAGAAGGACAATGACAAGGAGGTTAAATATGAAATTAGACACACTCTACTCCAAAGAACAAAAACATTATAAGAATTAACGCAAACTTAACCAAAATCTTAATGCTAACATATTGCATTGTAACTTTCTTGTCCTTGGGAGTAGAATGTTGAAATTCCATATATGACCTCCTGGTCATTGTCCTTCTTAATGCCAATAACTTCCAGCCCTCCAACTGACCCTGGGTCGGAGTCAAGGTCACTTAACTACATGTACCGTCAATATCTGCGCTAAAATTTGTTGACGGTACATGTATTTAAATGACATTGACTCGGACCCAGGGTCAGTTGGAGGGCTGGTAGTTATTGGCATTAAGACGGACAATGAGCAAGAGGTTATATATGACATTTGAACATTTCCAAGGACAAGAAAGTTATAATACAACATGTTGACGCTGTCGAGCCGCCAACATTAGCGGTGCCTATGTCTCGCATTTTTTCAAAAGGCGAGACAATTATATCAGTGATATTTATTATGTTTGTTTTTTATTTTCATTTGATATAGCTGCATCCCTGACATGGATTCCTGGTAAAGCTTTCTAAGAAATAACAGCTCACAATGTTCTGTATTTACTGTATGTCATGTCAAAGTGCGTAGACAGCAGCCATTATTACATTATTACTGTAAGTGTACAGTGCCCTGCAACATTTCCATGAGACAATTATACACCCCTATAGCTGACTGGTGTCTTAATATCTACAGCTGTCCACCCACACCCAAGCCGCGCTCCCCCCCCCCCCCCCCCCCCCCTACCAACCCCACCCCACCCCAATAATACCACCCAACCACCCAGTCTTTGAATTAAAATTTTCGAGTCACTAGCCCAAATTCTTATATACTGAATAAAAACCCATACATTTTCCTTTAGCCCGACTACATAAATGAAAAAAAAATCACTAGCCGGAATGACAGTTTACTAGCCCCGGGGTTAGGGCTAGAGGGTTAATTCGAAGACTGATACCACACAACCGGTGTCTTAATATCTGAAGTTGTCCACCCACATTGTCATGCAATAACACCACCTACCCTGCAATAACACCACCCTGCCATGCTATAACACCACCCTACAGGTGTCTTAATAACTGCAGTTGCCCACCCACATTGTCATGTATTAACACCAACCCAGCTGCCATGTAATAACACCATCCTGCCATGCAATAACACCACCCTACAGGTATTTTAATATCTAAAGTTGTTGACTGTAGAATATATTTGTTTTTGAATGGATATTCTGATATTCGTTTAAGTCCAGGGCCGTCTATCTGCCGTCTTTGCGTCCCCAAGTATGTTTTTTACCCCCATTTCAGACTCAAAATTCCCCCCTGAAAAAAGAATAAAATAAAAAAAATAAAAAATATTCTGGTATGTAAAATATTGAGTACGAACTTTATTTAATAATACAAATAAACCATGTAGACTATTTAAAACAATGATTATAATCAAAATTAATTTCCCCTTTCCTGTAAAAGCACGCTAAAATTCCCCACCCAAGGGTATGGGTCGCAGTCCCCCAAAACAGATTGACAGCCCTGAAGTCAACTCGTGGGATGATACTACAGAGGAAGCAATCTCAGAGGGAGATGAGATGAAGAATGAAGTTTTCCCATCAGACATGCCTCAGCTAGGGAGCGAACCCACGAGGGGCAGCAGACATGCCTCGGCAGCAGACATGCCTCAGCTAGGGAGCGAACCCACGAGGGGCAGCAGACATGCCTCAGCTAGGGAGCGAACCCACGAGGGCCACAGACATGCCTCAGCTAGGGAGCGAACCCACGAGGGGCAGCAGACATGCCTCAGCTAGGGAGCGAACCCACGAGGGGCAGAGAATGCAGCTCTAAAGCGAAGGCCATATCCACTGAGCTACTGCAAGACTATATGTATAGCTGGAAAATGATCAAACTAAAATAAACAGCAGAAGATCTCTTCACCATGAAGGCACAATGATGTAGGTAGAACAGAGTAATCTGGTACATGCTTAATGCCAACCCTGACGGCCTCCAAGATAAGCCAGAGGATATTTGCAACAACATATCAGTCTTGTCATGAGGTGGATACAAATTACAACAATACAGCCATACAGCTTTGGATAAATAAAGGCAGCTTGTTGGCCTTGATGGAATCGTGATGATTCTAGGGTGTGTGTTCTAAACAAAGCCAGCTATAATACATAATGGTCATCATACACAGATCCAGGAGTTTTCAAAATGGGGCCAGTTGTTATTTCCTTCTTCATTCTGTATTTCTTTTTTTTCTGTCTTTCTTCCAGGACCCCACCTGAGATTTGAAGGAAAAGAAGAAGAAAAAAAAATAGCAGAAAGACAGAATGAACGAACGAACGAACGAACGAACGAACGAGCGAGCGAGCGAACAAACGAATGGTGTTTAGGGGCATATCAACCTAGTTGTGTCGACATGCTGTAATTAATTAATTATTCATTCATTCATATTCGTCCATTCATTCAATCTCTTTTGATTACTCAAATCTCAAATGGGGTCCTGGATACCCTTTCCCCACCCACGTCAAATCCACTACTGCTTGTTCTCTCACAATGTTATAGAGCATGTGGGGGTGATATGTCAAGTTAATACATGGCCTCAATGACAGGTGGGTGTAGTAGAAAACAGGATCTATCTCTGATTAGCAGGAAATCAGCAGCAACAGAACAACAAAGTATTCTACTTCACTTACAAGTGTGCCAGTGAAATGAAATCTGGCAGTGAAATTAAATATATGCTAATAACAAGAGGTCAAAGACCCTGAAGCGCTCTTCTGTAAGAAACACTGGATTGATCTCACCACTAAAGTTCCAGAACTAGAACTGCTGGAAGCCCCTACTGATAAACTAGCAACCCCTCACCCCCACCCCCCTCTTACACTGAACAAGGTTTTTCATTATCAAATTATGGTGACCTTGACCTTAAACCTATTAACCAAGGACAGTCTATCGAGTGTGGCTACAATTCTTGAAGAGTTACAGAGTGTACAAAGTTTTTTCATTATCAAGTCATAGTGACCTTGGCCTTAAACATATTGACTCGAAAATGTATAGGGGTCAATTTCTCTCACCATGGACAATCTACCTCTGTAAAGTTTCTGGAGTGAGGGCTGTATGGACAATCTACATTTAAAGTTTCTGGAGGAGGAGGCTGTATGGAACAATCTACATTTAAAGTTTTCAGGAGTGAGGGTGGACAATCTACCTGTAAAGTTTCAGGAGAAGTCTTAACCCTTAACCCACTAAGCACGACTTTAATAATAGCCTTTGCACGATTGTAAACCCAGATCAGTATATGAGTTACTCGCAGGCAGATCGGGGTTTACAATTACTCGCAGGCTGATCAGTGTTTACAATTACTCGCAGGCTGATCGGGGTTTACAATTACGCGCAGGCTGATCTGGGTTTACAATTACTCGCAGGCTGATCGGGGTTTACAATTACTCGCAGGCTGATCTGGGTTTACAATTACTCGCAGGCTGATCGGGGTTTACAATGTCCAGCTGTTGATCAGTCATTTTCCTCAAAACAACCCTTTGTCACATAAAAGGAATAGTCTTAATTCAAAGAAAGATTGGGACTATTCCTTTTATGTTTTATTCAAAGAAAGATTGGACCGAAGCATTGTGGTGTAGTGGTTATAGCGTCTGCCTTGCATTCGGGAGGTCGTGGGTTCGAGTCCCCTGACCGCGTCATACCAAAGACTTTAAAAATGGAGTAGTCACTTGTAACCCTTGCCTGACGAGCAAATAATGGGTAGTGCTGCGACTGATTGACCAGTGTCAGAATAATGTGACTGGGTGGGTGGGGGTATCATGTCTACTACGGCGTGGTATTCCAGTGTGGCAGCACTATAAAGAAACCATTGAGTTCGCTGCTTCAAGTAGACATATCATCACATCACACAACAACACACAGATAAAAGTCCAGACATTGTGCCTATAATCGTCGGGTAGGACGCCTGTCGTAGGTGGAGGGACTATAATCCTTAGAAATACACACACACACACAAAGAAAGATTGGTCCATTATATATTTGTAGCGGGTTAATGGTTAATAGATAGTTATAGAGCGGACAAGGTTGTGTCTACAAAAGACAAATGGATGGACGAACAGATTGAATCCAGTATACCGGTAGCCCATTAAACTTAATTTCGTCAGAGTATATAAATGCAATAAATTATGTCCTACAGAATATAATACTCAAAATGTGCTAAGGATCATTTTGCTGTCTAAATTTCTTGCTGAAATAAATAGCATTATTTCTATTTTACATGGAATTATTTAAGGCAGTGTATGTGTATGGTCATGTGATCTCATGACTTGATTCAAATTGTGGAATTGTTGAAGTATCAATGAAATTAATATCGTTATTGTGAATTAATTGCTAATAAAATTATATGGAAGAATAAAAGTGATCCTTAGCAATATATACATACACAGTCTTCAGTAATAAAGAAACACTTTATATTTAAATATATGTAATATATATGCATCAGTTAAGTACCAAAAGGAGCCAAGAGTCTTTATTTTAAATGCCTTTATACTTTTGTTGGCAGTAGCCCTCTAAAATTATATAGGAACCACTCTAATCTATCTCTGACTTCTCTGTAAGACATAGGAACCTCTCTAATCTATCTCTGACTTCTCTGTAAGACAATTTAGTATTGATTTCTAATCCATACAACTTTTCTCAGAATTATTTGCCAATTCCCTGATGCAGCTCACGATCAGAGTCTGCTGATGCTTGTCAATTCTCTGATGCAGCTCACGATCACAGTCTGCTGATGCTTGTCAGTTCTCTGATGCAGCTCACTATCACAGTTTGCTGATGCTTGTCAGTTCCCTGATGCAGCTCACGATCACAGTCTGCTGATGCTTGTCAGTTCTCTGATGCAGCTCACGATCAGAGTCTGCTGATGCTTGTCAATTCTCTGATGCAGCTCACGATCACAGTCTGCTGATGCTTGTCAATTCTCTGATGCAGCTCACGATCACAGTCTGCTGATG
Organism: Cyrtodaria siliqua; assembly: GCA_037043455.1. Classification (NCBI taxonomy): domain Eukaryota; kingdom Metazoa; phylum Mollusca; class Bivalvia; order Adapedonta; family Hiatellidae; genus Cyrtodaria; species Cyrtodaria siliqua. The sequence continues at coordinate 328,511 of JAWPHD010001175.1, forward strand.
CTTGTCAATTCTCTGATGCAGCTCACGATCACAGTCTGCTGATGCTTGTCAGTTCTGTGATGCGGCTCACGATCAGAGTCTGCTGATGCTTGTCAGTTCTCTGATGCAGCTCATGATCAGAGTTTGCTGATGCTTGTCTATTCTCTGATACAGCTCACGATCAGAGTCTGCGGATGCTTGTCAGTTCTCTGATGCAGCTCATGATCAGAGTTTGCTGATGCTTGTCTATTCTCTGATACAGCTCATGATCAGAGTCTGCAGATGCTTGTCAATTCTCTGATGTAGCTCACGATCAGAGTCTGCTGATGTTTGTCAGTTCTCTGATGCAGCTCATGATCAGAGTCTGCTGATGCCTGTCAATTCTCTGATGCAGCTCACGATCAGTCTGCTGATGCTTGTCAATTCTTTGATGCAGCTCACGATCAGAGTCTGTTGATGCTTATCAATTCTCTGATGCAGCTCACGATCAGAGTCTGCTGATGCTTGCCAATTCTCTGATGCAGCTCATGATCAGTCTGCTGATGCTTCAATTCTCTGATGCAGCTCATGATCAGTCTGCTGATGCTTGTCAATTCTCTGATGCAGCTCACGGTCAGAGTCTGCTGATGCTTGTCAATTCTCTGATGCAGCTCACGATCAAATTCTGCTGATGCTTGTCAATTCTGTTTGCCAAATTCAATGTATGTTAAAAAGCACTTGAGACTATAAAACATATAATTATGACATAAACATATAATTATGACATAAACATAGAATTATGACATAATTATAAGTAATTATTAGAATGAAAACAAATGCAAGTGACACTTTCTTCTCTAGGGTAATTATGTTTTTAACACTACCCACACTTAACTACCCTCACTTAATTGAGTCTACTCATGCGTATATTATACATAATTATGTGATAATAATGCAATAATCCATAGTAACATGCAGTATGAAGGTTGAACTTGAAGGTAGAGTTCAACAACTCCACAAAGTATCCAGTTTTTCAAACCTAAGTAATGAATTATAGCAACTACTATACTCAGTTGTCAAAGAAACTGGACACTTTGAACATTTTACTTTACACCCTATCCTCCTTATCAAGCGACAGTCCCTTAATGATTCGACCTATTGAAAAACAAATGACAACATGATATTGGCAATGGAATGATAAAAGCTTTGGTACCAAACATGGCATATTTATTTTGAAATTTGTCAATTTAATTCTAGAACAACTTTATACAATTAAATCTAAACAAACCTCAGTGTCCACTTTCTTTTGCAACTCAGTATAGTATTGGATGGCTTCTAGCAATAAAGGAATAAATACAAAGAATTGGGTTGAACTGGTTAACAGAAAAAGGTTATAGGGCGCAAACAGGAATGGACATTCCAGGCTCACTCTCCATTTACATCGGGATAAAAATATGCAGAAATATAGTCTGTAAAATAAGAAATGTACCAAAAATGATTATTCAAGTTGTAAACCGGAATATACATACGTCTATTAAAATGAATATATCATTGAAATGATACACATTTTATACATTCAAATCCAAGACCTTTTTTTTTAAACTGAAGCCAAAAACAACAGAGAAATGATATCACAAATCAGATGGGGTTATTACTGAAAACGTGCAGAACTGTATAATAACGGCAGATTTACTCAATGTTGAATGTAATGCCTACTTTTTACAAGGACCCTTGGGTAGTTTGTAATATTCATTCTCTATCATGTTTCATTCGAATTAAATACGGTTTTCGGGTTTAACTTGTTTGAAAGTGCCTCTATCTTGTCATATATTTTACAAAATGCATTGTGTCTCATTAATTATTAAAACTTTTGCACAGTTTTAACACTTATAACCCCTAGGTCATTTACGATATAATTTCTCTGTCAATGTATTCTCGAGTTTAATAAAGTTTCTGCTTTTAAAGTAACACAAATGTATGTTTCCCGCGGTACACGATTTATAACACTACAATGTATGTTTCCCGCGGTACACGATTTATAACACTACAATGTATGTTTCCCGCGGTACACGATTTATAACACTACAATGTCTATTCCAATGTCTTAAAGATAAATACAAAGATTTATTACACATTTATTCAAACATAAATCATCAGCCTATAATGTTTTGTATTCCAAAAATCGATAATCTCTAAATAAATAAATGCCTATTGATGGAGTTCCAACTGAGAACAAACACTTCGGAACGACGGACGGACATGGCTAACACTATATGACCCTCACCGTTCGTTGATGGGGGCATAAAAATACAGTAAAACAGTCATTTAATAATTGTATCTTTAATACTGTTCTCAGTACATGAATGTCAATAAAGACATTTTAAAGCATTTCGGTTTTTTCCCTTTTTTTTCTTTTTTTTTCTTTCAATTGGGAATTTTTGTCTCAAAATTGGGAAAGAAAGATATGTATTGGCATTGGGAATATAGCCCAATAACGGCTATAATAGCAGCCCCAAAACAGGAGGTTGTTTTTAGTAAACTTCCCCACTACGGAAAAGGCCATAAATCCGCAAAAAATCATTCACGTGGCTTGGTAACGGTGGTACTGAACACCCTTGCCAAGTTTAGTCGAAATCCGGCTAGGGTTTCAAGAGAACTAGTCCGGAAAATGTTTGTATATTAAAACCTTTAAAGGGCCATAACTTCTCCAAAATATATTTAACATGGCGAAGATATGCATAACTAAGTTTGGTAGATCATCCTTGCCATTAGCTTCATTGAAATCTGGCCAGGGGATCAGGAGAACTAGTCCGGACAAAATTTATGTATTAAAGCATTTAAAGGGCCATAACTCTGCCAAAAAATCATTCAACCAGAACACAGCAATGATATGTGCAACTATACTTGGTACAGTTTAAATCCGGCCAGCGGTTCAGGACAGCTAGTCAGGAAAACGTTTGTGTATTAAAACCTTTAAATGGCCAGAACTCCACCAAAAGTCATTCAACTGGAACACGGCGACAACATGCACAACTAGGCTTGCAGGGCTCCGGAAATATGGTTGCCCGATGCCCCGGGCAAGTGGATTTTGAGTGCGGGCAGGTGACCTTTTACAAATTGATTGTCCGTCACTTGCCCGATGGACGTTTCAGCATTAGATAAACAAGAGGTCAATGACCTTGAAGCTCTGCTGATTGATTTTGATTTCAGGAAGTTGTCGCTACAAACTTGTTTTTTGAAAATCTATTTTTAGCCGTGGTGGCCATCTTGAATTTCCGGCCGACCTGAAATTTTGCTAGGATCAATAAGACATCAAGAGCAACATTCCTGTGAAGTTTCATGAAAAACCGTCAAGTAGTTTCAGGAGTAGTCGCTACAAGTTTTCATTATATAACTCTATGTAAACAAAGATGGCCGCTGACAGCCATGTTTAACATTGAATCAAAATAATGTACGACTCGGATAACCATCATGTCATGCTGATCATTTTAGAAAAAGTCCCATATCAATATCTCTTATAGTTTTCAAGAAGTAGTCGCTACACACTTATTTTTAAAAAATCTATTTTTAGCCATGGCGGCCATCTTGAATTTCCGGCCGACCTGAAATTTTGCTAAGATCAATTAGACATCAAGAGCAACATTCGTGTGAAGTCTCATGAAAATCCATCAAGTAGTTTCAGAGGAGTAGTCGCTACAAGTTTTCATTATATAACTCTATGTAAACAAAGATGGCCACTGGCAGCCATGATTAACGTCGAATCAAAATAATGTTCGACTCGAATAACCATCATGTCATGCTGATCATTTTAGAAAAAGTCCCATATAGTTTTCAAGAAGTAGTCGCTACAAACTTATTTTTTTTAAATCTATTTTTAGCTATTTTTTGAATTTCTGGCCGATCTGAAATTAGACATCAAGAGCAACATTCCTGTGAAGTTTCATGAAAATCCGTCAAGTAGTTTCAGAGGAGTAGTCGCTACAAGTTTTCATTATATAACTCTATGTAAACAAAGATGGCCGCTGACAGCCATGTTTAACATCGAATCAAAACGATTTTTGACAAGGACCAACATCATGTCATGCTGCTCATTTTAGAAAAAGTCCCATATCAATATCACTTATAGTTTCCAAGAAGTAGTCGCTACAAACTTGTATTTTAAAACTCTATTTTTAGCTTTGGCGGCCATCTTGGATTTCACTTCAACATGAATTTTTGCTAGAATCAACTAGACTTTATGGGCAACATTTCTGTAAAGTTTCATGAATATCCATCCAGTAGTTTCAGAGGAGTAGTCGCTACAAATAAACAAAGACGGACGGACAGACGGACGGACGGACGCCGCACCACGGCATAAGCTCTGCTGATCTCTGATCAGTCGAGCTAAAAATCAAGAGAAAATTTTCTTTGACTGTGAGGTTTGCCGATAATTGCGTAGGAATTAACCACCCCTATTTCTTTCAGCAATGTTACAGTAAACTCAGGTATAATTTTATTTTGCCTAACAGTGGAGCGCTGTGGTCTATTGGTAGAGCGTTGGACCCATGATCCAAATGTCGTGGGTTCAATCCCATCCATAACCATATGTGTTGTGTCCCTGAGCAAGACACTTTATCTGCATTGATTAGTACTGGTTCTACCCAGGAAGACAATCAAGAAGTACCTTAGAAGCAAATCGCTTGCAACAGGTATAGAATACAGTAAGAATTAACTACACTTGGTACTGATCATTCCTGCAAAGTTCCGTTGTAATCCAGCCAAGGGTTCAGGAGAACTAGTGCAGAAAAAAATTGTGTATTTAAACCTTTAAAGGGCAATATCTCTCGACCAAAAATCATTCAACCGGAACACAGCGACGATATGCACCACTAAGCCTGGTGTACTAATCATCCCTGCAAAGTTTCGTTGAAATCCAGCCAGGGGTTCAGGAGAACTAGTACTGTCCAGACAAAGTTTGTGTACTAAAACCTTTAAAGGGCCATAACTCCGCCAAATCATTCAACCGGAACACAGTGATGATATGTACAACTAGGCTTGGTACTGATCATCCCTGCAAATTTTCATTGAAATCTGGCAAGAGGTTAAGGAGAACTAGTCCGGACAAGGTCTGTGTACTAAAACCTTTTAAGGGCCGTAACTCTGCCAAAAATCATTCAACTGGAACATGGCGATGACATGCATAACTAGGCTTGGTACTGATAATCCCTGCAAAGTTTCGTCCAAATCCAGCCATGGGGTTCAGGAGAACTAGTCCGGACATAGTTTTGTGTACTAAAACCTTTAAAGTGCCATAACTCTGCCAAAAATCATTCAACCGGAACAAGGAGATGAGACATGCATAACTAGGCTTGGTACTGATCATCCCTGCAAAGTTTCGTTGAAATCTGGACAGGGGTTAAGGAGAACTAAACTGGAGAAAGTCTGTGTACTAAAACCTTTAAAGGGCTATAACTCCGCCAAAAATCACTCAACTGAAACACGGCGATGATATGTACAACTAGGCTTGGTACTGATCATCCCTGCAAAGTTTCGTTGAAATCCAGCCAGGTGTTCAGGAGAACTAGCCCGGACAAGGTTTGTGACATACAGACGACAGACGGCAGACAGACAAGACAGACATCACAAAAACAATATAAAGTGGGGAAGAGATAAAAAAAAAAAAACTGTAACCTGGTAATAGAGTTTTAAATGAGTGATTCCCAGTTTGTAATTGTGTATAAATTGATTAAAAGAAGTATGTATTACTCCAAAAAAGTGAAACAGGTTCACTATGATCTTCTTGTTGAGATTTTGAAAAACAAGTTGTACATCTTGAAATTTGTTGCAGTAGGACCATTTGGTATAAATGTTTACTGTACCATACCCACTCACACTCCTCCGTTCACCTCTCTACCCACCACAATATGAACTTGACGCTGTGAATACCGAGTAATGGCCTGATATAAGGAGACGTTGAATAGTCTAGCGAGCTGTCCTTCTGCCATCTCTTGTTTATAAGTGCAGTTAAGGACATCATTCCCCACAGCTACATTTATCAAGACGTGTCCCATTTCCCTGACTGACTCGCCATACACCAATGCATCTTTGATTTAGAAACTCCCCACTGAATTATAAACCATAACAATATCCCCAGATCAAACAGTTCAGACAAGGTCTATATAGCCAACATCCATTAATCTGGAAAATATAATTGTTTCTACCAGTTAAATTTGCATGCCAATGTCTTTCTGAATTTATAATGCAATGCATAATGTAACTCCATGACCTACTTAAAGCCAGTGTAACCTAGTCTACATTTGAAAAGTCGAGGCCGACAATGAAACAATGTTGGTTGGCTGTTTGAAAAACGGCCATACCCAAAACTTGTTATAGCAATTCTAGATCAATAAATATACTTGTTGCTTTCTAAAATCAGGGCTTCCGTTAACGGGCATATGGCCGTAAATTATGTCCAAAAATCGTAGTTGTAAGGCAAAAATTAACATCAAAGGCGTACGGTGTACTTCCAAAAACTTCAAAGTATGCCGCGATTCTTTACTACCAACGTCCCATAATTTGTAAATTACCGATTATAGCCCCGCCCATCTAATCTAATTTCATTTGAGACAGCCATGGTAACAAGTTGTAAAGCAATTAAAACTCAGTGGAGCCTGTAATTGACAAGTAAAACCGGTTTTGTCCAGTTTTATCAAGGGTCACGTGGCTGGTGTGAGGAGAGAGTATTAATTAGATGACTGACCTAGCCACCGCATAATCTCATCGTCAAATTGCTTAATTTATATTCATTAACTAAAAAGTTGAAACTTCTTTCACAAACAGCTTATAGTTTTAGGCTTTTTCTGTTATATTTTTATGTCAATTTTCTATGTATAAATTTATCAAAGTTACAGAGAAACAAAGTATTGATAGACAGACAACATTTAATAATCTCTAACCTAGGAGAAAGAACTCTTCACGAATGAAGACGTAAACATGGAAGTAAAATTATCACTGGCAAAAACGACTGATTGCTTTCATAATAAATTAAAGAAACTCTTACATTTACTTCTACACTTGACAGTTTTACTTATCATTCATTAATGTATGCCAATTTAAAAGCTTTCCTGGACTGTGGAATTAAAAACTGTTTGCAAAATGTAATTCACTGTATAAAACCTATGGGGTATGGCACGCAAAAGCAAATTAGGTGTTTTAGTTTGAAACTCTTTTTCTTTAACAATTAAAGAACAAATCCCCCACCCCCAGGTGGAATCACTGGCTCAAAGACCTCCCCCCCACCCCACCCCCACGCCCACTCCCTGTTTATTTAATGATGTCATCCAATATTTTCTTTTATACACATATATATGATTATAAATATCCTTTTTTTTTTTAACAATTAAAGAACAAATCCCCCCACCACCACGCAGAATCACTGACTCAAAGACTGAGTATGAATGTCATGCCCAAACACTGGAACTTCCTAAATTTTTACAATGAAATTCCAAATTTGATGTACAGGAAGTTCGAACTTCCTTAATTTGAACCTTAGTGGTAGCCCTGCTAAAATATAGCTCTTCATAATATGTTTATTTTCAAGATGACCGGAGATGATGAAGACACTGTGTGGGGTAATAGTGTGTAAAATTACCATCAAACTATAAATAAACCATCTGGCCCAGAACACAATCCATGTTGTGCACAGGCACAGTGTTCACGGGACACAGCGTAATAGTACAGTAGTTCACACTTTCCATAAATAAACCATCTGGCCCTGGACACAATCCATGTTGTGCACAGACACAGTGTTCATGGGACACAGTGTAATGGTACATTAGTTCACATGTTCTATAAATAAGACATTTGGCCCTGGACACAATCCATGTTGTGCACAGGCACAGTGTTCATGGGACACAGCGTAATAGTACAGTAGTTCACACTTTCCATAAATAAACCATCTGGCCCTGGACACAATCCATGTTGTGCACAGGCACAGTGTTCATGGGACACAGTGTAATGGTACATTAGTTCACATGTTCTATAAATAAAACATTTGGCCCTGGACACAATCCATGTTGTGCACAGGCACAGTGTTCATGGGACACAGCGTAATGGTACATTAGTTCACATGTTCTATAAATAAAACATTTGGCCCTGGACACAATCCATGTTGTGCACAGGCACAGTGACACAGCGTAATGGTACATAAGTTCACATGTTCTATAAATAAAACATTTGGCCCTGGACACAATCCATGTTGTGCACAGGCACAGTGACACAGCGTAATGGTACATTAGTTCACACATTCTATAAATAAACCATCTGGCCTGTTCATGGGACACAGCGTAATGGTACATTAGTTCACATGTTCTATAAATAAAACATTTGGCCCTGGACACAATCTGGACACAATCTGTGTTGTACACAGGCACCGTGTTCATTGGACACAGCGTTATAGTACATTAGTTCACACATTCTATAAATAAACCATCTGGCCCTTTACACAATCCATGTTGTGCACAGGCACAGTGTTCATGGGACACAGCGTTATAGTACTGGGACACAGCGTTATAGTACATTAGTTCACACATTCTATAAATAAACCATCTGGCCCTGGACACAATCTGTGTTGTGCACAGGCACAGTGTTCATGGGACACAGCGAATAGTACATTAGTTTACATGATTTTTCATGAGGTGGTATTGAAGTTATTTCTTTGGCACAGTTATATTCAATTGATTGCATTGCATAATTCATTAAGTTGTACACTTCCAGTAACTTCATTAACATTAGTTCACATACCACGTGTTGAAACTATATATATATATTTGGCAGTTTGCCAAGTTTAATTCTATTATATAGAGTGGATTGCAGTGCCCCAGATAACTTTTGGACATATTGGGTATTTCACTCATGAAATTAAAATTAATTGAGCGAATTTCAAATTTTCTAAAATAATAGGGTGATTTGGAGATCAAATGTAAAACAAGCAAGGCAACTTACCCATCTTTATGTGAGCTTTATTGACCTGTTAGTCATGGCAGTGGTTTGTCAATGATTAATCATTATTAATGATTAATTTCCAACTTCCAACCATGGGAATGATTTTTACCAAATTCGTAGGTTTTAATTGTCAGCTTGTTACCGTCATGTTTTTTTCTGAAACGAGGGACTTTCCACGGCTTCAACATATTGAAATAATATGTCAGAATGGATGCTCTTTACTATCGCCGTCGGTGAATGTTCATTTTTGGCTTGAAAAAAGTTAAGGATAGTGGGATTATTTCTTAACGGTAACTCGCTTGTCGGTTTACGTCCCCGTTTCGACATTTTAATCGTCTGCACAATGCAAACGCTTTCAAAAGTAAACAAGAAAGTGCCCAGATGACTACACAATAGTATAGACTGGTACAATGTACATATTCAACTATATAGCGTTCTCTTTTATTGCTCCACTTTATCGATAATAATATAACGTCTCATTTACACCGAAAGTAAAATCTGCTTTTTGTAAATATTGGAACACGCACGAAAACATCAACCATTTAAACATTTTGACTGTCGATCCCTCGAAAAATTAAAATGTTTGAGTGAAAAGGAAGTTGCTTGCGTATCTGGTACGCATGTCAGGGAAATTAATTGGGTATTTGGCAATTTTAATAGAGTGAAATACGCAGATACGCTGCTTATCTGGGGCATTGGGATTGTGTAATTCCCAAGCTTTAACCCTTACCCTGCTATGAATGTATAATGGACTGTCCCTTCTTTGCATTTGGACCATTCCATTTATGTTACAAAGTGGGGTTTTGGTTAAATGACTGATAAGCAGCCAGACAGTGTAAACCCTGATCAGCGAGTAACTCGAGTTACTTGCAGGCTGATCTGGGTTTACATTGGATGCAAAGTCCATTGTAGTCGCCCTTAGCAGGCTAAGAGTTAAGGCTCTCAAATTCTTTGCAACTGTATCATTTTACATTTTAATAAGCATATTTTGTCTTCTATTTTATAAGGTTTTACTGACTTCAGAATAAAAGAATCATCAACCTATAAAATATATTTTTTAAGGAATTTAATTGGGTATTATGGCTCACTTACACAATTTAAATTACATCAAAATTAAGAATGCACATAGAACCTTCCCACCTGCAGCAAATGAGTGTTGGTGTCTCACTTTCGCCACTGAGTTTATTTGGTGACACCCTGGGCAAACCACCTACACTCCTTAGCCTCGTCCTATGATGTTGACCGGACGGTCTTGTGTATATCAAAGTAGAACTCTGAGCTTGTTAGATTCTGTTGATAGTAAAAGTAGGGCAAGGCTCCTGCATTCCTATGTATCCTTCCCCTCCCTGACGAAGTAGAGCAGGGCTCCTGCATTCCTATGTATTGTATTGGGGTTTTAAGGCACACCAACACAAGAAAGGTTATATGGTGCCTAAAAGGCATGAACATGCCAGGCTCATCCTTCATGTACATCGAGATAAAATATGGAAAATGGGCCTAGAACCTTCTCACCCTGAACTGCAGAGTTGCTGCAAATTCTATCGTAGAAACTCCATTTACGCTGGAGCAACATTTATTGTTTTTCTGCCACTGCTCTTTTGATGTGAGCGAGATGGCACCTGAAACAATGCAGGGATCATGATGAAGACCTTTAATGAACGTGAACAAAAAATGATAAAATGAACATGAATTTGGGGGGATTCTACCCCTCTGCCTACCTGCCTAACCCTCCAAAGGAATCTGCAGTGGCCCTATTCTTTGCCCCCTTGACCAAACGGGGGCCTCCAGGAACCATACGGGGGGGCCCATTCCTATGTATCCTTCCCCTCCCTGAGGAAGCTCGAAATGACCCAAGATAATGAGTTGATCAGCCATAAAACAACAGTTCAACTTGGCTCACTCAGGCCCAGCTGGTAATAATAGTAACCCAAATATTTAAACCCCAGCGTCCAGTAGAACTACCACCCTTATGTATACATTGTAGCCAGTTAGTATTGACAAGGGTTTCAGCATTCTGACCAATCACTGATCTTATTTTTCCAGGTAAGCTATTAACAGATGCACCAAGATTCAAAAATTGACAGTTCAAAAGAAAAGTTTTGTTCTAGAAAGTATAGAAAATAAGTACATTATATAATTATTTTGATATATATATCTGTATAAAGTAATGTTCAGTGTATTTACATGCCAAATTTTATGGTTTAAAAATGCTTTATTATTTAGAAATTCGTGATTAAACCATTCTGAGCAGCTTTATGCAAATAATGATCAGAAATGTTTCTCTGGGGCCATTTTGGGTTTTTTATACTCAACCTGCCTTTAAAGCAACCCAAAGCTGCAGATATATTAGAAAAAAATAATATAATGAAGTGCATAATTACCTAATTATACAAACTGTACACAATTACTGAATGTGTGAAATTGTTTGCAAAGAAAATGTATTGACAGGATAAAATTAAACTGTTTTAAGAGTAAACGTACACTCAACTTTAAAAATCTTTCTTCGAGAAATAAGTATTAAGCTGTAGTGCTGTAAGATACATTCTTTCTTTTTTGTATCATTCCTCGGCTACATTTTTATCGACCTATCTAGTATAATACAAACAAGTGCAATACATTACAATATTATCTAAAGTTTGCATCAACATTTGAATAACTGCCAAACCAAAGGCATTATCCATAAATCCTATTGACTGATTGTGTCTACCAACCAAACAACCTATTACCAATAACATGAATAAATGCATGAAGGTTTGTCTTTTGAAGCTGGAGAGAGCTTTACTTTTAATTGTTCAGTTAGGGTATGGTTCATCAATATACAACAATGTTGCTGATGGGGTCATTGTTGCAACCAAACTACAGACATTTCCTTGGGAATATTCCTATAAATAATTTTATCAGTATATATGTTGCATTCTGTTTCATTTGTATAATCTTCATTAACTTGGAGGAATGAAAGATGATAGATACACAAAAAATATTTGTTTAAAACAACCTGAACTAAAATGTGCATTAATTCTAAAACTAGAAGGGTGTTCCACAGAACACTGGTGTCGCCAGCCGTGTGCTTATTTCAGCAAGTACAAACTAACTATAAAGGGGTGCAATCCTTCATGAATTATCATAATTTATGGAGCAGTTCTTTTTTAAAGTGTTATAAAAGTTTATGAAAAGGGGCATAAATCTGCAATGGATAATTAATAAGGAAAACTGTTTATAGATTCATGACCATAGGACAATATTTTGGCAAGTTATGAGCTAGGTTAGGTTGCAGGTTAAAGTTTTATGCAATTTGGGGCATAACTGCCAAAATGAAAGTCAGAGTTATTGGACATGTGTAATGACATTCCTTCGTTAAGATGAATATGTGTGTGAAGTTTCATGAACATAGGTCGAACTAGAACTGTAAGCCAAAGGTTAAAAATACCCCCGCTCAAGGCTTTTACTATATGGGGAAGAACGTTAGCAGTCTTTGCTAACGATAAGAGAACAAATTTGGTGCAAATGATATAATCGTATATTAGGCATAAGGTAGAAAACAATTGTAATAAAGATTTTATAAATTATTAATCATGTTTTTTTTTGTAACTGATAGGTAAAAGGTTATGTAGGTGCTAAATACGCAGAAAAATGAATAAATCTGAAAAACAATGACTGCCTTACGTAATCTTTATAAATGTAATAATGAAGTCTTCCGATAGAGGGTATGATCCTTTTGCTGGGGTATAATAGTCAAATCAGCAAGAAACGTGGAAATTGCATGAAAACCAGGTTTTCCGAGCGGAAACCATTTTTCTATTTTTAGTAACAGTGACCCTGAACTTGACCTCAGCCCAAAAGCAATCCTAAGCTTCCTTAACATATAAGATACCTACATGGCAAGTTTCGTTCCAATAGCTCAATCCCAACTAAAGTTATCGAGAGGAAACTGTTTTTCTATTTTTAGTAACAGTGACCTTGACCCCAGTGAACCCAAATGCAATCCCAAGCTTCCTTTCCATATAAGCTACCAACCCTGCAAGGTTCATCGCAATACCTCATTCCTAACAAAAGTTATTGACAGAAACCGTTTTTCTATTTTTAGTAACAGTGTCCTTGACCTTGATCCCAGTGACCCCAAATGCAATCCCAAGCTTCCTTTCCATATCAGCTACCTACCCTGCAAGTTTCTTCGCAATACCTCATTCCTAACAAAAGTTATTGAGCGGAAACCGTTTTTCTGTTTTTAGTAACAGAGACCTTGACCTTGATCCCAGTGACCCCAAATGCAATTCCAAGCTTCCTTTCCATATAAGTTACCTACCCTTCAAGTTTCATTGCCATACCTCATTCCTAACATATGTTATTGAGCGGAAACTGCTTTACTATTTTTAGTAACAGTGACCTTGACCCCAGTGACCCCCAAATGCAATCCCAAGCTTCCTTTCCATTTAAACTACCTACCCTACAAGTTTCATCACAATACCTCATTCTTAACAAAAGTTATTGATCAGACAACATTGCGTCTACGGACAGACAAACGGACAAGGCGAATCCAGTCTACCCCCTACAAACTTCGTTTGCGGTGGGTATAATATCAAGTTATGGCCAGTTATGAGCTTGGTAGGTTAAAGTTTTATGAAAAGGGGCATAACTCTGCTGAAATGAAAGTAAGAGTTATTGGTCATGGGTAACAATATTCTGTGTGGTAAGACGAATACGTGTGTGAAGTTTCATAAACATAGGTCAAATACTTTTTAAGTTATGGCCAGTTATGAGCCTGGTTAGGTTGCAGGTTGAAGTTTTATGAAAGGGGGCATAACTCTGTCAAAATTAAAGTCAGAGTTATTGGACATGTGTAACAGCATTCCTTGGGTTAAGATGAAGATATGTGTGAAGTTTCATGAACATAATTATGTCAAATACTGTTCAAGTTAGGTTGCAGGTTAAAGTGTGATTGACGATTATGACAAAGTGATCCCTAAGTGTCTGCCATGCTATGCAGGCGTCACAAAAAAGGGCCATAACTCTGATGAGAATGAACAGAAGTTGTCTGTCATTGTACAGAATTTGTATATGAATTTATACATGATTATCAAGCATCACATTAAATTTTACTGCTACTGATGGAGTCAATATTCTGGGTTAAAAAAAAGGTCAGCCCAACTATGACCAGTAGAGCCAAAAATCAGCGGAAACTTTTTAAGATCTGTACAACAATACACATCAGTAACATATTGTGCTATTTTGACATATTGTAATGAATTTATGATTAATGCGGTGCAGTCAGCTATTCCGTCCAATATTGTAATAATGCGATCCTCGATCCTAAACATGGTAAATTCAAAGCCAACATACAAATCCACCAAGTTAAAGACATTGATTATTTTGAAATGGAAGAGTGGTGTAAGCTCCCGACTGCATAATATAATTGTATTGAATTATTTTTAAAGGCACATTTACAAATTATTCAGACAAAGAGATACATGTACAGATCTCCCTTACTATTGCCATCAAATGGATTCTTCTGTGTGCTTCCTTGGCCGGGATAGTAAAGATGCTGCCCCTAAAACTGTCTCAACTCTCACCACTGCGGGTTTGAATCCCACTGGGAGCTCGACTTGTCAAGTGAGAAGTGTCGATTCTTATGGATGGCGGGAGGTATACAGTACTGGTTCTACCCAGGAAAAATTTGGGTGGTCTGCCTCTACCACAAAAAAATTGACTGTCACATTATAGCCTAACATGTGCTTCGAATGACGTAAAACATCATTCAAACAAACTTCTTCTGGTTCCTTTACACATGCCTAAATGAACTACTGTAATGCAGTTGGATTATATTATGAATGGCCCCATTCCGCTGGACAGTTAAAGCAGGGGAGGTAACTTCTGCCTCAAGGTCATTGTGAAAATTACATCCCATTAACACATCATATAAGGTTATATTGGGACAGTCACTCTAAAGTCAAGGCCATATCCACTGAGCTACTGCGGCTGCTAAGTCATCGTGACCTTGTGGTTGTGGTGATCTCAAAAATGGGTGTAGGTTAGAACGTCGACCCGGTACATACATGTAGTCCTTGTAACCCTGAGCAATTCACCAGCTCCCACTGTTATATCTCCTCCGGAGGGGATGTTAAGCATGTGACCCCATGTAGTGGAATCTATTCTCCAGAATGTAAAAGAACCAGAGTAATTTGATTGATAGAAAGAGTAAGGTGATCTTTATTCCAGCAACCCTCTTTTGGTTTGCAAATTGTTTTTTAAGGTTTGGCCTTACAAACCTCAAAGTGAACAGTACCAAAAACCGTTTTCGTCTTGAACATACCAACTGAAATCGTAAAACTTTATTACGGTTTTTCCCCAAGGCAGACTTTCATCAGCTTTACGTCTTTGACCGGAGTGAGATTTAGATGCATTTTCAACCCTAACCAACTTGAGAGAGACATGTTGATCGAATGCAGTATTATTCTGGTCTTCGTTCCGTTTTTATTGAAAAATACTAATTATTCGATAATTACCCCAAATGCATACCCGCAATGAGTAACAAAAAAATAAAATAATCCATAGACATAGATACATTATTGATATATATGACTAATCGTAGGATACAATACATTTCCGTTGATTTCTCTCGTCATTAAAACAATCACAAACTCGCTTTATACCAAACACATAACTTTATTTCATAATTAGCCGTCAATAAAACACACAATAGAAGTTCGCAGTTTTGCTTATTGTCGACCGCCGCAAAGATTCTTTACAACTGTGCGGATGTCAATCATATAATTATACACCGCCTTTTAAATTAATTTATTTATCGCAGGAGAAATCATTTTCAAAGTACCTTGTTTTCAATCATAATCATAACCCCGCCCTTGCGCAGTAGTTTGTAGTACGATTTTTAATTATTCACCAAACGGAATTTAAACTACACTGGTCGTAAATGGATGGACACACTCTTATCTTGAAATATTTATCAAACTTTCTAACACGACATGCACAGTCTTTCATATACACAAAGAAGAGAGACAACAGTTGATATGAAAGTTATATCACTGGATTGGAAATAACTCACTCACAAAAAAAACTGGGTCGTACCAGTTTATTTAAATCTGTCAATTGTTTGTTTGGTGTTTAATGTTATTTTTCAGCCTATTTTAGGCCATGTATGATGGTCGATTTTTTGTGGTGGAGGCACCGACTTTTAACTGGGTAGAACCAGTACTGTATACTGCCCGCCATCTGTAAGAATCAACACTTTCTCACTTAAAAGTTGAGCTCCCAGTGGGATTCGAACCCGCAGTGGTTTGAGATGAGCAGGTTTACAACGCAACGTCGTAAACCCCTCAACCACTGAATAATTTTATGTTAAATTTAAGATAGCAATTTTACCATAATGATTTTTTCTGCATACATGTATAACAGAAGTGATCAAACTCCACTGCTCATAACTACTGCGACACATACATGTACATGTTGCCCAGCATCTGCTCAATGGGATTACCATATTATTTTAATCACTTATAGAGTATGGCAGTATGCACTCCGTGACACTACTGCATACAATTATGTCTATTACTGAGGCCAAGATAAAACAACGTGTAGATGCAAACACGCCCGACCCGAAAAAATCTACCCACCTCACCTCAAATAAAAATAAAAAAAATCGTATTCCTTGATTCTTTTTTGATCATACTAGAGTCTTAATTATTTGATAATTTGTTTTACAAACCTTCCTACGATAAAACAAACTTAGGAATTTGATTTTTCCATAGAAATTTGATTTTTTTTCTTTGTATATTTTACCCTCCTTACATGGCTTTCTCTGTCTTGATGGTTCTTAAAACGAATAATCAAAAATTAAAGACCTAAAAACTATTTATTAAATAGCTGGAGTGCTGAACAGAATATTAAACCTCCGCCATTGATCCATATTTTTCAATATTTTAAGGCTGAATATTAGACAAACAATGTTTTTCCTACCAACCTACCCCATTGTTTATAGTACATTATTTTACTAGGCCTGTATAAAGATTTGTAATTTGGACTGTTTCAACATAAACAATTTAGATCTGAACAATTATGTAGGTTATTTATTAAACAAAGATTAAATGTCTTTGGTAAAAAACTGTTAACTGGTAGCTGTTTTGCAGTTTTTATAAACCTACTTTGATATCATAGGTTGTAAAAAAAAAAAAAGATCTATTGGTGTGTGTGTTTTGTATTATTTAAGTGTTCTCTAATCTAACAGTTAACATTCTGCCTTCATATTTCAAACTGTGAATATTTACTGCTGGCATTACCAGAGATTTAGAAGTCGTCATGCATGCATGCTGAAACACAATTGTCCATTAGGCCAACAAAAAAAAAAGATGTTTCCTATTGCATGCTCTAAAAAAAATAGGGTAGGTATTTCTTTTTTTTTTCCTTTTTCTTTTTTTTTTTGGAGCAAGATATTATCTCATAAACCCCATACAAGTTGATGATACAACTGATAAACCCCATACAAGTTGATGATACAACTGATAAACCCCATACAAGTTGATGATACAACTGATAAACACCATACAAGTTGATGATACAACTGATAAACCCCATACAAGTTGATGATACAACTGATAAACCCCATACAAGTTGATGATACAACTGGATGATACAACTGATAAACCCCATACAAGTTGATGATACAACTGAAAGTTTCTCTGTGGAGTCACTTTACCTCGATATATTGTGATAAATCATTGTTCTGAACAAAGTAATTTTATTTATTTTTTTTAAAAAAAAAATCATAAAAAGTTTTATGGTCGGTCCCTTAAAAATAGGGTCGGTCGGGCCACTGGAAACAGTTTTTTTTTTGGCCTTATAACTCCTGTTTCAAGTCAATCGTTCAATCTACCCTGTAGCTGAGACAAGGGAAATTTTGATCATAGTTTGATGACCAAGTCTCAAACCTTCAATCTTTCGAACAGATGTTGATGAGTTACCACTTCAGAATCACAGCCCCATTGTCCAAGGACAAAACCCATTGGGACTGCTGAAAATTAAATGAAATGTGGGTTTAAGCCATGTTAACACATTATATTAATTACTAATTAGCTTATTTTGAGACAGAACCCTTAGAGGGAATTATTAATAATTATTATTAATTTAAAAGTGGATCAAAACATTCATTTTCCAAGTGTTAATTAATGACGACCAAATAACGCCTTGAGGCATAAACTCCTGACAAACATACGTCTTTAGCTCCTGATTGGAGTGTCTTCATAAGGAGCAGGTGTTAATTACCACTGCGATAAGCGTATAATTCAACAATTCAACCATGAATCATCCAACCATGCGTACCAGACCTGTCAAAATGTTACGTCATCAAATGTGAAAATAATTTACTTATATTTTATTGTAGCATTGAATTAACGTGCCTCCATCCATTTTATCGTGATTTTAAATAGATAATGATTTTTATTCGATAATCACATAATTCGATAATCACATAAAATTATAAGAACCTCATGGTTGCAGATTATAATATAGGTTAATTTGCTTCCGTGTTTCTAACTTAAACAATTAATTATGAATAATGAATGAATGAATGGTGTTTTACGGCACGTCGACACATAAATAGGTCATATTGTGCACAAAAACTGATGAAAGATGAAGAAGTAATAATCAATTTTATAACATTTAAATAAACTTATAACCGTTTCCAAACAGTTTTTTTTTCGAAAACGCTATCGACTTCATGCAATAAACATTACTTAGAGACGTTAAGATGTTGTAAGACAGCGTCAGAGTAAAAAGTTGACGTAAATCCAGATAGTCCCTATTTCGGATGCTCAACAAAAAAAATACAAAAAATTCACTTGGCGTTTTCAAGTTGTTGTATTTTAAATGTTATTCACTTAAAAATAACATAATGACTCCTATTTAACTTCGTTACATATATATATAATGAAATGTTTACAAGACAGAAAAATCTAGAACAGCAAATGAAACAATGTATAAAGTTGAGTGAAAAGTGTATCATCTTTATCAAAAAGTATATACTTGTACTATCTATGGCAGACTGGTAGATATACTTGTACTATCTATGGCAGACTGGTAGATATACTTGTACTATCTATGGCAGACTGGTAGATATATTTAAAACATGTTTCTAAATGTGTCAGGTGAATGCCAAAACTCATATATTTTATGGAAAAAACAACAACATGCAGGATGGCAGCCTCCACCCCCTCCCCTCCCCCATCTGGGGAAGGCCCTGATATAGATATTGTGTTACTCAACTATAGACATTTGATTCCACAGCACACACCAAAGCAACAGGCAAGATTAGATCTTGTTAACAAATTATCACTGCTCAATAAAAAGCTGATACTTTATCTGGCCTGTCCATCAAACATCACTGGGTGGCCATTTTGCTTATCTTTACATACACAAAAAACAGACACTGGATGCTTGTCAATTATAAATGGTCACTGCACTAAATATATATACTGAGGGAAAAAAGTTTAGCAAGTTTCTGTTGCACCCTGGAAATAATACATTTTTGGTTGATTTTACAACCAACAAGAGAGAAACGCCTGGTGGAGTTAAAGGGGTTGATGCACTATTTTCAAACACAGTTTATTTTAAAGGGCTCTGAAAAACTTGAAAAAAGCTGAAAGAATTATCAAACTGCCATCAAAAATAAAGGAGATATGACCTATTGAAAATTTGCAAAGAACATAAATGGAGGCGGCCATCTCTGAACGTCGGCCGTTTTACCATATATGGCATACTGATAAATGTCTTTTAAAGCAAAGAAAATCACTGCAAATGAAAAATAATACTAAAATGTATACATTTTACATCTGTATATTTATTTTTAATCAATTTGCAGTGCTTTTCTTTAATGTTCCAAAATGTGAAAGATGAGTGCCTGTGTGTTTGGTGAAACTATTTAAATCAGCTTTTCTAGATTGTTTTTTTTTGGGAGTGGGAGGATGCTTTAATGTTGAAAACCTAGTTACCTAACTTACTGTCTAAGTTTTATAATAATTGCACATGGCAATGCTGAGATATAAAAACATAATTGGACATGGCAAGGCAGAGATATAAAAAAATAATATGTTGATACCCGTATAACAAAGTTAAAAAGGCAAACATAGAATATATTTTGGAGAAGGTAGGTCAGTGACCTAGTTTTCAGGGTATGGCCAGTGGCTCATGAGAGGAAGATACTGTTAAAATTTGATGAAGATCGGACATAGTAATGCTGAGATATAACAAAAAGTTTATTTCCCCGGGCCCTCGCCGAAAAAAACAAAAAGGTTAACGTAACGCATATTTTGGAGAAAGTAGGTCACAGTGACCTAGTTTTCAGGGTATGGTCAGTGCTTGATGAGAGGAAGGTGCTGTTAAAGTTTGATGAAGAACGGACATGGTAAAATAAGAAGAAAAAAAGTATTTTAGAAGGGAACTTTAAAGAGAGAAACAGAGGAAAACATATATATATACGGGAGAGTTGATATACAACAAGAATAGACAGGTGTTCCGTGGAACACGCGTATCGCATGTCAGCACTTCGTCAGTATAACAAGGATTTTTGGACCCTTAATGACCTTGACAGACTGGCCTAATTAAGTTTTCGTGAAGAAAAAATGAGTATTTAACCCATATAACGACTTTCAGCGTGAACTTTATATTTTAGTATGGTCATGTCGATGTTGTCATGATGAGTATATATTGAAAGTTTAATGAAGAAATATGAAGAAATGAGAAAGTTATAGCCAACATTAAGTTTTCGTGAAGAACAAAATGAGTATTTAACCCACCTTCAGTGTGACCTTGACCTTTATATTTTAGTATGGTCATCTTGATGTTGTCATGATGAGTATGTACTGAAAGTTTGAAGAAGAAATATCAAGAAATGAAAAAGTTATAGCCAATGTTAAGTTTTCAAGACGGACCGACGGACGACAAAGTGATCCCTATGTATCGCATTTTTCTTCGAAAAGGCAACACAAAAATGTATACATGGTAATGTGTTTGCAACGTATTTAAACATTACAATATTGCTTTTGTTTGATAGTGAACAATTCCAAGTTAAGGCAAAACTACGCGACTTTTCCAAATTGAATGGTACAGGTGCCGTATAATATAATGACCCGCGCGATAAAACGACCCGCGGGTCATTTCATCGCTATTATAAAATGACCCGCCCCATTATAAAATGACCCCCCTTATCTTTTCATCTTATTTGCTTTTATAATGTAGTATTTGCAATCTTTCATTGCAC